>JAJQOW010000025.1:107500-484655 GCA_037975125.1 Latrodectus hesperus
TCGTAAGTCAGTAGAAATATTGGGTTGGCAACTAAGTAATTGCGGATTTTAATCATAGATGGCTTCAATTGAATTTTTAGGTTTTCAGACGTAGTACAAATGTAAAACACTTTTTTTTATTTGATAGTTGGCAATTCAGCTGTCAATCAGTAAAAAACGTTTTTTGATTGGTTGCGTAGTTTTCGTTTGGCGTTCGTTGAAAAATGGAAAATCAAAAGGAATATTTTCGTCATGTTTTGCTTTTTTATTTCCACAAAGGGAAAAACGCATCGCAAGCTCATAAAAAGTTATGTGCTGTTTATGGTGACGAAGCCTTAAAAAAAACGGCAGTGTCAAAATTGGTTTGCCAAATTTCGTTCTGGTGATTTTTCACTCAAAGATGAAAAACGCTCTGGTCGTCCAGTTGAAGTTGATGACGACCTAATCAAGGCAATAATCGATTCGGATTGGCACAGTACAACACGTGAGATTGCAGAGAATCTTCATGTATCACATACATGCTTTGAAAATTACTTAAAACAACTTGGCTATATTCAAAACCTTAATACATGGGTTCCTCATGAACTGAAAGAAACGCATTTAACGCAACGCATTAACAGCTGCGATTTGCTAAAGAAACGTAGTGAAAATTATCCATTTTTAAAACGACTGATAACTGGCGATAAAAAATGGGTTGTTTACAACAATATCAAGCGGGAAAGATCGTGGAGCAGGCCAGGTGAACCAACTCAAACAACATCAAAAGCTGATATTCATCAAAAGAAAGTTTTGTTATCAGTTTGGTGGGATTACAAAGGAATTGTCTACATTGAACTCTTTCCACCCAACCGAACGATCAATTCTGATGAACAACTAACAAAATTAAACAAATACAGTTGAAGAAAAGCGGCCTGAATTGACAAATCGAAAAGGTGTTGTATCCCATCATGACAGTGCAAGGCCACACACATCTTTGATCACTCGGCAAAAATTATTGGTGGGGATGTTTTTCCACATCCACTATATAGATCTGACTTTGCATCATCTGATTACTTTTTGTTTCGATCGTTACAAAACACCTTGAATGGTAAAAATTTCAATAATGATGATGTCAAATCGTACCTGATTCAGTTTTTTGCTAATAAAAACCAGAAGTTTTTATGAACGTGGGATTATGATGCTGCCTGAAAGATGGAAAAAGGTCATTGATCAAAATGGGCTATACATTACAGAATAAAGTTATTTAGTTCCATGAAAAAATTGTCTTTGATTTTCTAAAGAAAATCCGCAATTACTTAGCTGCCAACCCAATATAATACACATAAATTACATTTTTTTTTCTTTATTAACATGACAGCCCCTTAAACTTTAGTTGCTTGAGCATTTTCTATTCACAGCAACTACTCTCCTATTCGTAGCCTTTAAACCATTTAGATTTCTTTCAGCGTCATCAAACCATCAAATTGGAAGTCTTCCTCTGGCCCGATACCCCATAGGATTTTTAGAAGAAGTAAATGTAATTGCATTGTCTTCTGGGCTTCCCCACACAACGCCAAACGTATTACGTAAGATGACGTATGTTATCTGTGGTAGTCTAAAGAGCCTGTATATTACTCAAAATATTGTTAACATCCTCTCTCTTGCAATGGTACAAAAGCAGCTCAGAGAAATCTTCTTCCAAATGTATTCGAAGTATGTTGATTATTGGTATAAAGAGTCTATACGTTTCATTTGCATGAAGCAAAACAGGCAAAATAAAAGTCTTATAATTTTTCTAATCTTTGATATTATGAAAAAAATAGATAAGATTTTTTGTATAAAATAATTTATACCTTAAATTTGTTAATTATTATAACTGAAATAGAGGTGTTAAAATATTTTATAACTGTTAGATGTACACTCACAATTCAATTATAGAGAATATGTTAGTAAAATAGATAATCATCTTCTTCACAACAGTCCTTGACTGCTTCAACCACACGCATTCAGCGTCTTCTATCATAAGCAACTTCTCTTTGATTCTTGATTTTTAAAGTATTTAGGTCTCCTTCAGTATCATCCAACCAACTAGTAGGTGGTCTTCATTTTGGCTAGGACTTCTCAGGTTTTTTAAATATTAAGATTTTTGTGGGATAATCATTTGGACTTCTCCAAACAGAGCCAAGCCATCTTAATCGGTGACAACGGAGGATTTGTGTAATCTGCGGTTGTCTATAGAGCTTGTACAGCTCAAAATTGTATCTGCCTCTCTGACGTCCTTCTTTCCAAACTGGGCTAAAGATTTTAAGCATGTATGTTGCTTTAAATTCACAATCCCTGTTATTAATCTCGATCCCAATATATGTCCCGAAGAATTCATAATTAGGATTTTATTCTCTTTGTATGATACTCATATTACTTAATATATAAAAAACGGCAGTTTTATTTTGTTACTGGAAAGCCATTAACTGGACACACAAAAATTGTATCTCCGAGTATAATCGAATCTAAATTTAGCAGTACCAACTTCTGCTATGCATCTGCATTTAATTTGTTATTTGTTGCTCCGAAATTTAAAAGATTTCATTTCAAGAGAACAAACCGTACCAAATATAGAGAGAACAAATCGTACAAAATATAGAGAACAAATCGTACAAAATATAGAGAGAACAAATCGTACAAAATATAGAGAGAACAAATCGTACAAAATATAGAGAACAGATCGTACAAAATATAGAGAGAACAAATCGTACAAAATATAGAGAACAAATCGTACAAAATATGGAGAGAACAAATCGTACAAAATATGGAGAGAACAAATCGTACGAAATATAGAGAACAAATCGTACAAAATGTAGAGAACAAATCGTACAAAATATAATACAAAATCGTTTTAAGAATTAAGTTTCTAGAATTTATCGCTGTTGGTTGGAAAAGTTTTTATTTCATTTTATAACCAAAAGTTTTAATAATATATGTCAAATGATAGATTATTACTTGTTAATAGATTAGATTATTTTATGTTAAAAATGGCCTATATAATTGACATAATTGTTTGTTTATCTGTTTTATTTTATCGATTTCTCTAATTTTCTAGTTTATCTCGATCGGAATTTTTTCTGCCCTGATTGAGCTTATACATACATGTTTTAATATAGTGAAATTCTTCAGGTAAATGTAAAAACTATCAAACAAACTGTCAAAAAGTACAGTAATATAAATTATTAGATGTTTAAAACAACTGATTCATTTATTTCAGGAAGTACAAATAAAAATCAATCAGTATAGATGTAAAACTGCTCCAAATACCCCATATAATAATTTACAATATAAAGACTAAAAATTGTATACAGGTAATTATTAATAATAACCATATTGTAATCAAAATTTGCGATTATTATTTCCTATATTTCGTCTATTATTTGCTTAAAGAAAGATTTTATTTTTTACTTTATGCTATATTTGATAATTGTTAACTTTTGAAATAATTTACTGAAGTTAAAAGGTATTTGATATTTTCCTGTTTTTATTTATTTATGCAATTGAATATAAAGCAATATGCAATTGAATATAAAGAATCACTTAAAAACTTGTTTTCATTTTTTTAAATTTTTTTCTTAAAGATTTAGGATTTACAAAATATAATTTTATAATTTCTTTCATTTGAATCTTGATCGTGGACATTAGTACTTCACTAATTAACATTAAAATTAAACCTTTTTAAAGAAATAATAGTTGCTATAAATTGTTAAATTCCATTAAAGGGATGATAAGATAAAATCACGGTTAAATTAAAAACTTTCAGTCAATAAAATAAATATAGTTTACATCATTCGTATTTATCATAATTATTCCAAATTTGTTTCGAATTTTACTTCTTACATAAAATTTCCACATATGATTAAGTACATTATTCTTTAAATATGTTTATTATTTAACCATATGTATATATTTCTATTTATTTTAAATTATTCATCTGAAGCTATATTTATTTCTCTGTTTCACTTTACATTACCATAAAACATTAAAAAAAATTCTCTAGTCTTCTTAGTATTCTAACTATATACACAAGAACAAATAAATTAAAGTCCACGTTTACTTTTTAAATTATTTGCATCAAAAACCGATCTTTGCCGTTTTTCTCACGCATTATAGTGCATTTCAATCACACATTTTCACTACTAACTCTTCATTTTTTTTTCACCCTGGCTTTGTAAGGTAAAGAATTAGAAATTCAATCAATTTGTAAGTCAAATGTAGCGGGCAATTAACCTCACAAAAATGTAATAGATTCGGAAGCTTGCGATTCTTTGAAGACTCAGCGTGTCAAAAAAAACCCCTGCTGTTTTAGTGATTAACATCCGGTAGCAGCAAAAGTCGTCCAAAAAGTAATGAAGCCTGTTCCTGTTTTATAGGTTCAAATTAGTATTTTAATGAACAAATACACAGCAGGGGATTTTGTAAAGAATGCTGCGGAAATACTAAGCAAAAAAGTTCACGAAAAGAAAAATATCCAAAGAAATTCCTTGTCGTGTAAATAATCTTTAAATTTTCAGAAAAAAGATTATTAGTTGTTTATTAGAGTTTTTGAGATCTATTATAATTTCTATGCTAAATATTATTTTCATAATTTTTAATTAATTGCTTAAAACACATGATTAAGAAGATCTAGGTTGCCATTGTTTTTTTTTGCAAATGTAACTAAACATAAATGTGTTTGGAAAAGCATTATTTTAATGACAACAAAGAAAGCTATTTAAATGAAAAATAAAATCACGCTAAAATAATCCCGTTTTTTTCCATCTAGGCAGGTCCTAAATGTTTATTATTTTGTGCTGTAAAAACAAAAATGACTGTTAGAACGAATCCTTTTTAAAGTAATACAAATCGGTTATGAATGGATCTTGGATCTAATATGCTTAACGAACTTTCGGCCTGACACTTTACTTCTTCATCTGAATTTGTTCCTGGAGGAGAAAACATGTATTTACTCACGGAGAGCGCGATATATATATATATATATATATATATATATATATATATATATATATATATATATATATATATATATATATATATATATCATTTTATTTATATATTACATTTATATTTAATTTCCATCTTTTCTGACATTCAAAAAAGCTCTCTTTAAATTATGTGTAGCGTATTGATTTATTTAATCTTATAATAACTATCTTGCTGGAAAATTTAACTTGCGGTGGCAAATTAGAATTTACGTATTACATTTTTGGAATAACATATTATACATATTAAAACGTATAAATGTTAAAATTCTATCATACTTTTAAACAACATAATATTATGTCTACCGGAAAGTTCTTCCAGTTTTAGAATGAAACAAAGGAATACATTTTTTCATACTTTGGATAAACTTCATTGAATAATATAATTGCGGGCATTATTTATGACTTCTTGCCAGCGTGATGGCAATTTGTATATCCCATTTTTAAAAAATGTCTTATCTCTAGAGGCCAAAATTTGAACCAGTGCTTGTCTGATATCTTCTTCGTTCTTGAATTGTTTGCCCTGCAAGAAATTTTGTAAGGACAGAAACAAGTGATAATCAGATGGTGCTAGGTCCGGGGAGTATAGTGGATGCGACAGAATTTCCCAGCCTAGCTCTGCGACTTTCTGACGAGTCCCCAAAGCAGCATGTGGCCTGGCATTGTCATGAAGCAGTATGATGTCCTTCCTATTGAACATCACCGGCCTCTTTTCTTGGAGTGCTGTTTTTAATTTATCCAATTGCTGACAGTACCTCTCCGAATTTAGCCTTTCGTTTGGTTTCAACAGCTCAAAATGTATTGGTCCTCGAATGTCCCACCATATACACAACATTCTCTTGTTCAGGCTCAACTTCGATTTAGAGGTAGAGGGGGCAGGTTTTCCGGGTTCACAATATGCCCTTTTTCTAATGATGTTTTCATAGGTAATCCACTTTTCATCCCCAGTTATGATCCGGTCCAAGAAGGGTTTGATTTTGTTGCGTGCAAGCAGAGATGTGCATATGATGATTCGATCATTCAAATTCTTCTCACTTAACTTGTGTGGCACCCATCTCGAATACTTCCATACAAACCCTAGTTTCCGAATATGGTCGGAAATGGTTTGCTGAGCTGAATACTTGTTGCAACTGATTGTAACCGGAGCGGACAGAACTTTCCGGTAGACCTAATAATTTTGATTGGAAACAAATACTAAAAAGGCGTACAATCTGATTGATTTATTAGAGTTTATTTTTTTTCCAGCAAATTATCAAAATTTTATTATAGAATGAAAATTTATAATTGTTCCACATCTATAAATTGGTGCTCTAGGACTGATTCTATATTTTTGTTATACATGAACAAGAGTGGGTAAAATGCGATAATTGGCATCATCTTGTAAGCAGATGATAAATGTTATATTAACAAAATCATTGGATCCCAGAAAACCTTATAATTACAAATTAAAATCCACGTATAAGATTAGAACAAGAAATGGGAGGAGGAACTTAATGATAAAAAAAAAATCGTTAACTCATTGTTTTCAAGCAGAGGAAACAAAATTCTTATAAGAATTTTTTCAAAAGAAAATAACCTTTATAAAATAACGTGGCATTCTTCACATGACTAAAAATTGTAGGAGAAAATATATGTTAGGGTAACCTGTCACGAAAATTGGCGATTTGTTTTTCTAATCGTATTTTCATGTGGGTTTGTAGAAACAAGATGTCGCTGAAAATACGACTACACGAATCACGAGTAAAATAATTACACAAATTTTATGAATCTTTTAAACGTAAAATTAATATTTTTTTCAAAAACATCAATTACATCGGTGAATCCATAGAAATGTGTATACTAAAAAATGAAAAATCGACTTACCATAATAAAAACAAGGTCCAGAATGCCAAAAGTAATAAAGTTGTGAGAAATAAACCAAAATCTCTTATAATATGGTGCCAAATTGGCGAAAAACTAAGATATCCTAAAGTATAGGCCCGGCCAAATAGTGTTCTTTCAGAAATGCCATCACTGGTAGTTGGTAAATTGTTGATTTCCTAAATCTCTTCACATTTTTATAAATAAAATATCTCCTTATAAATAGTCCGTATAAATAGTAATTAAATTATAATCTCTTGCACTAGATTATAATTTTAATTGCTTTGAAATTTCCATCACTCCCTCTATTTTTCAAGTCAAAACTTTTATCTTGTAGACTACGTTTATGATGTCTGATGCATTACGACAAAGTGTTTGCCAATAAAGTAGTTCAAAGTCCTCACTAGCAATTTGTCCATCAAAACTTAATTATATCTCATTGACAATCGCTTAATCTTATGACATTACAACATTGCATTAAATAAACATAGAATTGCTGAAAAAATTAATATATTCTTAGATATAAAATATCGTCAATTAACAGTTGATATAATGATTAAGAGTTACATAAAAATAACATTAACAAAATAAACTCACATTTATTTCCTTAATTTCATGCAATGAAAAATGTGAGATTATTTTATTGAACGGAAAAAACACTCAAAGCAACTAAGGAAATTTCTCTGAAAGCTAAATAATGTATTAAAATAAAAATACAGAAAACTTAGAAATGTTATGTTTTTTTACATTGTATTTAGACCGAGTCTTTGATATTGAAATGATGACCTAAAGTAAATACTACGTCCTTTTTTTCTGTCTCTTTATCTATTCCTTTTTGAGAACTAATTTGGTTAATGAAAAGCAAAAATACTTACTACTACACTGAACCCTGCTAAATACAAAATTTTTTCCTAGTACGTTCTCATGGCAACCGATCTGATACAAACAATAAAAGGTAATCGTTTAGCATATTTATTTCCTTTAAATTTTTGTTGGATGATGATGAAAGAGTAATTATATTAAAAACTTCTGCTTTATATATTTCTTATGAAATTCAAAATTAATTTTTTACATTATATTTGTTACGAAATTTATTTGCAATATAGTAATAATGCTAGCTACTGAATGGAGTAATTGGTATAAGTGCAAGTCCCGTCCACCAAAAGAAGAAAATAAATGTCAACAAACACGAAATTTTACCAAACATAGAAATCTTTTTACATAATACTGCTGTTCATCGATAAAATATAAAATTCTTTTTAGGATTTTCATTTTTTAAGCTTTTATTATTTAAATAATAAATTTGAAATGTCCTTATATTTGGTTATGGCAACTATGTTACAAATAATCGTATATTCTAAAACAATAATTCCTACATACTTTCAAATGTAATTTGTTATTTGAATTATCGTTAAATATTCATTGGGAAACTGTATCCAATGATTTAAAGATAATTTGACAGAATTTGTGCCGAAATTCATAATTGACAGGATTTTAGGCATACACCCAATTATTTTGTTTCTTATAATTTTATCAACATTATTGAGCATGTTTTTTTACAATGTATTAAAGGAAATATTGTTTACATTTTTCTGAACAGCAACGAAGGTTTTATTATTTTCTGTACTTCTTTAAGTGGTACACAAGGAACAAGAAATTTGAAAATTGTTTCCACTTTTACGATAAGCTAATATCTTTATTTCATACAAGAAGGTAATTTTAAAACAAACTAAATTCGCATTAATTAAGGTACTGTTTATTCATCTGTGACAACAGATCTACCATTTAATGTTGGTTTTAATGGAATGGCATAGCTTATCCTACATTATATACTTAACTAAACAGCTAATTCAAATCTATTTGTATTTTTATTTGCGAGAAATTCTCATTCGTATCTAAGTAAATCGGCTGCATTAGATTTTTTCCCATAATATTAGCGTTTTGTTAAATTTAGCAACACTTTTCTAATTTCAATTTAATTCAATTTCTCATGACTAAACTTGATTGAATATCCTCAAATCTCTTTTAACAGACTGCGATTTAGCTATGCGGAAATAAAAAGAATTCTACAGTTCCACGTGATCCAAACAGGAAGTGAAGACCTTAGGTTTTGCGAATAGTTACACGGTCGAGACGTTGATTTAAATGTTTCTATAATATGTGACGTCATGACACTTCTTATTATCATTTCGCAATCGAAAATGTATTCCGGAAATTTTCATTTGTATGTATTGGTATCGTCGAATGAATGGTTTCTTGAAAGCCAAACATTGCTTAGAGCTTACTTGTGACGATGAGATTGACCAACTGTAGATTGGATTGGCCTTCAGACTTTTTGATGTTAATGTCAGATAAGTTTATTCTTTGAAAGAAAAAAAAGATTTAAAACCACATTATATCTTTCTTTCTTAATTTTCTGCAGAACTTACTGACATTTCCGTTGAACGCTTTGCTTATAAGCAAATATAAATACCTAACTTTAATTTTCTTTTAATGTATTTTTATCTTTGAAATTTAAAAAGAACTAAAGACATCCATCCATACGACTAATTATAAATAAATAAATTAGACATGAGTCTCTTAAAATTATATAAATTCAGAAAATATTGAATGTCGGAAAATTATTATCCTAAATTGTGCATTTTAAATTAAATCATCTGAATCATCAGCTAAAAAATTTCATTTAATGCGAAAATTAATACTAAACAATGGAATTTTTGTATTTAATGCGTAGCGACTTCTCTAGATGCAAAATATAAATATGCATTCTACTTTTCAACATCGATTTTATATTGGTTCAGTAAATAGTTAAACACAAAATTTGGTAAAGAACAAGGTTTTCACTTTCCCAAAATGCTGGCGGCCGATGGCTGAGTTGTTTGTGTTTGTGACTTTTGGGTTCAAATCCTAGTTCGGTCATGAATGTTTATTTGTCCTTTCTTCTGAGTTGATGAATAAATGTAGCCCACTCTATAAGCGGGTTATAATTAAACGGGCTTATAATTGAATGACGTGTGTAATGCTACTCGCCTCCGTGACTTAGTACACGTTTTCGTGAATGGAGTAAATTAATCATTTCAGTAAGATAAAAAATAGTATCTTGTATTCTTTACATTAATTTAAGAAAATTTATTTAATTTTTTTAAAGAAATTTATGCTGTATTTTTGAAAACACATTGTTTCCTAATTCATCATTTCATTAAATGAAAATTTTTATTAAATAACTTTTTCACATAAATCATTTACCATTTTATTAATTTATAAAAATAGTAATTTTCTTACATAAATTGAAAAGTACAAATAATTTTATTTATTAAAAAGATTTTGATAAACTTATCATTTAAGTTTTAGTGCTTTCAGCTATTTGTTAAAGTTTTAAGAAAAAGAAAAATAAACAAATCCAGTTTAATCTATTTCCGTACTCGAGCGTATGTATGTGTGACAATATGTAGGTTTTGTACAATTTTACACAACTGTCTTATTTTTTCCATGGTTACCTTTGAAGCATCATCATTTCGGAATTCTTTCAATTTGAAATCAAAATCCATTGCTGACAGGTATTTCATTGAAGGTTTTGAAAAATTACAGTTAGTATGACATAGAGTCTGCAAAAGAGCATAGAGTATAATAAAAGGGAAAAATTATTAACAGATTATTTTTTATAATTTAATTCTGAACGTTTTATGCTTTTTATGTAAATGTTTAACATAATTTTAATTAATCCATTTTATATGCCGAGATTAAAAATTGCAACACCAAGAAAGAGTTTCCAGAAAGTGACGAAAATCAGTAAACAGAGAGAAACAGCGAAGAACAATAAGTGATCTGTATTTCGAAATGATTTGCTTACTACAGAGCGAGATCACGGTCATTTCAGTAGGTGAAGGACCACCGTGTACGGCGATATACAAAGCAACATGTCTAGGCATAGAGTCAATGAGAGTACGAATGGCGTCCATAAGAATAGATCTCCATCCTCTGCAAACCACTTGCTAAAGTGAGTCTTCCGAAGGAGGCAGTGGTGTGGTCTACAAATGGCGTCCAATCATATCCAAAAAGTGTTAGATTGGTCAGAGATCTGGCGAGCACAGTGGCCAGGGGTGTGGCTGTACACCTTGCATGGCATATGAGCTTATGCGAGCAATATGTGGAAGAGCGTCATCTTCTGCTAAAGGACTTTGTGCACCCCCTGAAGGTATAGGGAAGCTTAAAAGAATACAACATTAATCCACACTGCCATTCAGGTAACCTATCCGGACAAATCTTTATCAGAAAGCAGAATAATTGCGCATTACAATGTGTCACTTGAAGAATTTAAAATCATTTTTTTGAAAGTTCAGAAGTTAATGCTGAAGATATGAGTGAAAGGATTTTGAGTCAGACACTCTAGAGTTCAAATTGCAATTAATGGTCAACTTATTGAAAAATGACGAGAAAGATGATGACCTTAATAGTCCAAGTTGAAGAAAACACTTTAACTAATGAAAAATTTCAGGCTTTGCAATTGGTGAAAGGAGCGTCTACCCAGTGCGATCACGTGCAAATTCTCACATCTTGCAGATGCGTGACTTGTCTACCCGAAAATGTATCAAGGCACGGAAACAGCTTACTGTGAACAAGATTTCAGCAAGCAATGACTTTCATTTACAGCACTGTACAGACATGCTGTATTAATGTAAAGCACTTATGAGTACCTTAACATGCAAAAGTGTTGCCATTTCCAGGGTTCATACAACTCCTGAAAACTATATAAAATTCTTGAAATTCGAAATATTTTTAAATGCCCTTGTAACACTTGGAATTTTGATTTGTCTCCTAGAAAATCATGAATCATTCCTGAAATTTTTACTTACCTTAATACATTTATTTTTTGTTAAAAATATATTTATAATTTTTTTGAGCTTTTTGTTTTAATGTCTTAAAAAATTTTCGATTAACCGAACTTTTATCATTCGAATGGGATCCGGTTCCAATTGATTCGGATGATTAGAATTCTACGATATACAGGGTGATCTTTTTTAAAGTCACAGCCTTTGAAGCGCCCTGTAGCGCGATCTAATAGACGAAATAGCACCAAACTTGGTATTTAGACCAATCAAAACACGGAAAAAAGGTTTCCGTTAAAAAAATTTAGTTCCAAAAATCACCGATAGGGCATTTTGTGGCGTTTTACAATGTATAAAATGTGAGAAAAGAAAAATACTAGCACATGCAATCGTACAGTTAAATTATTAATCTTTATTTACTTAAGTGACTTCCCCAGTGAATAATTAGACCACATTCAATGCGAGCACAGTTCTCAGAAATAACACCGTGCATTCTGTGTACAACGTTCTCCACAGCCGTGCATAACATATCACGGGGAATATTCCGCACTGTCATCGCACAACATTAGCATTTTTCTTTGATATCCATGTTTTATGCTAATTCTCAAAAATTATGCTAATCCACAAAATGCCCTAGCGGCGACTTTTGGAACTAAAAAAGATCATTCTAAAAATATATATTGTATTTAAAGTAAAATTAAATCTTAGTTTTACTTAAATTTAAGTAAAAGGAAAATACTAAATAAAAAATAAATGATAAAAATAGTTTTTAAAAGTGCGCTGTCAAAAAATATAGAAGATGATTGCACTTTTATATTTTAAAGACAACCATTCAAAAATGTTCTCAGATTTTTGAGAACCGAATTCCGGATTCAGGTAATTTTAGAGAATATAAATTGAGGGAAAATATTTTGAAAATCATCCTTTATCTTGTTTAGTAGAAATTAGTTAATTAGAAAATTGATAACGCGAGAAACGTTCCCATAGAGACTGCTTGACTAATTCAGATGAATGAGCAAAATATTAACAATTATGGTTCAAAAGTGGCAACAATTTCATTTTTGAATTTGTCACTCTACAAAAAGAGAAAGCATTTAAATATTTTAAAACACTGGTGTTATCATTTGCAATTTTCAAACGCTGAAAACTTGACATAGTATTTTCAGTACTACGATTTTAATTCCTTCTTTCCAATTATTATTCCTAATTATTAATTAAAATTTCAACATATTCCCATTTTTAACGTCATACATATATTATTATTTTGAATATATTTCCTTACATTGAATATCAACAACTGTAATTAAAGTTGTCTTGCAAAAGAAAAGAGATTAAGGATTTATTAGGATTTTAAATATTGCAATAATAATCCATATTAAAATGTTATACTTAATTTAAATGTGTTATTATATTTTGTAAGGGAATGTATATAATTCCTTATAAGAGAATTAGTGTACTTAAAGCTCTAATCGTATATATAATTCAAAAAATATTCTTTTATAGAAATAGCAATATATTTCTCGACTGAAAAATATTGTCAAGAAATATTAGCATTATACATTATTGGTAGCTTTTTCTATATTTATTTATTTTCGTATTGAATTTATTTCCAATTATTTTGTTTGAAATATTTCTCTCCTTTTTTGAAAATTTCTCAATTTTGAAATCTTATATCACTCATGCAATAAAAATAACACCTTAATCAAATAGGTATGAATTTTCGTAACTAGTTTTTAATAAATCCTTGAATTTCTGCAAAATAAAATATTTTTATGGTTGTAGGTATATTTCACGTGTAGCTTGAGTCTTGATATGATTTAAGACAGATTTTTATGCATTATCTGTTGTTATCGTCATAGTTAATTTGTTATCAAAAATGCTGAAATATTTAGCATTTGTCAATTGGAAAGCAAATTTAATTAATTTATGTTAAATATCATCTAATTAAACATTATCACAAAATTTGATTGTCATCATATTGAAGCAATCTAATAATATTATGTCACACTTGACAAAATAAAAGCTTATTTATAAAGCACGTAGTTTGAAAACAGTGAAATGGAACAACAACTGTGAATTTAGTTAAAACTGCAAATCTTCTCTATTTTAAAAAGCATATTTATATGCATTTATTAAATCAAACATTTCTTGTGTGATAGATAAAGAAAATAACAAAGAGAAAAATAATTTCAACAAATTTCATATTTCACTCTGTAAATTTCTTATAATTAAGAATATTTCTACAATAAATTAACTAAGCAAATAAGATTTGATATGTAACATTGCAACGATTTCTTGACTAAATGGAAAATCAGTTTATAGAAAATTGGGCGTACTAAAGTTTCTAAAATGATCTGAAACAAATTAATAAAAAAGTTACTTAAAACAATTTTAACTAGGTTATAAAATAACTTATTCTTGAAAAACACAATATATTTAAATTTTATTAAATGGTATTAAGATGAGAGAGAAATCTGTGTATATTTAGAAAAGTTCATGTGAGGAAGTCTAAAAAACGATTATGACAATCGATATAATTATCATAATCTTTGATATATGTCTTTGAGTCACTCAATTTTTGCATTTATTTCGCATTAAGTGACTCAGTGGCTAAAAACTGCAAGAATATCTAATTTAAAATGCCGCATATGTAAAGTTATCTTCATAAAAAAACTTCATATCGTGATAATGAATGAGAAACTTTGTTGCAAAATATAATTTAAATCACGTATGTGTACTGGAAAAATGTAGCTGAATGGTCTGAATAGATATTCATTTGATTAATTCACATTCCATCATTATATTTTAGATCATTTATTAAAAATATGCAGACATTTTTCAAAAAAATAAATGCCTTTCCCTGATACGTAATAATTTCATGAATAAATATATTAAAATAATGCTAAAATATTTTTGATAAATTTTAGTCTTTTTTGTAAAATTTTAATATTTTCGAATTCTGTAAAAATTCTGTAAAATTTTATTTTTAATAATTGTAAAATTTATCTGTAAAATTCAAATTCTGTAAAAAAAAAAATTATGTTTTTTTATCCACGCGCGCACATTTAAAAAATATTGCATGCCTAACTCTATCCTTGAAATGTCCTTGAACTTTCTTCTTAATTTTATATGCGTGACATGTAAATTATAAATCTTATGCAATTGCTTTTATTTTTTAAATACATATAGTTGTTATGCAAGTATTACATACACTCATCTTTCTATAAGATTCCATTTTCAACAATAACAACACTGCTCGCAAAAAAATTTAAAAAATAATGAATTATATACTATGCAAGTTTAGACTGTTAAGATGACACGTTCTACTGAAGATTTTTTAAAAAATGTTTTAGTTAAATAATATGCAAAGAAAAGAAATTTTTTTTAAAAATTATTTTTGGTTTGAGTCGAAATTCAAATAAGTTGTTATCAACGCTTAGGACTCTGTTGATTTTTACTAGGTGGCGAAAAGTTCTCTGATTGTAAAACTTTTTTTAAATGCAGAAATTTATGCATCAAAAATAAAGAAATCCAGTGGATAAGAAAAATTATTTAATTTCAAACTTGATGATTGTTTATCATTGTCATCTGATATAATTGAAATATGTAGATATAGTTCTGATATAGTTTTCTTGTATAATTAATTTAGTATGATTAATTATTTACTCTTCTGATACAGTTTTTGGTATAGCTAATTAATTAGTCTAATAAACTATTTGTTTTTGTCTGATTATGTAATATACATTTGATAATATTGAAAAGAATTGCGAGAATTTTTTTACTGCAAACGAGAAATATATAAATGAAAAAATGCATTTAAATGAGGCTTCATCTGTCAGACACACACAGATAAAAAAAATAAATATATGAATTTAAACAGCATGTAAAAAACATAATGGTTGTTTATTCAGTAAGTTTATTGCTTTCTATAGAAGTTTTGAAACTTTTTACATTAAGTCTTAGTCTTATTGGACCATGCTTTGGACAAAATAAATCAATAACCCTGCATTCAGTAATAGACTTTTGTCTTTTGCTTTAAATAATTTCGCGAATTTAAAAGTTTACTTGCTTTTGGCACAGCTGCCGTATAATCCATCATGCCAATTTCTAAATTTAGTGATTATGAGAATCTGATTAGATTACAAGAATAGAAATATGATACGTATAATGCGTAGTATAATGCTAAAGAATTATCCATTTCAGTATATTCTGTAGTGAGATTCGATGTGGAACTGGGTACCCCTTTGTTTGTTGAAAAAATTTGGCGATAAAATTTAATTCATTTTAGTTTAGCTTCTGTGTAACAGCCATCTTGTTAGTCACATCTTGGCTCCTATCTTGGCGTTAAAAAAATTGCCTTAAAATCAAAGGGTACCCCATTGTAAACTTTTATCTCTGTAGTGTCTGCACTAGTGGTATTGGGCTATGAATCAAATGGCAATAATGCTATTCTACTGATTCTGAAACAACACGATAAATAACAGGGCATGGTCACACTTTCATATTAACACAATCTTCCTTCTAACTATTTAGGCATTGTTTTAGAGTACCTAAAAAACCGTTTTTTTAAATAGGCAACATTAGACTGCATTAGCTTTCGTGAACTGGTTATGCAGAATTCACATTCTACAATATGATTCTCTACTATATATTTACTTGTTCTGCATAATTACATTTGTAACATCATTGGTTGAAAATTACAAGAGGAGTTGCCAACTGTCAATCTTGAAAATTTGTGTCATTCAATACTTTTTTCGTTAGACAATATTTCTCAATACGATATCTTGAAATGATAAATGTGTTAAGATTCATAGATTGCAGATGTATTGTATTGATAATGATACATCTGTAATAAGGTATCATTTCGTATAATCTGAGACTATATATATATATATATATATATATATATATATATATATATATATAATATATATATATATATATATATATATATATATATATATATATATATATATATATATATATATATATATATATATATATATATATATAAAATCTCTAAATGTGTAGTTTGACTATCAAAGAAGGTTACCAATCACATCGGCTATTTCGGACCTTATAGCTAAATATTTGCAAAAACAAAAATGAATCGAATGTAAATTAGTGAAAAATTTTATCATTATTTATTTGCAGATAATTTACGACTCCACTATTAAAACATTTTTTGCTACGTTCTGTTGTGTTTCCCATATTCCCTTATAATTTTTTAACGGTGGATTTCTTATTTTAATTATGAAAAATGAATTTTTGAAGCAATTAAAATGCACGGTTACTTAATAAGTATTTTTTGCACACTATCATTTTACTATTGTTATATTATTATTGTAAGTGATCATATATTCATATGATCACTTACAACAATGCATTGTAAAATGTTCTATTGTTTCACGGAGTTTATTTCCATAAATATTTTTATAAATACACGGATTATTTTCAAATATTTTTCAAATGTAAGACAATTTGAAATATGTTTGAAAATGTTTCTCTTTTCATTCCGTATCTAATGTTGTAATTTTTATTTAACTAGGATAAAGAAACTCAAACGAAGTTAGAAATGAGACACCGTGCTGAGGAGGACGCCCTCTATCGGCAATTCGCAAAGAAACGTCAAGAAGAGGAAGTTCATATAACAGAACAAATACAGGTAATGTTTGTCTTCCTGTCATAAGCCTTTTACATATTTGAAGGTGGAAAATAAAATAAAATAAAATTAAGGAATCTCATAAAAATAGAATGTTAAAAAATTTTAACACATGCTATTTTTTTACTGTAAGCTATCAGAACAATCAAAGACATTTCTTTGAATTTTAACATTAGTAAAAACATTACTTTGGTTCTGATAAAATGAATCTACCTGAAGAATTACTATTTATATAAATGTATCACTTAGATATCCAATGTAACCTTTCCAATGAGAGGCCACGAGAGGTTTTCTACTTACAAAAGTCGTATATTTGAAATCAATGCTAATATATAATATCCATCATTGTACACTCTTTATCTCCTAGAAAGCCAAGCGAACACATATGTAATTCTTTATTTTATGTGGCATTCTATTGTATTTTTCTGTATGTTGACCATACTAAATATGAATATTCATGTATACAAGAAATAATACTATAAAATATGTTAGAGCTGATATATATCTTAAGATATAATCAAACATCTTGGTGTTTTAAAGACCCCATCGCACCCTCTTTAACTCCTAGTAAGCCAAGCTTATACAAATGAATTTTTTTATTTAATGGGGCATTCTACTTTAGTTTAATTGTAAGTTGGCCAGACTAATTATGAATATTCATGTATATAAAAATAATACTGTAATGAATGCTGAATAAACTGTATGAAATATGTTGTACATATATCATAGGATATAATCAAGTATCTAGTATAGATTATGTTTATCTTCCTATACAGTATACACAGTGTATACTGCACTTTGTCTTGTAGTCATACGAAGTTTAATAAACATTTGACTTACTATTTTTATTTGCCGTTTTTGTCTGCAACAAATTATCCTTTTGATTACCATTAATCTATATTATGGTTATCAAAAGAATAATTTTGATAACCATAATATAGATTAATGGTTAATTAGTGTAATTAATACAAATACAATTTGCTCAATTTAGGAACTTATTTATGTTTTGGTATTTTTCACTTTAGCCCAATAAACTTGAATAGATTTTTTTCATATTTAGAAGTGTACTTGATAAAAACTACTCTGTCTAAAATAAATTTTTAATCTAATAAATTACAAAAGATCCTTGAAAAAAATCAAATAAAACCAACAAAAATTGACAAATAAAATTTTATACTTTCCAAATGATCAATTTTTTTATATAAAGATATCCTTTTAAATTACATAATTATTTTAATTTCTGCAGTTTTTTAAACTACATTTTGTATAAATTGTGGCTTAAAAATATCTTTAAATTATATCCAACTAATGATTTCAATGGATTTTGTTATAATTAGTTAAATTTTGATTATATTTTTATGCTATAAATTATTATACAATTTGTTGTATATTTTTAATGCTGCGTAGCAAATCAAGTTGAAAATAAAGGTAAGTGAAATTAATCAAGCATGCATTTATATTAAATATATAGAAGAGATATATAAGATGTGTATTATATATAATCTGAAATGTGGACTATAATAACGAAAAATATTTTTCATGCAAATGAATTCTTGATTTAAATATTCATATTTTAAATCGAAATTGCATGGGCTAAAAATATAAACATTTCTATAATTTTTTCTAAAGGTCTTCATGTCAGCAATTAGTGAATTTTAGATATTTTTGATGATTTCATTGCAAAACTACAGGTAAAATTTATAATCTGGTATCCCTTGGTTCTTTGGAGATATTTTTGACCTCAAGATAGGTGCCAACATGTAATTAACAAGATGGCCGCTACAAAAAAGCTATACAAAAATAGGGTTACCATGGTTACCAAAAATTAAATTTTATCGCCAAGATGTAACACCAAATGTTTCGCCAAACCAAGGGTACCCAATGTTAGACGGAATGTAAACTATACATTGTAGTACTTTGTATATGATAATATTAAAATATATTATAATATATTGAAAACAATTTTGAATACGATTAATAATTTTTTTTGTTTATTCTTTCATCTATAGTTATGAACATGATTTCTTTCATTAACACACATTATACCTTTAAAAATATATGATTCTTATATTTACTTATTTGTAATGTATTAGTATTATTCAATAACGACTACGTCATTCCACTTATAAATTATTTACTGTCATCATTTTGTCCTTTATTGAAGTGTGTTTAGTATGTAGCTCATTTTCAATATTATATCTGTGAAATGAAAAAATCGATATTTATCAATGTCTTTCACTTCTTGCTTTTACATTTTACAAATATATATTGTTATGAATGTGAAAGTTAAAACTTTCATTCGAAGTAAAAAAAAAAAAAAATCTCTAGCTAAAACTTTGTTATTTTTTTTAAATTGGAACTTTTGGAATGAATATTCATAAAGACAATAAAAGGCCGAAATATTTTAAAAATAGCAAATAATACTTTTAAAATAGTAATATAAAGACATAATATTAAACTAAATAAGCAATAGAGGATTATATTTTTTAATATTTCAATGTTAGAGTAATTAAATAAAAAATTTCTAAATATTTAAATATTCTCTCAATTTATATGCAAAATTATTACTTAGAAGTAAAAAAAAACATTTATTTTCAAGTTTAATTTTCAAAAAGATTTTGGGTACTGGTGTGATTTTACTATAAAATAGTTTGAAGAAAAATGCTTACAAAGGAAAAATCTTAATAGAATTGCTTGTGTTATCTTAGTACTATGTACTTGATTATCATAGAATTGGGAAACATTAAGAAAACAGGTGAAAAGAATTAAATTGTAAAATTTCAGAAAAAAAATCCTATATGTTGTTAAATCAGAACTGACTTAAAAAGCAGGAAACAAAAGCTCATTAAATGGAAAAATTAATTATAAATGTTATTTAATATTTTTATCATATTAAATATTACCACTTTGAATTTTATGCATATGTGATTTTCCTGTTTATTACGAATAAATTAAATACATTTTAATCAAAGAAACTCTCATATTGCTTGCAAAGCAATCAAAAGTAAAGAATTTAATTAAAAGTATATCGAAAAATATATTATTAAGAAATTTTTTAAATATGATTCATTTAGAATTTAAATATGTTCTCCCAAAATAAAATTCACTTCTGTTAAACATGCAGAATAATCTGTTATATATATAGCTTTAAAATCGTTTTCAAACATATTGTTGCCATAAAAACCTGAAAATATTAACAAAATTTACTCTGTTCTCATAATAATAATTTTTTTCTATTTGTATATTTATTTAATGATTTGCTTTTTATGAAATATTTTTCCTTATACAGCTACCTGAGGTAATTTAATATAATTAACAAGAACCAGTTGTTATAATTACGAATAATTTCGCTAATTGGCTATTGAATTTTAGCTTTTGTATTGATTATGGACATGAATTACTGGATATGTGGAATGAAAATGATTGTACGTGCAGATAAGCCATTGTTCTTTTTATATATTTGTGGCTTATATAAAATCAAATGATAATTGTAATGAAATTCAAAAGTCATTAGAGATAGTAATTTCTCCTTCCCTTTTCTACGCTCAATATAATTAGCAATTAATTTCGGATACCATCTTGATTTTTATATGAAGTGTTTATTATCTTGTGTAGCACACATTTCTTGAGAAACTCAACAGAATTAGTAATTCAAGGAACTATTCTGGAGAAATTTGACAAAGTTTTTATTGAGGAAATAATAACATTTTGTAAAAAAATATCAATTATTTGATTTATTAATTATCGACACATTAATTATTAATTTATAAATAAATTTTTTTATAACTGATTATATAATTATTTCATGATTTGTTAATGCGACTTCGTTCTTTCTTGCATTATTAAATTTTTAGTAAATTATATTTTACTACAAACTTATGGGATTTCGAAAATTCAATTATGGCTTCTTATATCTTATACGGATTTAGCGATATGAATGCATCACTGCAAATATCATAACTCTTTAAAAACGATAAATTGATGAGAAACGGTAAATTTTAAATTGATATTCAATTGTAATAATGCTTTCGTAGTTCTTAGTTCATAATTAAGGCAGGCATGTAATGTCCATGTTTACTGTATTTATGCTTATAAGAAATGCTTTCTTTCACGAAGATAAAAAAATATTTCTTACTCTTCTCCATCTGCAGGAAGAATGGGAGAAAGAACTGGAAAAACTGACATCCCGCTTCAACTATGAGATAAAAATGAAGAAAAGACGAATATCTACGGATGAAGAAAAGGCCCTTACTTTTAGGTAATATTCTCTCCTTCATTTTAGTTAAAGTTGCAGAAAAACTCAGAGTCTCTTGGAATAGGTTAATATTTCTCACATTTAATTTCCTTGTATACTTGTATTTGCAAAAACTGAAGCATTAATAAGGGATTATCAGAATTAAATAAAATATGATTTACATAAAACTTGTAACGATACAAATGAATTATTAAATTTTTGGGGAAAAAATATTAAGTGCCCGAAATTAGTATTTAGTATTGCCATAATGCGCCGCAATAAGTGCTGTTATGACATGAAATCAAACGTATTTTGAAAGCCTGTTTGAGAATGAGCATTCCATATTGTTTTTATACCAAGCCGAAATTCATGTGTAGAAGCTGTTGGACAGTGATGGTGATAGAGAAGCCAACCAATGAAATCTTACACATATACAGGCCTAGTCATATCCCAGAATATGACAGGCGAGAAAAAAGTTGCACGTATTCATCATGAAAAGGAATTTGAGTACTCCTTGCAACACGGGTATTTTCCTTTTGACAGATGATAACACCAGGAACGTCTAGACAAAAAGAACGACTTCCCTGTTCATTGATTATCTGTTGACGTTAAGATTATCCACAATTCCAAGTAGCTGATACCATCAATGTGGTACACAATCGCATCCCAAGCTATAATGCCTGGTATTCATCTGTTATGAATTTGCTAATACACTCCCGAATTCACCATCATATAGTCTAATACAAGTGCAATCATATCATACCATAAATTCAAAGCAGATTCGTTAGAAAAAGAAAATTTATTCTAATCTGCATGCTGGTATTTATGTTAATATTTCCATTGTAGCTGCAAGGGTTGAGAGTTTTGCATCACGGGATTTTTGAAAAAAAAATACTTGAGTTCTTACATGTATAGTCTGTGGTATAACACATGACCCAGAATTGACGCAAACACTGATAATCATCTGTAATAGTAGTGCTATATTCTTTTAATTGTCTAGCTGAAACTGTGTAATCCCTCAGAGCCATATGGTCTAGATGTCTATCATCTCACATTGATGCCATCGTTCGGTTTCTACTCATGAATTTTCGAGTTATCCAGTTTTCATTGGTCGATTGCTTTCAAACTCTCATCGTTATATAAGTGTTACACTCTACATAAAAGTTATGGAATGTGCTTGCTTAGCTTTGGTACACACCAAGCGCTTTTCTTCTAAGTCCACTGTCAACTGTGCAGAAGCGCTATTGCAAGATAGAAAAGTCTGGCACGAAAGAGATAATTCTCCTCCATTCAAAATCTTTAAGTAATTATTGGAAGGTCGCTTTCTTTTATTGAAGGGACTTACTGTAGTCTTACGCACCCATCTCATATCGATATCTGAAAATGAGAAAGTGGATGTCCTGGTTAAAAATGGCGCTGCTAGCCTCTCTCCAACTGATGCTTCTCTCACCTACACTGAGTTGCATTCTATTGGAAAAAGAAGTGCCTGGGCTATCTAGAACATTCCACCTGCTCATGATTAGTACTCTGTTGATGGTTCTGTTGTTTTCAAGGTTCTCAAGCTGACCTACATAATTTAGGTTTGCTAATGGCCATATTCGTGGTCTTAAATTTAATGGTAAACATAATTTCTATCCTATGTCTTGTAAATGCGGGGTCGACCAGGCTAGCCCAAAACACCTTCTTTTGTTTCTGGGATTTACTAATAAAGATTTCCTTGTGAATTCTCTGCTGTTTTTCGATTTTGTGAGGATTGAGGTACTCGTGGATCTGGTACTACACCAGATCAGATCAAAAACAACAACAACAGAAATTATTTTTACGAAGTTTATGTACTTGATATAGATATTTGACATCCACAAATCTCAGACTTTACATGATTTCAGAATAGAAAGAACCAAAAGTCAAACCTAAATAATTATCATATAATAAAATAAAGTTAAATTATTTGTTTTGTATATAATGCATTCATCTGTAACAGCGTATATGAGTAGGAACAACTTTTACTGATGAGTTGCTGCTTGCTTTTTATACTGTATATTATTTATCGCCTTTTTTCTATTATATTCAATCTATCTTCATTTTGATATTTTTGCATTTGTTTATTAGTGATGTATAGCTTGCATAGTAGCTTGATAGTAGGATTTGACTTAACCTAATTGGGGCCTGGAGCAAAAACTTTTTAGGGGCCCCCACTGCTTCACAGCAATAAATAAAGAAAAAGACAATTAGAAAATTCAATGCAACAAAGATTATATAGTAATATAACTTTAATTTTGCGAAAAATTTATATCCTAGCTGTGAAATGGGTGGAATTACGAAAATTTAGAGGAATTCCGACCTCTTTCTTCAGTTTTAGTTTCTATTATATTCATTATTCTGCAGCCTCAATTGAGCCAATCAGAAGCCCGTATTTTTGTTAACATATCGCATTTTGTGATGCATAAAAATGTATAAAAAATACAGGCTTTTGATTGGCCAAATTTGACCATCGTAATTGAAAATATTTTGCAAAATTACTCCTGAAAAAGACATGAATTTACGAAATATAGATTTTTTGTGTATATACGATGGATTAAGGAAGAATCTAACAGAAAACTGAATGACTTAACATTGTGCTGATATTTTGTTTTAAAAGAAAAATTTATTAAAGAAGGTAACAAAAAATAAACTTTTCATTCTATTTGGGGGTCCCACTTTGATGGTCCAAGGCAACTCTTATGCCCCTGTCTTAGTCTGATTCTGGATATCAGCTCCCATTTGAGTGCTTTTCAGTATTATTGATTTCTGGAAATATTTAGAAAAGCTGGAATATTTGTTCTTGACTTGCAGTTTAAGAGCCTTACTGTAAAAAGACACGTTTGACTTGCAGTTTAAGAGCCTTACTGTAAAAGACACATTGATCTTCTTTGACACAATCATAAACCAAAGAAATGAAGGTTCCGTGCAAGTTAAATATTCTTTGCGTAAAATTTTCTTTTTAAAGTAAATGTAATGTGAAGAGAACATTAAATAAAGTGATCAATTTCATTATTTGACCAAGGTTTAAAATATCAAGGTGCTTGGGGATGTTTAGTCTTAATAAATTAATTCAGCTCTCGATTTTTTTAAATCATTATATCTGTATGTACTTGAGACAACGTATGCACAACATATTCATTTTCACTTCCAGGCATCAAAGGGAGAAAGAAGATCTGGAGAAGAATATGACTATCAAGTTAGATAGGAAAAAGGAATCCCTCACTAGAAAGCTGCTAGAACAGGAAAGAGCTGCTACAGCAGACTTAGTAGAAAAGCATTCCAAAGAGATGTTGAATCTCATCAACGAGAAAAGAACCGAATTCGTTCTTGTAAGTTTATATACTTTATTTGGTAGAATTCTCTCTGCATATAACCTGCTTAAAATTTGTAAAACTGCTAAAAAATGATATTTAAAACTTTTTTTTTTATTATAATTTAATTTGTAAGATTTCGAAACCTATCAAACGCGTAAAATTTCTTACAGCGGCATTTAACCTTTTCAATAAAAACTCATCTAACTTTTTCATTCCTAGATTTTTGTGTGAAGAGCAATGTTTTTTTTAAAACAGTTATTAAATGTTAATTCTTTTATTTGCAATTATATTATTCAAAATTTTCTACATTTGTTGAAATTTTTTTACCGGCAAATAAATATTTATTTGTTAAATAAATATTACCAATTCATATTACCATGAATTGGTAAAATAAATATTACCAATTCAAGCACTAACTTTGCTTCTGTTATTTATTTTTTTTATTTTATTTTATTTATTTATTTATTTTTTGTCTTTTAATTTCAGAGTCAGAACCTAAACGACCGAGAAGGTTACTTGAGCGAGGAATTGGTTCCTTATCCCACACATCCACCCCCACCAAGCCCTCCACTGATATCCAAGCACGAAATATACAGTGATCCCAGTGTCTTCTTAGAGCTTGACCAAGTGGCAATTAATGTGAGTGAAGCTATGAAGATTCATACAAATGCATTATACAGTTTTGATTTTCATGAAATTCTTTTTGAAATACATTAACAATACTTCCTTTTTTCATAACAATCTAAATTTTTCAAGACTACATATTATTATAACAGTGATTGAGATTAAAATGTATTGTCGGAAAGGTAACCCATGTACTAAGAAAACTTATTATTGTTAAGTTATAAATAAAAGGTATAATTCGTAATTCCTTTATGCTTCTTTAAAATTTGTTTATATTCTATTTTCCAATTTTTTTAAAAGATTACTTAAATTTAAAAAAAAATCTATTTTAAGTCATTAGTGCTGCTTAATTTTAAAAATGAGACTTTTTAAAAAGTTCATATTTTATTTAGAGTTGTAATATTAACAGCAGATTTCAGAAAAGCAAACGAACAAAATCATTTTTCAGAATCATTAAAAGTTGATGCATAAACTTTTAATTCCAGATTTTTTTTAAAAAAATTACTTTTTAAGTTGTGTTGATAATTCAGTGTAGTTTAAGTTAAATTTACTAGTAACATTTGTAAATATTAATGAATTTAAGAAAGTAATGTCATTACAATAAATTTAAAATATCTCTCATTTAAAATATTTCAAATAATATATATATAAATCCACAGAAATTATTCCATTATATATTTCAGCAAATATTTTTAAGAAACATGTTTTATTTTACCATTTTAACTGCTGTTACCTTCCATAACTAAGAACAAATAGTTAGACACAAAATATACTTTAAAAAATAATTATATTATTGAAGTAAATTCTAAACGATCATAAATATATATGCTTCTTTAATTTAAAAAAAAAAACAGCCATTGACCTATTAAGAACGAGTAATCCGATTTATTTATAAGAAATAGTAAACATAGTATAAGAGTCAAAAATAAAAACATTTTAAAATAATTGAATATTTTATGTCAAAATGTGATCATTCGAAGCTGAGAAAGTGTGATCTAAATTTATAACCTGGTGTTTCACAGAATGTCATTAAGTGATGGAACAAAATTTCTCACTAAATTGTTTTGACTTAGATCTAACAAAATCGAACATATTACCTGGTTATATCTATTATTTTATCATGATATTTTAAATAAGCAAAGTTAGATCAGGCAAATTTGTATCTTATTCATAACAAAACAAGCTATGTTTTGATTACTTACTGTCTCAGTTAAATGTGAGATTAGGAGGAGAAAAAAAAGCAACTAAATAGATGGCATAATAGCATCTACCTACTGCAAAGTAAATGACATAGAAGCTGGCAAAAGCCGTGGTGCCTTGTTTGATTAGGGCGTAATTCTCATTATCGGTAGGTAGAGAGTTCAAATACCGGCTTAACCGGAGATCCATCATATTCGTTAAAGGCGGCTAGGGCATGGTAAATGGGTCGTGGTCGCAATCTCCTCCAAGTGAAATGATACCTCTGTGGGTGGTAGGTCAAGTATCATGGGGTCTTCTGCTTGATCCCTACTTCTAAATTACGAAGACTCCTACCTGACTGCTTCCACCAAAATAGTAGAGCCCAATTTTGGGCAAGGTACAGGGAAATATACAGGTGCAACAGCACAGTAGATCATTATGTGTTATAGTGGCAATCACTTTGTCTGAGACTTCTCTAAATACCTCTTCATTGTATCAGCATGCAGAATCGAGACACAACATTAAATACTGTTGAGTGCAGTTTAAAATAACAGTGATAAACAGCATGATAATTGGGCTTCTGATACATTGGCGTAAAAGATAAACGTGATGGACTTGTTTCGTCTGTCAATGGACTGATATTTAAACTGCAGGTTAAGTCACATGGTTGAGAATGATAAATTGGTGTTAACATAATTGATCTTACAAAGAATCATTTCTGCCGTTCCACTGTGATTTTTCATTAATAGCTGAGTAAAAGTTTTCAGTCGGGTACCCCTTGACATTTTGGGTATATTTTGATGCCAAGATGTGACTAACAAGATGGCCGTTGCTGCAACACAAAAGCTAAACTAAGATGGGTTAACCAGAAATTAATTTTTATCACCAAGATTTATCTCCAGATTTTTCGCCAATGTTTAGGAATACCCACTTCTACACAGAATTCAGTAGCTGCGGTCTTGACACTGGAATCTGAAGTATTGGTGCACTTTCTTCAACATAGTATATAATACTCGTATCACTTTGACTCAACTGTTAAGCTATTCTTCGACTTGTCAACCATCATTTTCCAATTTCTTAATGAGTCCTTTTTCAAGCTGTAACATATATTCATAGTGAATAAAAATTCGCAAGGGAGTCATTTAGCTTTTGGCGTGAGGTATTTGCAACGAAAATGTAATTCTTTATATTAAATTCAGAATCGTTCGTTATATATATGCTACAGTTAGCATTTTATTCATTAGATAAAAATCGTACACATCTGTGTCAATCTTCTTTTGCACTGTAATTTCATTCTAGAAATGGCATCAGTTTGTTAGTGCCTCGATTTTTTGTCATATAATGTATACTATATTAGCTATAATTTTTTTACTTTAATGTAACTGTCTGAAATCAAAAATAAATAAGATTTCCTACTGTCGGATTTCTTATTGATCATTCCATATTGCTTAAAACTGATGCATCTTTCATCCTTTAGTGAAGTGCACTTTTAATGCATACCTTCCCACGTTGATATACATAATAATGAGATAGCAGATATTTGACCAATATAGGGTGCTGGTGGGCCGTTAGATATACCTGAGTCACCGACTCATTTGGAACTCTTCTCAAGAGTTAAAAAAGCTGCTAATGCTTCTTGGACCATCCCACCTGCTCAACAATGGTACCAGGGAAAAAGCCCTGGGGGCGCGTTAACATTCAAGTGTTGTAGGCGGGATAAAACGGCCATCACTAAGCTTATCAATGGACAGAAGAAATCTGTGTCCTTTTCTTTTGGTAAAAGGTTTTCTCAGCCTGTTCGAAGTGTGCTGACCATTAGGGCCATTCCTGACCATATTTTAGATTGTCTGGAGTTTTCCAGAATTAGTCTTTTCACAAACTCTATTTTAATGTCAGATCTTCTCGGAATGATTTAGCGTTACTAAACACCGGATATATTCAACAACAACAATAGTGTTTCATAAATTAATTTACATCTAATTATTTAGTTTTATTTATATTTAATCAGTTTTACTTACATTAAATATATTTATATATATTGTTCCAAAGCATTATTTATAAACAAGGTGTTTTTCTGGAATAAACTATCTGCATTCTAAGAATTTCCTTTTTTTTTTTAGGTGGCACAGAGTGACCAGCAAACTTTCACTGACTTAGTGCGGCAACTGATTGGAAGTTGCATAACTGATGTTGAAAAAGCTAGGTAAATGGATAATTTTAGTTTTAAATGCATAAATTCGAATATAGAATGAATATAAAATTTTTCCTAGTAACTTAATTAAAAAATGCACATTAATATTTCTTGTAAAAACGTTCGTCTTCAATATACATTTACACATATTATATTGCCATTTAAAACATATCATTTTGAAAATTATTGTGTTATTATTAAAATAATTGATGTATAACTCAGTAATAATGTTAAACAAAATGGAGACGAATCGAATCATAAATTGCACAATATTTTATAATTTGATAATTGAATTAATAGGGTGAGAAATTCATTTTAAAATTTAGATTCGTAAAATTTGAGAAGCATATATTAGTTACTTCAATTTTGTCAATATATATATATATTCAACATTTTGTATAAAAATTATATAAACATAAATTTATTTATAGATATATTATAAATATTCAAGTAAACATGACAGTAAACACAATTTGGATGCTGTGAATCTATGAAATGGTTTTATTTAGTTAATGTATCATATTAAGCACTATAAATTAAAACATAATTAAAATATTTATTAAATGACTCTAAAGTTAATTAAATATATATTCAGCTAACACTTTTTTGTTGAATAAATTCTTGCTATAATTTGTATTTTTAATGCCAATAGATTTCTTTCGATTTCACTTTTTTAACATTGGACTTGAAGACATTAACATTTGGATTTGAAAATTTTTTATTTTAAAGGAAGAAGAAAAAATTTCTATCAAAAAACGTTACTTGATGTATAAATCTTATACTGCTAGTTGTTAAATAATGAAAATAACAATGAATAGGGGAAATGACATTTAAGAATATGCACCGTAAGAATTAAAATATAATATCTCTATATATGTACTGGTTTTTGAATACTGGTGTGTAAGATTTCAATAGATATTTAAAGAGGTCAAACTGTAGAAGCTGGCTTGGGAGGAGTAAATACGGCCGAAACATTTACGCAGACGTATATAGAGATACGATGCTTAAAGTCATGGCGGTATATATGCAGTACGGCAAAGTAAAATCGGCCAAGCAAAATAACTGTTTAGAAGGAGAAGTGAGTGTAAAGAGGGCATATGAGTAATGAAGCGGACTGTAATACTCAAAAAGAAAACCTCAGCCAAAGTTATCGCAAAGGTCAAACAATATCTGGATTCTCTAATATTAGTTATTGCAGAAAGGAACATAAAGTAGTCTGACTGTGGTTTAGTTGTTAGACAATGCTCTTCACAGCAAAAAGTTTCCATTTCGATGACAGCTACTCTTGAATAATGATAGATGGATGTTCAATTCTGCATGTTCGTCTGTCAGAGTGGCTGCTTGGGAGTTTTCCAGTTTTCTTTCTTGCAATTCATGAATATGACCCATGTCTATGTAAAGATCTGCCAGAAGGGAATTTACGTGGTGGATATTAAAATGCCTTAGAGTTATATTACCCACTACGCGGTGTCAAAGATACGATGCAACTTCACAATTACAATATTTACGAAAATCAGTGCTTCTCACGTCACTTGTCTCATATGCTAACGTCATGTCGTCTGTAGTGATGCCACAACTACAGAAATAATCGATTGATAAGTGAAAGACAATTACATGGTCTGACGAATAATCTTTCACACTTTTCAAACTAAAAGAAAGGTTCATGTTTGGGGAATATCAACTCATATGTATGATCGTGATTGCCCCCTTCGATCCTTCAACTATGGGGGAGAGGATTTGTCATAGTATTACGGTATCGTATTTTTCTGCAGTACCAATCATGACTCTGAAAGTAAGGGTAATTTTTTTTCAAAAGACTAGCACTGGGTGACTAATCCTTCGCCACAACAAACTACTCATTTATCTTTATCTGGTAGGCACCTGTGAACCAAGGCACGGAAGCGAATAGCATTACCCATGTCACTCCATCGCAAACCCGTTTATAGGGAGGTCTACACTTATTCATCATCACAGAAAGAAAAATAGAGTAACACAAAGAAGGAAAGAAACATCCATGTCTGAGCCGGGATTTGAACCCGGGACCAAGCAGCTCAGGAGCCAGGAACATTAGCTATCGGTCGGCGGGAAAGATAATGTAGAAATAAAGAGAAGTTTCAGCTGAGTAGGTTAATTCATACGAAGCAAACTTTGTTTCCTGCGGCAGACAGTGTTTTTAGAATGTCAACTCTCCTATTTATGGAACGATGCTTGTCCAGTTATGGTTTAAAGAACATTAGAATAAAGTGAAGTTTATATACATTAAGATGAAGTATCTACAGTCCCTTCGCCTTAATATAGTGAAATATAGTGCTCGCCTTAATATAGTGCTCTGTTTTAAAATGTTCGATTCGGAATTATATCAGTATTCTCCACTGGTACCTCTCCTGGAATTTTCACATCTCCATGAAAATGGTACAATATTCCTCTATGAACACTAATCAGATTTGATTCCCAATCGAATATAAGCTGTATTACCAGAAAAAATTTTACCTACACCGTATTAGTAAGATCCAATCTAAGGTATTTCCAATACTTTAGAAACACTGTTAGTGTAATTTTTGTTAGTTAATTTTTTTTGAAAAAGTGATTTTATTTTCGTCAAGGTCACATAGTAGCCCTTAAGAAATTGTCGAGAATATTAAAATTAACTTAAAATGAAGCAATATAGCTAATAAAGATTTGATATTGATATATGTGCTATTAAAAAACGTTTATGTATTTTTATTTGAGGTAATATTATTTAATGGATTCGATTCGTGGTCACTCTTTTGTAAGAGCTGTCTTATTATCAGATTCTAAAAGTGCGCTTCAATCCCTTTTGATTAATCAAACTATGTCTCAAAGAATTTTAGTATGTAGACCCTTGATTAAGGCACTAGCACACAGTATTTTATTCCATGGATTCCAACCCATTGTGGAATTATGGGTAATGAAAACGCTGATGCATTGGCTAAAAAGGGAGTTTCGATAGAGCAACATATAAACCATCCTCTTTCTTTTCACACGACTAAATTGTTTATTAACCTGACCATTAAAGAAACTTTTAAATGAGGTATGATTCAACGCGCAAGGAATAAGAGATGGAAGATTCTTGGGGGAGGAAAGAACTTTTTCCAGTTTTCCAAGAAAGATTGCGGCGGCGCTATTTAGAGGACTGACTGGACTGCTTACAGGACAATTTGTATAGAATTAGAGCGGTAGATTCCCCAAACTCTGTTTTGTGTGACTCTAATCAACCAATGGTTTTTGAACATTTAACTTATTGTACTGCACTTTCTCAAAAGACGGGCATGGTCAAGAAATATTGGAGGGGTCATGAACTAATGCTTTAAGCGCTAATGTTTGGCATTTGTGAAATAAATATTATTTAAAAGAAAAATTTAAGTTAAATTATAAATACCAGTTCCAATTCTGATTCGAAATAGAAATTTGCAGTAAAATTTAATTTTTTATTTTAAAATAAAGTCTCAATATTAGTAAGCCACTTTTTTCAATAAAAACATTATTTTATAGACTATACAATCACAATGAACATCTCGAAGTAAGCTTGAAACAAACTTCACTGTTACATTGATTATTAAAGTTTTTGATAATTGTGATATTTTTTTCAGGGCAATATTTCGATGGATCACCGTGAAAAATCTCAATACCATGACATTTGACGATAACGTGAATGCTGATACCCCGATGGGTATTTTAAGAGGTATCAAACATGGAACAGAAAGTTATCACGTCCTTTTTAAAAGATTATGCAGGTATGTGTTTGAGTTTTCATTCCTTTTTTTATAATTCCATTGTGATTTCGTTAATATATACGCTCGGATTATCAGTAAGGGAGTTCACAGGTTCGACACTTGCTGTGGGTGTTGATATTTGTATTGATTCACAAAATAAAATTTCTAAATATAATACGTGCACAAAGCAACGAGCCAAAAACCGAATCATTAATACACGCTGTACTATATTTCCTTGCGTATTTAAAATTTGATCAACGAAATAATTTTACAGTATGGGCATTTAATAATTCGATGACGTTTGATAAATTTAATGATTTGAGTAAAAGAAAAAATAATGAAAGAGACAATTGGAGTTTAAAACTATTTTATTAAACACGTCAGATTCGCAATCACATATTTATTGAGAAAGCTTAATCACTTAAAATTTAAAAGCTTCTTCTGGTTTTACTACTTTTATTTTTATTATTTAAAAGAGCTTAATCGGTGAAAAAGATAAACCTTAATTTTGTCATAGGTTTCATGTCAAAATATGTATAATATTACATTAATTATAATATATATAAAATATAGATATTATGATGATTAATGGTTTATAGAATCATTATCATAAGATCTGTTTCATTTCAATGGGTCCATGTTGGATTGAGTGGTAATGAAATTGCAGATAGCTTGGCCAAGTCTGCCACTGATGACACCTTGCCGAACAACGCTATTCTAACGTTTTCGGAAATCTCTACTATTAAAAAGATGGAATTAAACGCAATTTTGAGAGATTCACCTGCCCACTATTGGTTACTTTGGGAAAAAACCTCGTTGGTGGCATTAGCTCAGTATCCCTAGAATAAAGCAGACTGCTCTTTCACGGTTTTTGATTGGCTACATTAGGTTCCTTTCTTTTCAACCGGATCAGAAAGTCTTTCTGGAATGTCACTGGTGCAAGGCTGATCAGGCCTCCCCGAGACATATTCTTGACTGTCTGAATTTTGCAATGTACAAGGTTTTGAAGAATCCTATTTTATTTTTAGACATTTTAATATTTTTTGGTTTTATGGAGATGGTTTAGCTTAGCTACATCATCTGGGATTAGAAACAACAACAACAGATCTCTCTGTTTCATGTATTATAACTGAAATAATCTCCTAAAACCCCTTTTTGAGTAGAAACTAAGAGACGACCATAACTAAAGGGATCCATACTGTTTTAAAAAGATTTGCATTATTAACAAAACCAGCAAGACATGTATTATTAAATATTTGACTTCAATTGTACATCAGAAAAATAAATCCACACACAATCTTCAAAATTGCCCTTTCTCGTCTGCTAAGCAAATTGAATTAACTGCACATATCATAATCAGAATTTCTACAACACTTGTGTGACTGACCTTCTTGCAGATCCAAATAACAAGCTAAGGAACGTGAAGGCGAAGAAAACAGTGTTGTTTTGTCAAGGTTGATTCAGCCTTTCATCCCTTGAGTGGGTCGACAAACTAACTACCAAGCATGCTTGGAAATTAGGCACTTGGGTTTTTGCATTACGCTGACCACCAAACCAAGAGATATACTTCGCACTACAGAACACTCGGTCAGGAAAGCAAATATGGGCACTAAAGGCCTTGGTCCACATATGGTCGTGCCACAGGTTTTATAAATATATGAAACAAATATAATTGCTTAAACAGTATGTACCCAACGGAGCATTTCCGATTATTCGAACTAACAAACCTAACTAAAACTAGTCCTTAAGAACTAGTCGCTTTTTTAAAGTACAAATATGCATCTTAAAAATAAATATATTGAATTAAAAACATTCTGTATTATTTCTTATTCGATTGCTCGTTAAATTTTAAGAACATTACCCCAAAGATCACGGCTATGTTACTTTAAGCAAAATTATTGAAATTTCAGCAATAATGTACGTCTTTCACTTAAGGCGTGAAATTGCTTATTACCTGGAATCAGGACCCAACTTAGCCTAATTGGAACACGTTGCAAAAGCTATTCTGAGGCCTCTTTAACGTGGGGGCCTAAAGCAACTGCACCATATGCCCCTGCCTTAGTTAGGCTTGGCATGGAAATGTTATTTCAGTTCACATTATACTTATCCATAGGAATCTGTTTAATATCTTGAAGACTGCATACTATAAATAAAATTATTTATATGCCGCGCCTACCCTATCTAGTAGTCAACATGCCAGGCTGCAGATAGGGAGGACCTGGTTCAGGCATGGATGTACTTTCTCTCTCTCCTGTCTTTATCCTTTTCTTGTAGAATGGTTGCTCACCCTATTAAAGGGTACCTATTGCATGTGTCTACTGAGGAAGTCAGACTACACACCAAATTACGGTTCAATTGGAAAAGTGGAGCAGCACACCGCATATTGTCAGCCTAGCTGGCACAAGACTATAACAGCAGCTATTTGTATTCATATTTGAGATTAATATGTTATATCAATTAAAAATACACTTTATGTTTCAGTTATGCAGGTTTACACTGTGTTGTCATCAAAGGTTACTCAAAAAGTGCTGGATACCAACCTGGAGTAAAATTTGAAGACAATCGCTTCAGGAATTCATGGAATGCTGTCTATGTGGCAGGGGCCTGGAGATTTGTGCAATGCAACTGGGGTGCAAGACATTTGGTGAATGCTAAAGAAGTACCAAAACCCGGTAGCAGAGGAAAATCAGACAGCCTGAGATATGAATATGATGATCACTATTTCTTGACTGATCCTAAAGAATTCATTTACGAATTTTTCCCACTGCAACAAGAATGGCAACTGCTCAAAGTCCCAATTTCACTTACTGAGTTTGAGGAATTACCCTTTGTTCGCTCTTTGTTTTTCAGGTAAGATATTTTGGTTTATTTATTTTTTTTAATTCGCTATTTGATTAATTAGATGATATTATTGTGGTTCAAAATAAGTCTAGCTGAATATTTCTAATCTTTCTTCTAAAAATCTTTTCTGTCAACAGTATTTCACACACAGTTTGAATATTCCTTTGTTTTCATATATCACCAATAATTCAAAAAATTATGATCCATTCTCATATTATTAAATTTTATTTTAGAATTTTTCTTTTTAGTAGCTTATACTGATTATTTTGAATCAACTAATTAAAGCTCATTGTTGAAACATGATGTGCAGTTAATTAATTTTTACTCATAACAATATTTGGATTGTTTTTAAGAAATTTAAAGGTACATGCAGCAACAACAACAACTATCTTGTACTAATTAAACAGTGCACTCCCAAGAGTATGTTTAAAAATGCTGACATTCAATAATATTCATGCGGATGTGTTCTATAACTTCATCATAACAATCTTTATAATATATATTTCACATATAGTTTATTTAGTGCTAATACACTGGTGGAAATGCAATTAAAGATACTCAAAAATTCACTTATTTTTCAAATAAATGCCTGTGATATTTTTTGTATTAACTTTATTTGAATTAAATTTTTTGTCTTCAATCATTTTGAGCAAAAAACTTGCAAAGAAAACTATTTTAGTGAGTATTTACATCATTTTATTTAAAAAATCCAATATTTCGAGTGGAAATGCAATTAAAGACACTTACTTTAAATCTAGAATTTCAGCTATTTACCACTTCGTTTTTGTTTCTAAAATGCTTAAAAAGAGCAGTTTGCTGTCTCTGGTGTGTCTGATACTAAATATTTCAAAACATCTTCGCTCAAACACTTATTATTCAAAGGTAGTTAAATGGGGAGTAACATCGGGCTCTCGATAGAATAGCGTGCAAAATTTCAAATTTTATTGGAAGAATGCTACTTAAATAGGTCAAATACAAAGAAAATTAATTGCTCTCCAACTGTTGTGTGCAACTTTTTAAATCTAGGTGGTATGTATGGAGTTAAGAGGCGTTAAGATATTTGTAATAAATTAAGTGACCATCAAAAGCGGCAGATAATTCGCGAGGCAATAAGACTTTACGTAAATTCCACTAAAATTAGGAGAGTTTTACGCCTATCTGTTACAACTTGAAGAATCAGACAAATAATCAGTCAATCTGGAGTTGTTAAATGGGCAAAAAAACATCGCAAACTTATCTTAGGTTTTCAGCATAAGAAGGCTCGTTTGGAATTTGTAAAAAAACATGCAAATTGGGACTCTGAATGGAACAATGTGTGTTCAGTGATGAGAAAAAGTTTAATTTAAATGGACTAGATCGAAACAAGTCTTACTGGCATCGCATAGAGACCAAAAAGGAGATTTCAGTTAGCTGCAATTTTGGTGGAGGCACGGGAGCTTTCTCGAGTTATGGAACAACCCCCATCTGTTGGATCACACCTAAAATGAACTCCTCCGATTATATTGAACTCTTAGATAATGAATGTACTGTTGAATTATGCGAAGATATGGATGAAGATTCCTGAATTTTTCAACAGGACTATGCAAGCATTCCCAACTCTCTAAAGCAGCCAAAGCCTTTTTCATGGAGCGAAACATCAAGGTTATGGACTGGCCAGCTAGAAATCCCGATCTGAACCCTATTGAAAACATCTGGGGATTGATAACACAAAAAGTTTACGAAAACGGCCACTTTGCGTCAGTAATGGACTTAAAAGAAAAAATTTGTGATATATGGTCAAATTTGCCATTAAATTACCTTCAAAATCTTGAGAAATCGATGCCAAATAGAATGCAAGAAGTTATTGTAAACAATGGAGGTGTCACTCATTATTAATTAATAAATTTGTTCGAAAAATAAATGTCTTTAATTGCATTTCCACTCGAAATTTCTGATTTTTTGATTAAATGATATAAATTCTCTCTAAATTAAGTTTTCTTTGCAATTTTTTTTTACACTGAATAATTGAAAACTAAAAATGTGATTCAAATAAAGGTAATTTAAAATATCATGCACTTTTATATGAAAAATAAGTAAAATTTTGAGTGTCTTTAATTACATTTCCACCAGTGTATCAACAATTTAAATTAAATTATGACAAAGTGGTGATGATATTTCACAACTAAATCATTAATATGAACTGTTCCAATCAATTGTGTAATCATGGTGTATTAAACAATGTATATTGTGTAAAGAACTATTTAAATAATAAATTTTGAACTATATTTAAATAATAAATTTTGGAATAGTATAACAGAGGATCAGAATACTATTAATTCAACGTTTTATATGATTTTTTTCATTTTAATAATTTTACACACTATACATTTTGCTTGGTATACTCTATGATCAAGCAAGTGACTAAGAACAGTTTATTTTAATTTATAAAGATCTAAAATAACATAAGCATGCCATAATTTCATTTGGATTGTTTGAATTGAAATGAAAAGTATGCATGCAAAAATTCATCATGGAGATTATGCTGAGGTCAGAAGGAGCAGGTAAAAGATATGACGGATTGTGTCCACATTCAAATTTTTATGTAGAATACAAAACCTTATATCCTTATAAAATAAATCTCTTAAAAGTAGTAAAGAAATTTTGCAACCTTGCGATGATTTACAGCAAATTTGTAATCGATTTTAAAAATATTAAATTGGGAAAAAAATGTTATTCACTACTAGCTTTTAAAATGCAACACTCTGAAGAAGCATTCAAATCGTGAAATTTCCATAATTTTGCGAAGATGCTAATTTCACATCACAGACGACTGTAGTGCTACTTGCAAGTCTTATATAGAAGAGACTGCCCCGTTTAAGATAAGGCATTATTACGAGATATAATTAAACAGTTTACATGGAAAATAAATAATAATTTTATAATTTATTTTCCATTTAAGCTGTTTAACTATACCTCGTAGATGACATTGAGTCTTTCGAGCAAGATTCTTTGTTCGACCGAGGAAGGATTGTAGTCTATAGGGACTGCGGATTATCCTTCGGAGAAAAAGGTGATAGGTTTGATGAAATCTATCAACTAATGCGGATGCAAGAAGAAACGGCGGATCAACAGGCCCAGCTGCACCCAAGACGTTGCACTACAGCAAGCAATGATATTGAGCACATGACAGTGATGCATCGCTCAACCACATCAACAATCGTAGCACAACAGATCGTTATGCATTATTTGGTGTCCTCTCGTATCATTCAACATCATTTGCAGCTGATTGGAATATTCGCGTAAAGCGTCCATTGCTTTGTTAACACTTGACTCAATAGTGCAATGAAAGATAGACATGGATAGCAGAACCGAACAGTGTCTTTACTAACGAATCTCGCTTCTGCCTGCAACAATGTTCAGCTGTGTGTCTGAATACCAAAATGAGCATCTGCTGAATTTCTGCCTTATGGACACAGTATAATCATTTGGTGCGGTTGGTATTAGAATTTACTACTGCATCCCTCTAGTACGCATTCCACTGAACTGTCAGAACTACATTTCTGAGGTTTTGGAGTCAGTATTCCTCCCATCTAAATTTAGCTGAGAAAGAATCTTTAGCGCTTACCATCAGCCATATTCCAAAAGGATAATGGCGACCACATGTGGCATTCTTTATCCATAACATTGTGAATTGCTTTCTAGGTCAACTTATTCCCCCAATTTATCACCAATAAAAAACGTGTGGTCCATACTTATGCCACTCTGAGATACATCATCTGCTGTTACATCAGATACATCCAAAGCCTTTTTGATTCTACATTGAAGCGTGTGGGAGCAGTTATAGCCAACAATGACAGCTATACTAATTACTATTTCATGGTCTAGATGGTTAAGGCATCTTACTTAATGTCGGAAGGCTGTTTGAGTCCAGATTTAACTAAAGATCTACTATGTTCACTACACGCAGATGGGGCATGTGAAATAAGTTGTGGTCGCAATGTCCCTCCAAGTGAAATAATATTTCTAGAGAGACAGGTTAAGTATTAGGAAATCTTCTGTTAAGCCTGCTTCTAAATTATGAAGATTCTGAACCAGAGTTTCCATCTGATGATTAAGTCCAACTCAGGGCTAGGATCAGTATGCTGATGCTCATCCATTCACCACTGATTCTATCTTCCACACTTCACTGGAGACTAATTGCAGTCATTTGATATTTGTATAACATGTTATCTACCAAATAAATTTTGCAGTGAAATCTTTTTTTTCTGTTCATTTTGGGTAGCCAACAGTGTGTATTCGAAATTTTTAATTTCAATCATAATTATATATATAAACATGAAAAATTCTTTTTTCATATTACCTTTATAAGCTGTCTAGATTATTGCACACCTTAAAAGAAATGAATGCATTTTTTCTTTAAAACTGAAATGGTGCAATAATTTTAATGTACATAATTTTCTTTATCGTTCTTTGATTACAAATGAAAACAGATTCATAAAAATTTATTCAAACTGAATGATAATATTCATTGTGTGTGAAAATTTTATATTCTAAATATACACATTTGCTTATGAATTTAATTAATTAGTGAAGTTTCTAAGCAAAAGTTTTACATTCTAGGTATGGTCTATATTTCCCTGATGAAGAAACACGAGCTGTTTTAAGTACAGACAGTACGGGAGCAGCCACTGTTCGAATTTCAATGCCATCACGTATGTCATCAAGCCTAATATTTCACTATAATCTCAAATTCTATGACACAGACGTTGACACATATGAAGCTGTGAGTCTCAAGAGGTTTGTAATGCAATCTGTGGTTGGTAACATTGTGGCTTTCAGAGTCCATGCACCATGCAGTGGATCTTTACTTCTAGATATATTTGCAAATGCTGTGACTCCAAGAGAATATCTTACTGGCGAACCGATGAAATTCAAGAGTGTCTGCAAATTTAAGATTGTTTGTGAAGACCTACAAACAGTCATGGTTCCTCTGCCAGATTGTGCAAGTGGTGAATGGGGACCCATGAAGGCAACCAGGCTATTTGGCTTGGTGCCAATCACACATGAAGATGCTCTCATATTTTCACCAAGAGAAATGGAGCTTCAGTTTAGAATGTCAAGGCCTTTGACTGACTTTATGGCCACCCTTCACAAAAATGGTGTTGAAGAAAAGAGATTATCAAAAAATGTCACCCAATCTGTTGAGGGTGACTTGGTCACATTTTATTTAAATTTCAATGAAGATGGTCAATATGGAATGGATATTTATACACGTGAGATGAATAGTGATCTCGACAATGGTGATAAGCACCTTTTAACCCATTGTTGCAAATATTTAATCAATGTACATTCTAACAAACCTTTGCAAACATTCCACTAAAAATCAAAAATTATTGCAATTTATAGCATTATTGTCATGAGCAAGTGTTTATTTTTTATTTATGTTTAAGCATATCAATCAATAAGGCTTAAGCAAGAGAAAATTGTGTTGTCTAAACTATATGCTTCTTAAATTTTTTTGAAGGATGTAATGCGAATTAGTAGTGAGTAATTTGCACTGAAATGATATTTAATGAGAGTGATAGTTACTTTAACTATATGTCTATTGCCGTCCATATTATTTACTATTTTTTAAACGTTTGTTGCATGAAAAGTTGACTTTATTTCTTCACCAATATTGTTTGCTTTTTTGATAGATATATATTGTAAAATAAGCTATTTCATATTTTAAAATGTTGATTATGGAAACAAATACATGACTCTGCTCCAACTACATGTAACTATTTTATGCATTCCAAAATTACTTGTTCTCAGTTAATGTATAGTTATAAGAAATGAAAAAAAAATGGTCAACTAATATAGTTTTATTATTAGATAATGTTTATCAATGAATAATTAAATATCAAGACAAAAATTTTATACCTTTAGACTTCAAATTGTATTGTAGAGTAAAAATGTTAATTTTCAACATTTTTATTTTTAACAAATACGATTTATATAAATAACTTTAAATTCGATTTAGCAAAAGGAAGGAGAAATTTTTCACAACAATATTTAACTCTACAATTTTATTTAAAATTCCCATATAAAAGGAAAGCATATTCTTAATATTTAAAATTTGAATAATTGAATTTATTTTCACAAATATGTAATAACTAAAATTTTATCGTTAACACAAAGAGAAACTTTTGATCATATAAAATTCATTTTTATTTATAAAAATCTAATTCTATCATAACAAAAATAACTAAAAGTAATAATAATTTTATACTTTATTACTAAATGTTTTTCCTATTTTAGGAACCATTTTCACACTGTCCTTGTAAAAATATTTTTACTCAGAGCAGAGTTGTGGTGAAGGGACCACTTTATTGTATACTTTCTCACTTGTATAAACATTTTTAATAAAACCTCATTTTAATATGGCATTTCATTTTATTTTTATATGAAGAATTTTTGCATATCATTAAATATATACAAATTTTAAAAAATTCTTGCCTATGCATACAAAATTACCAATTAAGAAAAGTAAATTTGGAAAATAAATCTCATAACATTAACTTATAAAAAGTAATTTAAAAACCGAAAAATAAAATGAAGAAATATCAAGTATGTCTTAAGATTATATTGTTTATGAAGAGTTAAAAATAATCAGTTTTTTTATGTTCATAATACAGATCTTTTAAGTTCCCAAATATTAAAATGGAATAATACATTTCAAATTATTAAACAACTGGCTTTCATCAAAATGTTTTAAAATCAGTACGATTTTAAAAAAAATAGGAAAAAAAAGTAAAAAGTTTTAATGACCGGAACCAATCTACTTTAGCAATAAAGTCAAGCAATTTACAATGAACAATTATTCATAATTTTTTAATACCTAGATGATTTCACAATATGTTAAAATATCTATTTAAGCATATATATTAATATAAATAGTAAATATTTTCTAATATAAATAGTAAAACAATCGATTGATATATGCAAACTATGTACTACTACTAAAATGAAAGTGAATAATATATTATACATTCATTGGTACTTCTGTAATTACACATGCACAATGGAGAATTTTCATTGATATCGAACAATGACATTAAACGCAATTTCTTAAATTATGCATGTTATTTTGGTAATCAATTATTGTCATGTTAAGACCTATTAATTGACAAAGTGATTAAATTAAAAAATATATTTATTTCCAAACAGTATAAATTTTGAGAATCTATTTAACAATTTTCTCTGACATTTTTAATTAATTGATATGATATTTCAAAATAAACATCTAAATTTATTTAATAATGAGTAAATCATGAAACTGCAAGATTTAAAAATAAATATTTTAATGAAGAATTAAAAAAATGTTTTCATTTGTAAACAAAAGTCATGCCATAAAAAAAATTAAAACCCTCATGAGAATTTTTTTAAACAGAAGAATCACTCTAGCCATTTTGTTTTTAAAAAATTAACATAAGGAAGAAAACTCACTTAAAAAATGTTAAAATCAAATTTTAAAGATATATTTGCAGTTTAAAACTGATAGGAACAGGGAGACACTTTAGGTAAATGTCTTTCATATGTAGTAAAAAATAGTATTCCATACGTGATATTAAAAAAAAAAAAAACATTTTTGATGAATCAATATTTAAAATGAACAATTTTTTCAATAAAATTTTCGATCTTTTGAAAATATGAAGCATTTAAACAGAAAGTCGAATCATACAAATGAAATGAATATCACTTTTGCTTATAATTTACTTTTGGAATGTACATATACATTTGTATTTACTTTAATATGCCTTTTCTACTTAAAATTAACTTGCAATTAAAACTTTTAATTCAGCCTGATTTTATTGTTTTATTGAAATCATTTTGATTTTCCAATGAGTAATAATATGTCAAAAATTAATAATATGTTTAAATTGAAAAAGAAAATTCTGGTTTCAAAATTAATTAATACTTTTAGACAATTTATAATTTGTATGCCTTTAAATTTTATGATAATTGATTTAACATTAATGAAAACTGAAGTGTTGGAAAAATTAAACAAATGCTAATCAAGCTTCAATAATATTTTTAATTCATATTTACATAGTCAAAAATTCAAATAAATATATCACAACAAATGTATCACATTCTTTGATTTCATAACGCTCTATATACTTAAATATCAAAAATCTAACCATTCTTTCAGATACGTACATGTTGCTGGAGATACAGTACGACCTTTTCCACATTCATCAAACACCTAAAATAAAATACTAGAACTTAAAATCATTGATAAAAATTGTAACTTAACTAAATATAATGCATTGTCTGCCTATGCAAACATTAAAAAAAATTCTTTATAAATAAGTTATTTTTAAGGAAATATTTAATGAGTCTTTATGCTGGTTTTTTAATTGTATTTTAATGCAGTGATTAATTAAATTGTTTTTCTTTTAATTATAGTAATTGTAGTATTGCAGTTTAGTATATTAGCATTACAATAATATAATAATTTTTTCCGGTTGAAAATATTTTGTATTAATCTTTAAATCAAGGACCTAAGGATAATATATATTAAAGCGGGTTAGTTCAAAAATTTAATGCAAATAACAAAGAAATTATTTCTTTTTGTCATATAAAACTTATAGCTCACTTTTATAGCAATTATTGAAGTACATGACATGAAATTTTAAGAAATATCAAATGCATAGTAATATTTTATGAAAAAAATAATATTTAATAATGTGTGTATGTATATATATAATTTTATATATATATATTAATCATACATGCAATAATAAACTGTATTAAATGTCATTAATAACACTGATCTAAAAAAAATTTTTTTCCTTTCACGGGGATTAAATAAACAGAATTTTATCAACTTTTTCTCACTGAGTTTAAATATGTTCAGATTTTCTCATTCAAGCTGGGTTTTTTTGGATACATTTTTAAAATAATTTATATTTAGGAACACTTAATAAATTTTCAGTTAATTCTAGCTAATATAAAAAGTTGCATATTTTGATTTTCTGCTATAGTTTGCATTAGGAACGTTCTTCATAATCCTGCAGTTGTCAGACAGCATACTAGGACTCTACATTTCTTGATAGCTGCTTCATATAAATGCAACCTGCTAATGAAAATGCTCATCAAGCTAATAGGAGATAGCCCCAAAACTTTTAAGGAAAAATTCTGAATGAGAATCCAAAAATAGGAAATTTTAAGGACATTTTATAACTATCCCCTCCAATGAAACCAGAAGATCACTCACTAATTCCTTATAGTTTTCTTCTTTATTATTGCTGCAAAATCCACAGCAAATATTTTTGAGTGATTGATCATGATGCTACATTTTTCAATGATTTCAACAGTTCCACAAAATGATCTTCATACAGTATCATTGATCTTATTTGTGGTCTTAAAAATATATCTTCCTCCAATTTTGCATCAGTTATTTTAGTAAATTTAGATTTCAGATACATAAAAGACGCAGAATTTTTGTCCATAACTTTTACAAAATTTTTCATCGGCCGCAGTTTTATATGTAGGGGAAATAAAAACACCTTTACAGAAATCACTAAGGGAGCATTTGATACATTTTTACATCCTGGAATAAATGATTCACATTTGCACCACTGTTTCCTTATGTAATGAAAACTCCTATCTCTGCTATCCCATTCACACAAAAGCAACTTTTATGTGTACAAGTTGCAAACCTAACAATAAAGCTATTTCTTTTAAGTCATCACATATATCCCAGTTCTATTTAGTGTACTAAATTTTTTTTCTCTCTCTCTCTCTAACAATCTCATTTATTTCTTTTATATCACTAGCATGCATGATAGGTATTGATGGTAATTCATTTCCAATATGCATTAAAGTAGACTTCAAATTAACTTCTGATGAGTCTATGAATGATCAACCCTTATGTGGTTGATGTTGGTAATCAAGAGCTCTATTACTAAACAAACAATAAAAAAATGCATTGCCTTCTTTAGAGAAATAGTCTTTAAAATCAGTACGTCAATTACAATAAAAGCATATCTGTAAATTTTATTTTTAAGTAGATCCCAACCTTTGAGCCTGGAATTTAAAAGCTCTTCCGATTGTTTAAACAAATTTAATCTCCTTATAAGGTCACTAAGATCTTGTTAAGATAAAAAGTGAGATTTCTGATGAACTACCAACTTCAAAGGAAGGGCCACTTCTCTCCTTTCCTTTGTGTGAGCTTGATTGGAGTTATCATTTATAGCCATAAAATTTAGACACTTTTGTACAGAATACTCTTCACTATGAGGCAGGGGTTTAATGGCAGACACTAAATAGCGATCTTAACTGAATATTTCGTTTTGGGAAATTATTCCTCTAATACTTGTTATGCAGAACTAACAGTCAGTTGAATATCCCTTATTTACCTTCTAAATCATAGGGACTAGAGGCTGGATATGATGTGTACCATTTTCCATATCATCAAAAGCCTAGCGCATGATATGCAGCATATATTTGGAGTTCAGTTTTTCACCAGTGACTGAAATTTCATCTTCGCAAGTTGAATGTCATTTATTTCAGATGTAGCAGAAGTTGTTTGGTTGATTTAAATACTTTCTTGGCATAATAAAATGTTTACAAAAACTTAAATAAAAACAATATAAAACCACAACAGAGATAAAAACAGAAACCACCATATACATGTTACCTGACTCACTATTTCAATTAATCCTATTAGTTAATAGTGTATAAAATATTTTCCTTTCTTTTAGTAATTTGCATGGTTAGCATTGAGCCGACCATGGAGAAGAGGTTAGTGTCTCTAGCTTCGAAGCAGTAGGTTCCGGGTTTGAATCCTGGTTTGGGCATGGATGTTACTTTCTCTCTCCTTGTCATTCTTTATCCCAGCACTTACAGGGCAAAGATGACACGCCCACTGGGGGTCCCTACATAAGGTGCAGAGCTCCAATGGCTCAGTAGCTTCACAGTGCTTCCTGTTAAAATCAGCAAAGTGAACCATCATTTGCTGCAGGAAGTGTTTGAAGAGTGACCACCTGACTGTGGTTCAATTACTAGGCACTTGGCTATGGGCGAATATTCCAAACCTGTTAATCTAAAGATACAGCCCAGGGCTCACCTATATCACAATGTATGCATAGAGTGCCATCACCTTTGCCCATTATATAGTGCTGAATGGGTATATCCCAAGGGCAGTCAGGCATAACAAGAAAAAAAATATTTTAGAACTTTTGTTTCATGAAAATTTTAAATATCATTCACATTTAAATAAGCCAAAATGTTTTGTACAAGTGGAACAAACCAATGCAAATATTTATTTTAATCACATATAAAAAATTTTTAAAAATCTAATAGTTGAAAATAATTTTTATCTATGGATACTTGATATTTTTGCTAATTCTTTAAACAAGCTTTTATTTCCACCCCATATGAAATTAATGCATAACACTTAAAAAATAGCTCTAATTGTTAGTATTTTAAAAAGAATAATAATTTCAAATATTTAATGAAAAAATTTTCATTTTCTAAATTATGCTATAATATAAGAATTTTTTTTTATTAAAGATCAAATGAGGCAATTATAAATTGACTCCTATGAAATGGAATAATGGAGAAAAAAAAGCAGTTTCTTGGGTCTCTTTTGAGTCTCAAAACATCTTTCCAATCCAAAAAATAATATTAATAATAAATAAAAAAATCTGAAACTACCTCCTTTGAATCTCACAGAAGTAAAATTTAACAAAAAATCAGTTCTTTTTCTCAAACTCTTTACAAAAAAGTTTTAAAAAATCCAACAGCCAAAATATTTTTGTATATGTTTATCACACTATATATTTAGAACTCAGTATCACTCAAGTTCAATTTTAGTTTCATCTTAAATTTAATTGAAGTTTTAATTGAGATTTTGTTTTCATGAAAGATTTTATCAGGATAAATTAACACTAAAAATTTTATTATTCTGCAAAGGCATCAGATAATTATTACATCCAAATGAAAGAACACTGATACAAAACCGAAAAGAAAATTATTTGCAGTTTTAATTAATAAAAGATGTTTCAAAAAGAAACTCTACAGCTGAAATATTAAATGCTTTTAGTATTTTGACACATCAATAATTTTTCAGGAAATAACTTACTGGAATAGGATGAAAATCTTTCACAACAAACTTAAATAGTTTTAAAGCAGTTTTTCTATAAAATGCATATAAAATTCAAAATTTGTTTGAAATTTACTATAAATTCTATGTTTTAACGAAAAATATTAGTTTTTAAGCTGTTTTAAACCAGAATTAAAATTAATAAAATTAGCAATTAATGAATTATTCCTGCAAATTTTATAAAATGATCTAAAAAATGTTAGGCTATCAGTGACAGATAATTTATGTGGCATTCCCACTATTTAAATGTTAAGAGAGAAAATAACTTACTGGGCACACTCCACAGGGCATCCTCATTAAGCCAACATTTGACAAAAAAGATTTTGATACACCATAGTAGTTTTCAGGACTGGAATCTTTAGATGCAACAGAATTTGAAAGTGTAACACTTTTTTCTATTTTACCATCATATATTAATGATTGCAAGATTTTCTCAATATCTGGAACTTTTAATTCAACCTAAAAACAATTAAACTATGTTAGTAATTTCAGTATATATATATATATATATATATATATATATATATATATATATATATATATATATATATATATATATATATATATATATATATATATATTATGAAAACATAAATAATAAGAATAATTTCCCTAATCTTTGATCACATCCCAACTAAAATGTTATCTAAAAAGTATTCATATTAAAAATTATCTGTGTGTTACATTAATTTTTTTAATAATTAATTCAAATAACACCAATCTAATAATACAAAACTGCACATAAAATTGTTCTTATTAGTTACAACAATACTGTAGTAACAATTTAGCGCATTTTTATTGAAATTAAACAAAATTTGATTCTTTTTTTGAGATTATAAAATAGATAATCTTCATTTAAAATTTTTTTTGAATAATTTCATAACACTAAAAATTAATTTTGTCTGATGTACCAGAGACTACACATTTGACCAACTATACATTAGCAGCTTAGGTTTTCTTTTAATTAAATAATGTCATTAGATTCAGGGGGAAAAAACTAAGTTCATTCTTAATTATAAGTTTTTTATCATTTATAGTTATCAGTTTTTTTATTAGTTATCAGTATTTATTTATTAGTAACTAAATACATTCTTACTGATTAGTAACTAAGAATGAGGAATCAATTGTAAGATAAATTCATTTTTAAATTGATTATTAAAGTTAATTTTTGAATGAGATAATTATAAAATAAGAATTCTTATTATAAATATTATTTCAAATTTTAAAAATCAATACTTCCAAGATCTTATGTGATTTCTTATCACTGTATTCAATCGAAATATTTCTATAAACACAATAGAAATTCTCCAGACAACATGTTCTGTCAAAATTTCAAATTCATAACCAAAACTTTTAAGCTGAATTAAAAATGAGAATTTTTTTATATTTAAAGAATTTTTTTTTTTTTGTAGTAGACACAATGTTTTTTATTTAAAATAAGCAGCATTGTAATTTTAAGAAAAAAGGCAGCAGTTGCTGTATGTTTATAATTTTTAGCAATGTGGCTTTTCTACCACTGTACAACTTATATACACTGTAATTTATCATTCTACAATATAAAATATTTACAGGGATTTGTAAAAATATCAATACTAAAATTAAGAAAATTGTATATTAATAAATAAATTTGTTCAGCAAGGAAATAAATATGACAGCTTAGTAAACATGGATTATTCAGATTCTCATTTATTTTGAAGTGTATGAAACCTTTTTAATTCAAATTATAAAGAATTTGATTTTGAAGATCTTGCATGATGAATAATTCACTCTAATTAAGCTCAGGTAAAATTTCCATTTAATTTAATATTTTGAGGTATCAATATTTCTTATAACAGAGTACAAGTATTATTAATCCACTTTTCCTTATCAGTAAATATAAATACATTCATGTATGTAAATAAATTTTTAACATTTCGCATGTAATTTTCTTTTGAGTTGCATTTTCATTTTTATAATTTTTCTTAGATAAGTAGTTATGAATTATATAGATGTGTACAAATGAAATATATAGATGAATTATATAGATGTGTACAGTTCAATTTGGAGTATTTGAGAAATTTTTAATATTTTTAAAACAATTTTTCTAATGTGTGATACATACTTATTGATGCTGATGCAGACATTTTCTTGAAGGTTCCAGTAATTTTTTAAAAAACATTTAACACAATATATGATGGAAGATTACTTTAACAATATGGAGCTCAATGTATGGGAAATTGCAAAATATATTCTTTGATGATACCCTAAGATTTGTAACAGAATTACTCATGTGATTATTCTTTAAAATTATCTGGACAAGAATTTGAATCTTAAATCCATTATTTATGCATGTTTTTTTATCAATACAAAGTACTTTAATTTTAGGAGATTATCTATGCTTTTTTGGTAGTATTTATAAAAAACACTAATATTACAACCTAAAATTTAAAAAAAAAATTTTATTTTGGAATAGCTTTTAATAGCATTTTTCTTTTATTTATATTAGTAATATTGTTGTGGCTTATCCTCCAAATATCTGACTTCATCAAACAAGGTGCATCAGACAGTTGACCCTAAGAAAATTTAGGACCAGAAAGAGAGATAAGTATGTATCCTCTCTGGAAAGTCCCAAATAGCCCAGGTTGTGATCAGAAGAAGCCTGCTCAGTTTTACATTTAGAGCAGACCTCAAAGATTTTCCTGCCTTCGAAATACATGAGACCTCTAGTGTGGTCGCTTGCTAGTCTGGAAATTGCAGTTCTAGTGGCTCTGCACAATTGAGGGTGAATGAAGAGCCAGGTTCTTTGCCAGCGTACCAGTGTGATGGCAGGGAGGAATCCTCCACCCTTTCAAAATTTCAGAAATAACTATAGACTGATGTTCTAAAAAGGTAAGTGTTGAAGAGAAAAGATTATCGTGGTAACAGCCCTCTTTGGCCAGTCTATCCGCCTACTCATTGCTGCATATGTCTACATGAGAAGGAATCCACTGAAAATAAACTTCATGGGACTATGAAATGAGCTAGAGAAGGATAGAACTGTTAGTTTGATCTCCAACTGCAATCCTGTTGTGGAGGTGCTGAAGAAAGCTTCTACTGTCCGAAAGGATCCATATGTCCCCAAAATCACTTTCATTAAGAATAGCTTCTAGACCTTGTTTAATTGCAATTGATTCACTTTTGAAGACAGAGAATGAATCAAAGTTGTGAAGGCTGATAGATAGCTTTTCTCCCGGTTTCTTAATGTGGATGCCACTACCAGCGTGGTCATCCAGTTTACTCCCGTCCGCATCCATTTTTATGCCATTGTTAGGGATCTTGTTAACGTTCTCTAAGGCCAACTATCTAAGATGAGCAGGAATCAAATCCTTCTTGTTGATCGCGGTAGTAAAACTGAAGTGGAAATGGACTCTGGGTAGACCCTCTGAAGGATTCAAGCAAGATTTTAAGGAGTGGGGCTCAACTTGATTATAAGTCAGATGCAGAAGTTTAGCTTGACTGAAGGGACTGTTCTTCTTGAGTCTTTGATTATTATTCCAGTTGTTTAAATATTAGGGAGGTTCAATTATGCTGACCATTGCTGTAAAGTTTATTGAAATACTTGGTAAGGTTCGCCTTTCTTCTTGTTTGGAGTGATTGCAAATTAGCTTCATAGAGAACATCTACTCAAGGGCAATTGAGTCTTAGTCCAGTGATAATTCTAGCAGCACTGAGTTGAATCTTCTTCAATTTATCTAAGTTGGTGGCTCAGACACAGTAAACAGGGAAATTATACTCTAGGATGGGCCTAATAAATGACATATACGTATTTCTTAAAGTGAGAGCATCGGCTCCCCAGTCTATGCCAGCTATGTATTTTAGAGGCTTTAATCTTTTTCTGGCCTTTGAGACAATATGTTCTATATGCTTGTTGCTTATCCATTCAGGATCTAAAATATATCCCAGATATTTGGGATGCTTATCATAAGCAAAGACTTGATTAACAATTTTTAATTTTGGCTGGAAAAGGTATAGTTTTTTATTGGTGGTAAAAAAGGAGGCAATGGACTCTACAGGATTAAAACCGAGTTTAAATTCCGAGGCAAAGTTTGGCAATGCAGAAAGAATGTTAAGAATCCTCACCATTTCAATTAAATTGGTTCCAGAGCAGAAGAGAATGATGTTGTCGGCAAACACACCAATTCCTACACCAGTGGGTGGTAGTTTCTCAGCTAAATATAGAGAGAGAAGTATTGGACTGAGTTTTGAGGAACACCCTGACCAAGCTGCACTTGGGTCAGAAAATGTATTGTTAAATTTTATTCTGATGGACCTGGGGTATAAGAAATCCGAGATCCATGCCAAGATGTAGCCACAAATGTTGAAGGTGTCGTGTAGTTAAATTAAAAATTTGTATTTCCACGCACGCTCTGTCGAATGTTTTTGTAAGATCTAAGGCAGCTGCAATTGTGTGGTGAGTAGGTTTTATGTTTTGAGCATCTCTGATGTTTTGGCAGAAAAATAGGACTTGATTGATAGTACTATGGCCCCTTCTGTAACCATATTGTTCACATGTGGCATTAAGTTCTTACTGTTCAGAAAATATTAGGTTTTATTTAAGACCATTTTTTCCATAATTTTGCAAACATATTAGTAATGTAAAAATGTAAATTTTTAAGCTAATTTAAAATTACTAAATAATTTTTCATGAAGTCTGTATTAGTAAAAAAATAATTTAAAGTAGAAGATAGTGATGGTAAAAATATAATATATATATATATAAACACAACTTAGATCCTTTTGATTTGTCACTCAACAGTTATCTTTTGTACATGATAACTGATTAGACCTGAACTTGCAGTTTAAAATGACTTTTTAATAATTAAAGACAAACAAACCAGATTTGGGAATCAAGCCAGAGCATTAAGCATTACTTTTTTGGTAAGAAGTGCAGAAGATTAAAATTAAACTTATAAATTAAACCAAATAAATAAAAAAAATACATAAAATATAAAAAAAATTCAGTAAAATATCTACAATTAATATAATATAAATTTAAATAAAAATAGCTTCATCAGATTCTAAATCCATATTATTAAGAGAATACAACATATATTACCTTACTAATTTTAAGCCCATTGATATATACACATATTTCTTTAGAAGATTTGAAAGATGCTCGCTTCTGAGAAATTGGATCAAAGTGTTTATCAGCAACTCCTTTCTGCAGGGAATGAAAGTTAGAGTAAATTACAAATTAAAATTAGTAAAAACTAGAAATTTACAAAGACATATTCAAAATCAACCATTCTTTCCATATTAATAGTATCTATTTACAAAAATTAACACTAAATTACACCATAAAAATTTGTTTGTCAATTTTAAAAATTTAGAAAGTAGAAAAATAACTTCTACAGAATTTTGTTATATATTTTAATAATACATCTTTATTAAATCTTGTTACAATTGATGTGTCTATTATTATGCATGAGAGCACTTTCAATAAAATTCCTTGACAGAGTATATATTTTTTTAAAATTTTTTTACTTAAACAGCATTGAGCAACATTCTGAGATCAAGAAAGTTTGAACAATCTATGTCTTTCTATCAATTACTATTGCAACAAAAAAAGTCAATGTTTCATGATCACAGAATGATTAGTTTGATACTATTCTGATTCTGCTCAATTAATGAAAATAACATATTTTTTTACACAACTGTGTTTCAATGTATTACAAATTCATTTTTAAGAAAATTAATTATAAATTCTCTCACTCTTCAGAAAAATCTATCACCTGAAAACTGATAATGACATAACCCTTTCATATTACATTTTCTCCTGTTAAATTTTGACATTTGTCAAGAGAGAAGAGTGAAATTTGTAGTAATATTAGATTTCTAAGCTTTCGTACATTACAAAAATTATGATTAAATCAAATTGTAAGATATAGTTTATAATATGAAATAAACATAGACAAAAAAATTACACTTTCAAATATTAAAAAAAAATGTTAATAAAAGAATAAAAAAATAGAAAATGGAATAGTTTTCAAAAATAAATATAAATTCAATATTAATTGTATTAAGAGGTAAATAAATCCAATTGAATAAAAAAATATGGCCAAATAATACAGGTTTTACAGTCTATAACACATTTCAATTTATTGATGTCTATTATATTAGAAGCATAAAAAAAAGATTTCAATAATAAATAATGAAATGTTTTAATAATTTGTGCATGTTCAGCTTAAAATAATATTGCAGGAAGAATTTCAGATTGTTTATTTCCAATATAAAATGTTTACAAAAATAATCATGCAGATATAAACAAAAGACAAATCATATTGAAATAAATTGGTAATTTTAAATAATCCACTAAATGCATTTTAAAAATGAAATAAACTTGTGCAGTAAAATATTTAATTTGTAACCAATAACACAGCACAGTTAAGAAATTTGATAAAAATTTAAGATGTATTTGATACTGTACATTATGCACTGTTATTCCACATTTTATGTTTACTTAACTATAACTTTTAATAGATACACTACTTCATTTACTTAGCAATATACTAGTTTTACAATAATATATTTTAATATGTTGCATTTTGAGAGGTTTTAGCAAATGCAGTAACAATATACTTAGCAAAAAAATTAGCCAATTCTAGAGTTTGATTGTAACAGAAATTTTGTACTTACACTCAATTGTCTATCAGTATTCATAATTTAGACAATCTATATTTAAAATTTAAGATTACTCATTTCATACAAAACCTTTTTAGAAATTATCATTGCTTGTCTTGTCAACTCAATTCTAATAAAGTCCATACAGAAAACCAGTCGAAAAGTTAAGATTTGCTAAAGGAAAACTAATATTGGTCATCAAAAAATTGTACTTTTTTTAATCTAGATCAATTTTTAACTATCTACTCCTCAAATTTCTGTGCAAAAATGCATAATTTCTGGCACTCAGTTTCATACAGAAGAGAAAGAGACCCTTTAAACAAAAAAGTTCAAAGGCAACAAAATCAAGACTTTTGTGTCAAATTTAAACATCAATTACATTATTACACAACTTGGTCCATTTCAAAACTGTTTTACTAATGAAAAAGTTACAGCTACATAAAGATAACTGCTAATTCTCTGTATAGTCATAACTAGAAATTTTAAACACCTGACAAGACAAAATATTGACTTTCGCAAAGACATTTTTTTCAAGCAGAGTAATAAAAATTATTCATTGATACCACATGTGTACTTCAAATACCTTGCAAGTGTGTAGTTTAGTAGAAATACTTTATCTAAAATTTTTATATTAAACTAATGATTTTATTTATAACTAAAAACTTTTCTCTATAAACAAAATGTAACCTTCTAACCTCGATTTCTGTTTTTGCTCTTTAAGAAGTTATTTAGAATATACATCAGACTATTTAATTTTTAATTACCAAGAATAAGAACACTCATTGAATTAATTTTTCTTTTAATTATCTGTTTTTTAATATCAGTTATAATATTCACTACTAGCAAATTTTAAAATTTGCGAGGAAAAAGGTTTGTCTCAAGTTTTGGTTGTCACTTAACAGTCATTTTTAGAACCTATAACTAATTAGTCAAGGTTAATGCTGATTTTTCTATTGAAGTAGTGAGGACTAATACATTAAGAGAAACATACACTTTTTGTTATTTGTAGTATATTTTAAGCAAATTTATACATAGCTATGCTAAATGGAAAATAATCTATTTTCTTTTAGGAAAAATATGAATTTCAATAACTTTACTTTAGAAGAAAATTTCATGACAATTTTAAAATTTCATATCAACAGATTATCACTCATAACAAATCCAATTCACTTTAAAAATCCTTGAAAAAAAAAGATAAAAAATACTTAGATACTATCTAACTATTATTGAACATTATACAAAAAAGCATTCCAGTTGGAAATGGACATTCATCATTTGCAGAAATATATTGCTATTACCACTTGATGCCTCAATGACCAATATTGAGAAGCAAGAGAGTGTTCGTGCAGTTTATTCACTACTTTGTTCTTTGTTTGTGTTCTCTAATTTATTCTGTATTTTTGCCTTTCTTCTTGCTTTCAATCATTAGAAATAAAGGGAAAAAAGATTCCAATTCTTTAGAAGACTATGCAGAGAATTAAAATCTGTAATTTTAAAAAAACCTATAAATCAAGCTTTTAATTATTCTTTTCTACTTTGAAAATTTCCGAAAGCATTTCCATGTGATTTTCCTTTGTTGAGTTGATTTTGCATAAATATTTTTTTAATTTAAATCAATCTTTACCTTAGATAACAATGTTTAAAACACTCTATCACATATAAAATAAGCTTGGTTGAAAGCTTATTTTGTTGTTTTTTGAAAGTAGAACTATTATTTTAACCACTAATCAAATTTTTTTTCACAGATATATCTTTGTTATATTTGTGACTTTGAAAAAAAATTATGTGTAAAATAGAGAGAAAAAGTCAATAATTAACTAATTCTTTATGCAACACACAAACACAAAATACCTAATAAAGTTTTGAAACAAGCAATGTCTCATTAAAAAATTTACAAATATATAAAAAGCAAGTTTTAAATGAAATTGTGAAGAATGTTTTAATAATAATAATCCTCATTTCAAAATCCTTTTCAAAAAAAGGTTAAGAAATCTAGATAAAAAGTACAGCTGCATTTTATAACATTATCCTGTGGAGCCAAAAACTAAATTTGTTAATCTGCATATACTTACTTTATAAAGTAAATTTTAAAAAATTAAACCTTTGTTATTTTACTTTTATCTAATTTTCTTCAAATAAACATAATCAAACTATTTAGAAATGAAAGATTCACAAACCAATGGTATTTGATGAGTTAAAAATTGCATGGAGACCTACAACAGAACATGCAAAACTTCCATGTTATTAATCAACACAGTCTCAAACAAAATTTTAAAAAATTAATACAATCTACGATCCTGAATACAAAAAAGAATCAGGGAAGAACTGATATGTTGAAATGAAGAATAAAGAGCAAAGTTAGTTCACTAATTCTGTTGCTAGTTAATCCACACATTATATTCTAGTTCATTCACATATTTATATTTTGTTCAAATGTATATATATATATATATATAAATTCTTTATCAATCACAGCTTTATTCACAAAATGTGAATTACTCTTAGTATGAATAAAATAAGAACTTTATGCATAAAATAAAAGACATATTTCACCATGGCAAACAATTTTAATATTCAAAATTTGATGAAAAATTTGTAATTTACATAGTAGTTTTTTATTTTTTGAAGTTTTTAACATAAAGAACTCTACAAAAGAATGAATTTGCCTACATAAATATATTTACCCACACAAATAAAATAATGAAAAAAACAAAAATTAATTTTAGCAATTTTGTAACTTCATGATATACACAATTTAACTTAATTGCTTTTGAAGAAAAAAAAGATTTAAGTTTCAATGAAAAACTTTTTGAATAATATATTAACATAATTATTATACATTCATTACTAGCATATTACAATGGTAAAAAAGTATAATAAAGTTAAAAAATTATGTTGAATATTTTTGTTTAGTTAAAAAAAATTTTTTTAACGAACATATTTTAAGAACATTTTATTCATTCATTTGCGTAACATTAATAAAACAGAATTATTAAGTTAATAAAATAATAAAATTTATAATTCCAATTAAATATTTTGGCCATTTTACACTTCACTTAAATAGTCCCAGCTTTTAAAGAAGTCAATTTTTCTGCCTTTTTGATCATATTTTTAAAAAAATGACGAATGTTATAACTAACAAAGTGATCTTAAATATTTATACATCAAAATGTTCGCAAGAGTCTCCTCTACAAAATTCAGTTTGGTTCCAGACATTTCTAGCCCTTTAAATTATCATACGGTACATATTTATGTAGTCAAAAAATCCCTTAGTGTCGAGAAATGCTATGGTATATTTTACCACAGCATTTCTCGACATTAAGGGATTACCTTTCTATAAATTTAAAATCCAATAAGGTCATATGATCACCTGCAAATGCTTTATAAATTCAAAATTATTACTTAGAAATACAATTTTTTGGCAATTTTTTAAAGTAAAATGATTAAATCATTATTTTGTAAAAAATTAATATTTATATTTTGTTCAAATGTGTATATATATATAAACAGAATAACTTACTGCTTGCAGCAAATATCGATAACACTGATCTCCAAGTACATCCACAAATTCTGCTTCAAATTCATCACCAGAATAAAATGTTCCTCCAGTAACTGCAGTACTAGGTTCATATTCATAAAGCATAAATAATTTCTTTTTAGAAACCTAAACAAAATAATATAAGGTAAATATTAAAAAACCAAATATATTTATTATTACAAATCGCCTCTTTTTTAAATTTAAGTACATTAAATATTTTGAAAAGTGAATATAATTTAGATATGAATAAATAATTACCGATGTAATTGATTTAACAATTTTCTTAATTTCTAGATTTTTTAAGACTTTTGTTATTTGAGGTTGAGGCATATTGCACACAAATTTCAGTTCTCGGGCAGAAACACCTAGATAATGAAAATGGAAAACATTTTATTTACATTATAAATATGCAATTATGAATAGTGAAATATACTTAAGAATAAAACAATACCATTGTTTCCAGCTTTTTTCACAGCTTCATAAACTACTTTTTCTTCTACATCTGTGCTTAAAAATTTTCTATAGAAAAATAATAAAAATTATGAGATTAAATAAAAACAAAAAAATCTCCAATACAAATCATAAGTGTACATTTTATCTTAAAATTTCAGGCATAAAAGGCTGTACTTAGCATAAATTTTAAGCAATATTTCCTATAAATTTCTATTTAATGTTAATCTAAATTCTGGAACTTATAAAACAATTCTGAATGAATTTAAAATTGATTTACTTATAAAAAGTAAAGTAAAAACTTTTCAGGCTTAATTATTTTGCATTTTATGAACAAATACAATAGAAAAACTTTACTTATAAAGTTGTGTCTTCATTATATTATTAAATAATTGTACTATTGTGAATATATACTATTGAATTACATGTAAGTATTTCAAAAAAAATTTTTTAAATGTTAGAAAAAAAGTAGCTATGGATTTTTTTATATTTTAAGATACATTTGTATTAAATGAATTTCAAATTTTTGTTTTACTTTTTAATATCCTATATATTTGATAATTAATTCATGCATTTATAGAAATATAACCAAATGCCTATTTTAGTCTTTTTCTCAATACTTTTGAAAAAGTAACTTAGCTAACATGTTCAAAAATTTTTATCTTCATTAACAAATAACACCTTTTAACAAAAACATATTTTTGTGTGCATGATCATCATATATAAATAAGAATTAAAATTGAATACTCACTTTGTGCCTTTATCTGTTTTCCAAACATAAACTAATTGATTTCCCTTTTTTAACAAGCTTATTTTATCCTAAATTAGAAGAATTTCCTTGTTAAAGTGATACATGGTAAATTTTGCATTTAAGAAAAATATTTTCAACTATTACTAATAACACACATATGATACCTAATAAAACAAATTTTTTATAGTGTAAATAAACATTCAAATATAAAACTTAACCATTTTTATCAATTAAATAATATTAGAAAAACATTCAATTAGTTTTAAAGGAAACATCTGGGAAAAGAAAATAAATGTCTAAAGAAATAGAGAGACAGAAATCTCAAATAAGATAAATTTTTCTTTGTGTTCCTATTTTTATACTTAATAAGCACAGTCAATAATAGAAAAGAAAAATTTATAAATCGAACAAAAAATGATTATATTTTTGAATTGTAGGTTTAAATCACTTAATTATATTTATGTAATTAATTTGATTTCTTCATGCTTAAAATTAATTAAATGATAACAAGATTTCCTAAGATGTTAATTACAAAATACAAGGATGATATATATATATATATATATATATATATATATATATATATATATATATATATATATATATACTTAGTATAATTTTGTTTCAAAAACTTAAAAACTTATTTGAAAGAAATTAGTTAAAATCATATTTAATGAAGCTCCAATATGAAAGAGACAATATTAAGTTATTCATCAGAAACCTACTGAATATAAAAATTATAGACAATATTCAAATGTGTAATTACAGCTCCCAAAATTACTTTTAAATCTTGGCCCAAAAACAAGTATGAGGAAACTCTAGAAAAATGAGAATATGGAAGCAAACAGTAGAAGATAACTAAAAAAGAAAAACTTTACAATTAGGTACTCCTTGATTCTTTGGCAATTTTTTAATTTTTTGTGGCACCAAGATGTGACTGACAATATTTCTGCCACACAAAAGTTATGCAAAGATAGGGTTATCAGAAATTAAAGTTTAGAGCCAAAATGTATTGTCAAACAAAGAAATACCCGATTTTACACCAATCCGAAAAAAATTGTTATTACATTTGAATGTTTGGCATCATTTTGTTTTTGAAAATAACAATGTTTAAAAATTTATATACTCAAAACATAAAAACAAATTTAGCACTTATTTTAAATAAAACACTTACATTTGAAATTAAAGTATTTAATATTTGAACTAAATCCTTGACATTCATTGATGGAACAGAAGACTGCAACACTGCCTGTGATATTCCTTTTGGGTTACTTGCCATGATTTCAATAACTCTGTAAATCAGAACACATGATCAGTATAGTTAAAAGAATTTTACAATAATCAATAAGAGATTTAAAAAGGAATATAGTTACTTTTAAACCAAATTATCAAAAATATTAGAGTTTCATGCTTAAAAACTACAAGAAAAATACTAAAAATTATCATATAATTGCTTTTACAAATTTTCTAAATAATGAATATCCCCGATTGAAATTTAAACATTTTAAACGAATTCATATTATTATATTATTTAACATAGTATATAAAATTCATGATAAAAAATTTTTAAATTTATAAAATGTAACTTCTTGTGTATTATAAGAGGAATGTTTCAATTATTAACAGTAATTATTAAATAATAATTTCAATTACTTTTTTCTAAACTTATATCAGTTTTTGAACTACTTCCAGACATTTTACTCTGTTTTGTAAAACGAATATTAGCTTATTAAGTTCTGTAAAAACGATCACTACTGAAGCATTGTATTGTATCTAACTAAACAATGAAATTTATCACATATATTGTATCATGCCGGTTTAATCAACATAACATGAACACGTGCAACACGTTTTTATTTTGTTGGCTGCGACTTCTATCACCAGTTGCTGCTAAGCGCTGTAAACCAGGACGAAATTTTAATCCTTAGATAAAAGACTGGAGCAACATCCAAGGTGGCGACCAGTTTGTCACATTCATATTACTTAACATGCTGTTTTATACAATCATCGTATAATACAAAAAAAATTCATTGCAAATTAAGTATAGATGTAAATATATAAAATAACGAACACGATATAATAAAATGCACTAGCAAAAACAGGCAAATATATTGTATGGAAATGTTAATTTCATGCAAAAAGAAGATTATACTTATAAAAAGATGCTTTAAGGCAACGATTTAATTACATATAATTGATTTCAAAAAACTTATTACTTTGAAATGATGGGTAATATTTAATATAGTGCATGATTTCCTCCAACTGTTAAAACAAATAGTTTTGTTAGGGATGTATGAAATGATACTATGAACAAAATTTTAGCCGAGTACATGCGATATACGTGCTCGTTAAATCTGTGGAATCGGAAGTCCTGTGGTGGGTCTTTGATTGGTTACCATGGGTGCAATCATCTGGAGAAAATTTCCTCTTCCTTCAGATCAATGCCAAAATTGAGGGAGTGGATCATTTTGTAATGCCATCTATTGGAATATTTGAACAACAAAAGCGTACTTTCGCCTTTGTAGTGCTCTGATTAAACGAAAGACACACCCTATTGACTTAAATTTGCATAGCCAAGGTATAGAAAGTTTGGCTTGTGAAAATGTCATGAGTAACAAAAACAACAAAACTTTAGAGAATATCATTCTATTCTTACAAAAATTCTATCTGCGGATCCTGAAAAATCAAAACAAATCTTAAGTCACACAGCAATGTTTCCTTGAACCGTATCTAAGGTATGTATCAATATGAAATTCAGTTCAAGAAGGGATGCATATTACTTTTATTTTGTATTATTTTAAAGTATACAATTTTATTCTAATATCTCAGATCCATTGTACGAGGATTATGTTTCAGGTTTAGTAATGTTGTGTAATGTCTGGCTTTATCATATACCACCAAAAGTTGAAGAGGAAAGCATAGGGAGATTCAATGCGTACAAAATTTATATCAATAATTCCTCTTTACACATACTTGCCAGACGTCCCGGTTTTCAGACAAAATCTTGGTATCCTGGACAGTTTACTTAACGTCCAGGTAAAAATTAAATTTTATTTTACAGATGACTAAAAAAGAATAAATATAATTAACTGTTATGGATATTATAATAATTTGTTATTCATTACTAAACTTTATGAAAAATGAAAAACCACAAAAAGTGATTGTTTGCTAATAAGTATTATTGTCTACTACAAAAGATACTAGCAAAGATATCATTATCTCAAGTGAAGAAAAAATGCTCTCGTTGTTTGGTCAATTTAAGTACAATCACATAGCAATTCCCAATTTCATCAAGATTGCTAAGTATGCTTTCTGCTTACCTGGAGTAGGGAGTATTTTCTTTGATGAACAACGCATGAACTGATGAAAAAGGTTTGATGAACGAAACTACGATTAATACGGTAGTTTTGTAAAAAAAAAAAAAAAAAAATTAACAAGAAGATTAAACCAAAAATGACTTTCTAAAAGAAGTCTTGACCAATGATACATTACACATGTAAATATTGCTCAAACTTTTACGCCTTATTCAAAGTAACTTGTAAATAATAACGTGTGGGAAATAAAATATTTAAATTTATATGCTTGTCATTCATCCCTAGTATAGGTTTCTAATTAGTAATCATTTATTCATAGCAGGTAAATTATTCTCTAAAACATTCTAAGAACCCTCCCAGATGTGTGCCTTTGAATCTCCTCAACGCTGTGGGGGGGGGAGTATTCCTATGTCTTTCAGTCTGGTTCTCGCCGGACTTTCATATGGAGAGGGCCAGGTACCCGTTATCACTAAGAGAACACCATTGAGCGGCACCATTACGGTGGAGCAGGATTACTCGTTTGGGGAGGAATTATTCTAGAATCCAGAACTAACTTGCATGTTCGGAATGTAACCATGACAGTCCACATCCACCGGGATGTCATTCTGGAACTACATGTACGTTTGTTTCGAAGCGCCATGGATGCAGAATTTCTGTTTATGGATGACAACGCCCGTCCTCACCGTGCAAAAATTGTAGACGAATGTCTTCAATCGGAGGATATCACTTGTATGAACTGGCCAGTATACACCGGAATTGAATCCATTAAAGCATGTGTGGGACATGCTTGTCCGATGAACTGTAGCCCGTCAACCCCCTCCCACATGTCTACTGAACTTCAGAGAGCATTGCATGATGTGTGTGGTGTAATATTCCCCAAGATCAGATCGATAATTTGATACTCAATATGCCTAGGCCTTGTACGGCCTAGGCATGTTGTATTGCATCATCTGGGAGGGACATACTATGTATTAACCATCATACCAACTATGTTATATTGGGTTTTGTAAATAGGTTCTTTTTTGAAATTTGCCCCAGTGAGTAAAAATCGCAATTTTTTTAAATGATGTCAAACACATAGCATCTTTTTTGCTTTTTACTTTTTGTTTAATAAATAGACTTTACAAATAAGTAACATTTGTTTTGCTTCTCTCTCTTTCTTTGCTTCAACTTGCATTGTCCTTAATTTATAGACACGAGTGTAATTTGACGAAGTTTCGTATTAAGTTTGGATGCTTCAATTTGGAGAAATGTCACGTGTGGATTTACTTTTTTTCTTATAAAGACTGTCACACATTTCTTGAAATCTCAGAATGAATCACGAGAAGATGTATAAACATTTGCTGAATATTATTTTATTCAAAGGTATTGAATTCAATTTTTCCTTTTTTTTCATATATTGTCAAAATGGAAATAAATGCTATTATTTATACCAATACTTATTTAAGAATAAATTGCTTACTCAAGAAATTAAAATGCAGATTCATAGAATTATCATCAGACCTATAGTAACATATGATAGCTAAACTTGGACTTGAGAAAACAAATATTCATATCAAAAAAATTCTTTCTTTTGTGAATTCATATTTCTCGATTATTAATAAATATAATTTAACAAGAATAGAAGAATTATTTTCGGTATACAGATTTAATAATATAGAAGAGAAAGCATGGTATCTCTGTAAACTTTCCCCGAAGCATTCATTTTAAGTAATTTAATGGACTCTTACTTTTGAAGATAATTTTTTGTCCCTAACTTAAATTTAGAAATATTTTATTTTTAACACTCTTTACATAAAATAATTTCAGAAACAGAAATCTGCTATTGTAATTTTTTATTGACTTTTAAAATTGAATTATACTTATAATAGCTTCTGCGATTTTACCTATTGGTTAAAATGATATATTAAGAATAATTCATTATAAGCATTACAAATTTTATAACATTTGAAAACTTTTTAAATTTGAAGTGAATAGGTGGAAATTTTATTTTTATTATAATAGAAAATTATTATTTTCCAATGCGTGTACATTTTTAGCTATTTTTACCCTCCAATGTAATCCACCCCCTTAATAAGCAAATGTCTGACACTCGGTGTCATAATTACGCGAGATTTTCATTTAGTGCTCATCTTCTTCTGAGCGCTTCATTAAAAATAGAAATTTAATTTTCAAATTGTAAATATGTTACACTGTCTTTAGTTTCGTAGGACAAAAAAGCTGATTTAAATTAAATACATTTAAAAAAAATTGCAGAATTTTATACTACTTCTCGATGAATTTAACTAAATTAGAAAAATAATTAATGCTATTTGTATTTCATTATAATTTGCAAATTAAGAGTAATAAATAATATATTGTGCAATCAAATTTATTTGGAGTAATCACAATAAAATAGCATCAAATAACTTTAATATAAGAAATATAATATTTTATATATCGATGAAGTTTAGATCATTTTGTTAATACTTCGGAAAAGAGGATATATCGTAATTAATTTTGACTTTTTTAGGGTGTAGTCAAAATTATCCGTGAGGAATGAGATTATACTGAATAAAAATTTGAAAATATCATGTAATTAAACGATGAAAGTTATTATCTCAGGGATAATGGAAAATTAAGTTTTATAAAATCAAGTTTATATATATAAAAGAAGAAAATCAACAATGCTACCAAGTTATTTTAAATACGTATTTTCTCCTTAAAGAATGGAATGTTTGAAGCATTAAATCGATTTGTGGAATATTATTGTATTTTGCAGAGTAAAAGATCTAAACTAGAATATTTCTGGTAACAAAAGACTTGCATCTTGAAGCTTTTTCACATTTAGCTATGTATAAAATGTTTATAGCAAAACTTTTCCAAAAATATGAAATATATAAATGCAATATTTGAAATTAACTTGCCAGCTTAAAAAATTGCAGTAAATACACTCTATTTTTAGTATTTTTTTCTAACTTAATGCCGAGTTAGCCGCTAAGTACTTAGTTCTTTGGGTCTCAGGTAAGGAATTGAAAAGTTAGATTCTCATCTTAGATTTCAGTGTTTGTAGGTATAGAATAAATTAAAGAGTATTTCTATTCGAATTATGCTTCATGTGCAAATATTGTTAGTTAAGATACAAATGAAACAAATATGAATTTCGTAAGATATATTAAATACTGAGTTATAAAGGAATTTATTTTGAAATAAATTAAGTCTTTTTATGAAATGCAAAGTGAAAATGGCTCGAAATAAGATTAATCACAATCAAAATAAGAAAAAAATTAGTTCGTTAAGCGTTTCGTTGTAATTATCTTCTTTTACTAAATCGTCAACTATTGTGGTTTTTTAAAAAAAAATAAATAAATAAATAAAATATTATAGAAAATCAGAATATTTTTTGGGCAAAAGTTTCAAGACTCAATTTAAATATGTTAGGAATAATAAATTTCCTGTAAAAATTTGTTTGTATTTAAAAAGAAAATATGGGTACTTTTCTAACAAATTTGTGATACTTGAAATTTTAGATAGAATTCAGTTTTTTCACGTAATTCATGAGAATTGCTCAAAATCTCATTTATCTATTTATTTCCCCGGTGAAAAAATGAAAAGGTGATGTCAAAATTTAGAAAGAATAAAAACATCATTTCAATGTATTTTTTAAATTTACGTTATTATCAAATGAAAATTTAAAGAAATTCCAATAAATAATAAGATATCATTACATTAACGATAAAAAGGCTAACATGCAACTTCATTTTGAAATGTACAGAGCTAGAGAGTTACACGGGTAAGGAGACGTAAGCTGCCTTCTAGTTCACATTGGTTCCATCAGAGTTCCCCAACCGTTTTATCACTGCTGACCGGTCAACGTTTGGAAATTTTACAGCGGCCAGCTTGTAAAGGACGTTGATTGTTTGTATTTTATATTTTAATTCATAAATTTTAATTTAATTTTATAAATATGATTTCAAAATAAAATACAGTTACACCAAAAAATAAATATAAAATTGATTTAACATTTTAACTTACTTCTGGCCACCGCACATTAAATCAATGAGAACACTGAGCTTGATTCTTTGGAATGATACTGTTCTATCTGGAGGTAATCGGAGACAATGACACCTGAAATGTATTGCTTATGTCCAGTTTATTCCATTGCTTTGATTTGGTTGCTGTTGGTAGTCAGAAATAGGAATAGGGATTTAAGTGCTGTGATGGCAATATCATGGTATTCTGCTATGACTTTAATCCTGAATACTGGCAGAGATGGTGTCTCGATTGTAGTTTTAAGGCAATTTGCAATCTCCAGCAGTTCATTTTTGCACAGACATGGTACCCAAATAGCAAAATAGCTTGGCCCAATATTGGAAATTTTGCCAAGACAACCCCAATAATGGATCAATAATGGGCTTGAAGTTTTCCCCAATATACAACATGCCAAGATAAGTTCAATAATAGACTTCTAATGAGCGCCACGTTTTCCCCAATATTGGGCATACCAAGATAAGCCAAATTTGATCCTATCATGAGACCCAAGGTTTCCCCAATGTAGGAAAGGTCAAGATAAGCCAATATTGGACCAATTGAAGGTGCTTTTTCTCAGTATACCATGATAAGCCATTATTGGTCTTTTAATAATAGCCAAGTTACAACTTATTTGGAGCATGCCAATATTCTGCCAAAACACAGTATATCAAGTTAAATCAAATATTGCTCCCTATTTTCTCAACTGCTTTTATTTTTGCTTTTATTATTGTTCATTATTGTTTTTTTATTTTGTTAATTTTCACAAAAAATAATTGTTTATTATAAACAAAAAATTAATTGTTTTTTTGTTTATTAAGAATTTAGTTAGTAAAATTAAGATTCTTGTTCCTGAATTCCAATCATTTTGCAACTTTGATTCTTGAATCTTAATCGCGATTAAGGTATTAATTTATCAAGAAGTCATCAAAAAGTCACCATGTTTGTAAGCTTTATTTCCTTTATATTTGTAATTAACATGAAATTTTTTTATCTATTTGAACTTAAATTTATAATCGAAATCAAAATAATTTATATTTTTATGCTTAGATATATTTTATTTTTCAATTGCAATTTATTTGTATATTATTCACGAAACTACCGTAAAATCTAATTTTATTGTAATACATAAAGTAATATTAATAATTTGGCAGTACAAATATTTATTTACATTTTTTGATTCACATATAAATTTCTAATAAATGTATTTACAGAATATTATTCGGAAAGGAGTATTGTTTCGATTTTTTTAGCTTCATAGCCCTTTGGAGATGGCCATGCAATTGAGTTTTTTATTTTCTACGATGTAATTATGTATATAGTATAACTCTACTGTGTTTTTTAATATCTTAATATTAATAATTTCTTTTAAATTTATTGATATACTTTTATAAAGTTATATTTTACATTTAATTTAGTTAAAAGTTGTTTTACAATGAATGCCCATTTGAAAAATCTGCAAATTTGTAGGTTTGTTTTTTCTAATATTTGTATAAACGTTAACGTAACGTTAAAATTAAAAAAATTGTTATGGTACGTTTGGTTACCATAAAAATTTCCATTTTTTAAAAATTTGTCTATTTTAAGAATTTTATTCACATGCATCACATCTTATTGTGTTACAATTTATTTGACTTCCCTTCACTATAGTGCTTGGAAATTATTTATTTTTACCATTATCTTCTTTGCAAATATGTATACAATATTTCTATCTTATGTTTTTGACATTTTAACACTATTAGTTTCCATTCGACATACTTCTTCAGTAAAATTATGTTTTTAATTTGAAATTTCGATTTGAGGTTTCTTTTGCAAAGTATTATTTGACTGCTCAGCTACTTATTGGTAAATTACTAGCTATATATTTTCGTACACAGGATAAAAAATTTTAACCCAAAGACAACAATTGCGTGTTATTTGTATATATTAAAAAACAGTTTTAAATTTACAACTTGTTTCATTATACAGGGAAATTCAATTAATGTATTTAAATCAAATTTGAGTGGTGAAGAATCTATTTAACCATTAGCTTACTACCTTTTATCTATACAAGGTGTCCCAATACCATAGCATAAACTCTGCACAGCTAGATTCCTCGTTGAGAGTACATAAAAACTGCTCAAAGAAGTGTTCCTGTACCATCCATAGTTTACGAAAAAAATGAGAAAAACCAAGTATGACGTCACTGGCGGTGCAAGAAAAAAACTTTATTGAACGCATTAACAGCAGTATATGCACAATTTAAAGCAGATGTTTAAAGCGTCCACCTTGAATGTCGAGGAAGGCTTGAGCACGCCGTGGAATGACTGTCATCACACTTTCCAGCATCGCGGGGTCCACGGAAGTATAAGCAACGTGCAGACGAGCAACCAAGTCCATTGGTGTTGTCACTAATTCTCGATACACCAGTTCCTTGAGATGGCCTCATAGGAAAAACCAAACGGCGTAAGATCTGGAGGACATAGAACCGGACCCTCACATTTGATCTAACGGCCGGGGTATTCCGTATCCAGCCAATCATGTACAAGAACATAGAAATGTGCCGAAGCCCCATCAGGCTGGAACCAAAGGCATTTTCATTACATCCGCCATACATCAAGTACATGTCGTAGTAGTCACGAATGGAATACCTGGCCACCACACGAAGACTACCGGTAGCTGCAAGATGCAGCCTTTTAAATACCAGTTCAACGGCGGCTTAACGTCATTCCATGGCGCGCGTGCATGCATGATGCGATATGCGCGGCGAACGTTTTAAAGTCTGGAAATATATAAAAATAATTTTGTTGATAAGTCCAATTAAGTGCTTTTTTTCTTGCACCGACTCGTTTCGATTAGTTTTAAGTTTTCCTATTTATTTAGAATGCTATCAATTTTTAAAAGAAATGTATTCATTAGCGCCTTTTTTTTTTCTTAAATAATGCCTGAAACAACTGATGAATAATATAAGTTTTTATATAGTTAATTATAAGTTAAGGAACAATATAAGTTTTTAGCAAAAAAATCAAGACATATTGCAAATTTTTAACTAATTTTTATTTAACAACAAACTTTAATGTACATACATACTTTAATATATAATAATACAAATTTCAACACTTAAAAATATTAAATACATTTTGTGTCGAGAAAGTAATACAATTTTGCTTTTCACTTTCAATATTTATAACATTTAACATGAATACGCAAAATTTGAAATTAAATAAACAAAAGTAAATTGGATCACGTGTTAGTAGTTATCTTATTAGCTGTGCAAGATTTTTCTCTTTAATTGGAAAATGCTTCCTTACAAAGACATTTCTGTTTAGATAATCTATTTAATTTGATTCAAAGTTGCTTTTTACTAACAAAAATATTATTTCTTGTAATATTTAAAGTGAAGCTTAACAATTATCTGTCGTGAAAAATATCAAGATACAAGAGTACTGAAATATTGTCCATAGTAAAATAATGACTACTTATTTTTAATGATATTCTTCCAATGAGTAGATATGTTTTCCAAATCAAATTTATAAAATAGAATTTAAATTTTTATTCATTCCTTAAATTGCAATTGCCTTTTATTGATACAAAAAGATAAGTATTTATTGATAAGCAACGAACGACACAAATAGGTAAAAAAATTATTATTGCATATCAGGTGTTATCATGTCATTCTGAAAGTGAAGACAAAGTTGTGCGCTTAAACAAAACATTTAAAATGTAAATAATCGTCTGAATGCAATTAAAAGTACATATACACAGGATTTGTTATCATCCTGATCTTTAACACATCTTAAAAATAACCAGGATAAGGTAAACCAAAGCTATCGATAGTATACCAATAAGCTGAAATTCTCACGACGGAAACTTATTCTCAACAATCGTGCACATACTGTCTTTGTTGTGGATAATCTAGTTTGGAATTGTTTCAACATATGAGGAATGACTAACTATAACAGATTTACAGAAATTTACATTGAAATATTTTCCCATCTAATAAACATTAATCCAAAATGTTGAATTTGTAAACCTTCTTTGGAGCAGAAAGATCGATTTCAGATACATAAACATATTTTCCATCCGGAGAAACTGCTAAGTCATAAGGCAGCTGGAACCCCTGAAAATCATAAAAAAATATTTGTATGCATTTATAAACTTACACAATGATATAATAGATCATTATAGATTAATTAATTAATAATACCCCTTTCAACAAATAAAAAGAAATAATGAAAAATATGATACAAAGTCATTTTTAGGAAACAGTAGTGTGAAAAAATTGTATTCAATATTCTTGTTGTTGTTACTAATCTCAAGTTGTCTAGCAAAGCTAGATGCTATCTCCCTAAATTGAAAAATACAGTGTGTCCCAAAACGACCGCATAAACTCTGCACAGCTAGATTTTTCGTTTGGAGTACATAAAAACTGCCCAAAGAAGCATTCCTGTACGATTCCTAGTTTAAGAGAAAAATGCGAAAAACAAAGTATGACGTCAATCATACATCGATGGTGCAAGAAAAAACACTTTATTGGACATATCCACAGCAGAATATGCACAATTTAAAGCAGATGTTCAAAGTGTCACCTTGAATGTCGAGACAGGCTTGAGCACGCCGTGGAATAGCTGTGATCACACGCTGCAGCATCGCGGGGTCCACCGAAGTATAAGCAGCGTTCAGACGAGCAACCAAGTCCATTGGTGTTGGCACTAAGTCTCAATATACCAGTTTCTTTAGATGGCCTCATAGGAAAAACCAAATGGCGTAAGATCTGAAGGACATAGAACCGGACCCTCACATCCGATCTAGCGGCCGGGGTAATCCGTATCCAGCCAATCATGTACAAGAGCACAGAAATAGGCCGAAGCCCCTTCATGCTGGAACCAAGGACATCTTCACTACATCGGCCATACATCAAGTACATGTCGTTGTATTCAAGAACGGAATACCTGGCCACCATACGAAGACTACCGGTAGCTGCAAAATGCAGCCTTTTAAATAGCAGTTCGACGGCGGCTTAACGCCATTCCATGGCGCGCGCGCATGCATGATGCGCAATGTGCGGCGAACTTTTTAAATTATCGTCTGGAAAGATATGCAAATTTTGTTGTTGATATGTCTAATAAAGTGATTTATTTCCTTGTACCGACCGTGACGTCATAGGTTGTTTTTCGTATTTTTCTTGTGTTGTTGTTGTTGTTACTTATGACACTTGGACAATCCAAACTCGCTATGTCTTGGCAATGCGAATTTAAGTCAATGGGGAGCGTCTTTCGTTTTAATCAGAGCACCACCAAGGTGAAAGTAATGTTGTTGAAGAAATGTTGTTGGCGTCAGTTCTTTGAAAGTTGGCTAATTTTTCCGTACGCCAAATGCACCAACAACCTCAAAGGCCATGGTAAAAACACTTGACTTTGGTAGCAGTTCGTACAGCCGCTCGTTCTTCTTTGTTAGCTTGTTAGAAAGCGGGTTTTAATCCAATTGTTAATTACTAAATAAAACTTTATTTGAGTCGCATGGAATTATTCTAAACACATTACACTACATTTTTGGACCACCTCACTGGAGAAACAAATAGGAATTATGTCATCCATTAAGATATTATATCGAAAACGTGGCAATATTCAAACCAAGTTAGCTAAACTTTCGTCGAAAACATTATAAGATTTGGAAGAGACTGAACTTCGAGCAGTTCTAGATTCATTGGAAGATATTAAAACCAAATTTGAAGTAATAAAACAAGAATAGTTCGAAATAGAAAATGATGAAGTATTTAAAGAAGCTGAAAAATTCTGCACAAAATTGACGAAAACATTCAAGAATTTGAGGTCAGTGCAAAACTTTTTCTTTACAAATCGATTGAACTTAAAAACAAAAGTTTTTGTGTTGAAAAAAATATTCGATTACCTGAAATTCCTTTACCACAATTTGATGGCCCTAGTTCCTTACATTACTTTGTTAGGCAGCAGTTTTGGCCGATTAGTGGTAGAAGTCAATGCAGACAAATATTTCACAAATATGTTACTTTTTCAAGAATAAGCCAAATTTAGCTAATCAAATTATGGGCAGCTTGCCCAAGGAATGAGTAATAGAAACATTTCCATTTTACCACTCTGGAGTAGATTATTGTGGTCCCTTTTTGATTAACTTTAAAAACCAGCGTAAGGGTATCCTAAACAAAGCTTATGTTACTGTTTTTGTGTGCCTTGCTACTAAAGCGATATTCTTAGAGGTAGTAACAGATTTATCATCAGATGCTTTCATAGCTACCTTAAAACGTTTTTTTTTTTCGCTTTGTTAATTGTGCTAAAATCTTTTCTGATAATGCGACAAATTTTGTAAGGGCATCCAAAGAATTGAAAAAATTACACAATTTTCTAATGCAACCAAGTGAGGAAATAGCAAATTTTCTCTTTATAGAAGGAGTTGAATGGAAATTCATTCCTCCCAAATCCCCTAATTTCGGCGGAATTTGGGAAGCAGGAGTTAAGTCGTTTAAATTTCATTTAAAACGCATCATTGTCAACTTCACATTGACTCTTGAAGAATTCCTCACAGTAACTGTTCAAATAGAAGGAATGTTAAATTCCAGACCTCTCATTCCCCTTTCATCAGAAGCTGATAATTTTGATGTTCTTACACCTGGACATTTCTTAATAGGACGAACTATATGTGGCATTGTTGAACCAGATTTGTCTTATATAGAAAATAATAGACTTGATAAATATAGAAGAATCACTAAAATTGTGCAAAGTGTATGGAAATCATGGAAAATAGATTATTTGAACAATTTGCAAGCACGCATCAAATGGCAATTTGATAAAATGATTGTAAAACCAAACACTATTGTGTTGGTAAAGAAAGACAATCTTCCAATTGCACATTGGATAATTGCAAAAATTTTACAAACATATCCAGGTACTGATAACAAAATTCATGTTTTCAAATTGAAATTACCAAATGGAAATTTTGCCAAAAGATCTGTATCAAAAATTGCTATTTTACCTATTGTTTAAACATTTGTTATTATTTGGTTTCATTTTAGATTATATTATGTATCTGTGTTGTATAATTAAGTATAGTTCTCTAATTTCTCATTTGTAAATTGTTTTGAAATGATATTTCAAGGCCCGGCGGGATGTTGGCGCCAGCGCTTTGAAAGTTGGCTAATTTTTCCGAACGCCAAATGCACCAACAACCCCAAAGGCCATGGAAAAAACACTTGACTTTGGTAGCAGTTCGTACAGCCACTCGTTCTTCTTTGTTAGCTTGTTAGAAAGTGGGTTTTACCCCAATTGTTAATTGCTAAATTAAAATTAAGTTTTTACATACACTTCACTACAAATGTTATTTACTAGGGGATATATTGAATGTTTTGATTAAACATTTTTATCATTTTTACAACAGTAAACTCTTATAAAAATTTAATACATGAAATGTTTATTTACAATTTGCACTCAGTAGAAATAAATTGCCATGTTCCGTTAGAGGATTTATTGTCTCTTGCTCTACATTAGTTCCAAATAAGCTTAAATAATACAGAAAAATTTTAAAAATGTGAAAATATAATAATAGCTTTTCTTTTTCTGGTGAGATTAAATTTAAATTAATTTGCTTATTTTAAATTTAATCTAATCTTCAGTATATAAATTTGTTATTTTGATCCAACTGAAGAGGAAAACAAAATTTAGAATTTATAAGTGAGGTACTTTTTTATCTCTTAAAATACTACTAATTCAACTTTATCAACCAAAGTAATTAAAGCATAACACAATAAAAATATTTAAAATTATAAATATAAAAAGTTAACTATTTATAAAACAAATAAATTCTTCAATTTATTTGAAACTAGGTTCAGCCCATCATAAGCAATTTTTTTTATGCATAGAAGAACAGAATATGAAACACTTACTATAGAAAAAATGAATTTCCAATCAACATTTTATAATAAATAAATGATATTTACTGTGATGAAATGTGTACATCTTTTTTAATAATATTCAAATTAGATCAGTGAAGAAAGCAGTTATTTAATAAAACTAAAAATCAAGTCATTGTGTGAAATGTAGATGCCATTCAGTTTATTTTTGCCTGTCAAGTCTTTGAAATATGTAGAAATCGGAAATACTACAAAATACCTTTAAAGGAATACAATGAAAAATAAAAGAATATTCATATTTCTGCTCAAAACTAAATATGAGCGTCGTTTATTAAATCAAATTAATCAACAAAATTTAAATGGAAAAACATATAATATTCATTCCAGAAACTTTGTTCGTTGTTCTGTTAACGTAAGACCATTTTGTTTTAAATTTCACTGAGAGCATGCTTTTTAAGTTCCTTTCAGAGTATATATATACAAGCAAATGGTTTAAATTTCAGAAATTTTAGTTAGTTACTAATTTCATTTTTTACAGTGAACTAAATTTTTCTCATACAAAAACGTTTTAACTATGCTGATTTAAAAATAACTTTAGTAGAAACGAAATCAATGTATTAAAATTTTTACTTGATATTATAGTTTACGATTTTTTCTTGAAAATGAGCATTCTTGTATTAATATACTTAGATACATAAAGTGTAATTAAAAAAAAATTATATTCAAAATATTATGGTTGGACAGTTTTTGTAAGACTATTAAACAAACTAATAATAATAATAAAAAATAAGGATATATCCAGCATTACACAAGTATTATGGAAGTAGAAAATTTTGCTTCCAAAGAAAGTGAACACAAAATCTTATAGAAAATCACATTCACAGATAATACACAGTCACATTTAAAATGCTAAATCACTGAATATGTAAACAATTCATTCTAAATCATTTTACATAATCTTAAACATCTTTTTCCATTAAAATAAAAAAAATGCTTACCATGAATCAACACTTCAAATTATAGAACTTTTAGTAGACACAATAAATTGAAAATTTAAATCTTCTTGAAGATTCTCCATTAAAGTAAGAATTCTAAATCTGGTATACGAAATAAACATATTTTCTATTAAACTAAAAAATATAAAAATTAATTTTCAAGTATACATTTTAATATACTTGAAAATTAATCTCTTCATTTGAAATATTAGTCCAGCATACATTGAAATAATTGGGTGATATAATTTTTTCTTGCTAAGTAGCAAAATCTTAAATTATGGATTCAAAACTTGATAATCAATAAAAAACACTCAGATTTTTAATTCAACAGTAAAAAGTATTTTAACTAAACATTAAATGTTAAAATTAAAATTATACTAAAATTAAATTTTATAAATTTGAACCAAACCCAAATAATGATTAATATTTATTTTGTAATCAAGAGCTAAATACATAAGTCTTTGTTTGACAAAATAATAATAAATAAAACTAACTTGAAAGAGAAAAACATTTTGAATTGCAGAACATAGAAATGTGGTTTTCATTTACGAAAATTATTTTGTGGTATAATAAATTTTCTTCCAGCATTTTCCATTCTATTCCCAATGTTTGCATTTTTTCAGCCTACAAATAACTGGTAAATTTAATGATCTAAAAAAATTATTACATTCTACTATAAAGCACATTTTATAAATAAAAGCAATATGTATATTTTAACGTTAATTTAAAATAGTTACAAATCTAATTTTTTAAAGTAAGAACACATTTAAACATGGTTGGTTTTCTACACTTAAATTATACTAGTCAGTTTTTAAACCTTATTCTGTTATGACTTCTTTGAAATAAAATATGAATTGATAAAAGAAAAGCAATTATTTTTTTAACTTACTTCTTTAAATACTTCTTAATGTAGCAATAAAAGACTCTAGACTGTGTAGTAGTAATATGACAGAAGCAGTTTCGGAGCTTTATGCTCGTAGGCTTATAGCTCGCATTGAGTAAGATTGAGTTTCTTCACAAAACTCGTCAAAAATTTAGAACACCATTTTGGCTTATTTGTAGACTGTGAGGTAAATGATAATTTAAAACCATGGAAGCATAAATAAAAGTAATTACAGTTGCAATTAATTACCTACTTTTAATATATATCCAGATAACATTCATTATGAATGCCATAAGTACATCCATCATGGATGTCCAAATTACATCTATCATGGATACATAAATTACGTCTATTACAGATCCAAATGTTAATACTCAAAAACTCATCCATCATGGATGTCAATCCAACATTTATATGTAGTCGACAGAAGACCATCAAGTTCACATCTTACCAAGGATGTCTTTATGATGTCCAAAAGGTATCCAGGACGTCAATTGGGCTCTATGGATCTTTAAAAGACGTCTAATACACGTGTGTGCTTGTATGGGAACGTTCAAACTCTTTTAAAAGAAAAGAAAAGTCATCGGGCATCATCTGGGAGAATAAATGTTCAGGCTCAATTTCACCTAAAATCCCCACTAATGTCTGAAACATGACGAAAATGCCTAAGATTGTGTACATAACAAATCCTCATGCACATTCTCCTGATATTGATATCGCCCATAAGCAAATAATATTACCTTGTTGTCGATATCTGTAGATTCGTCAATCTGGAGTGCGTACCACGGTGATGCATTTACTCTCTCCGACAGTTGAGTCACAATATCTTCGAATATTTCTTCGATGGGGCTAGTGACAATGCTAGAAAACAAATGCACACATGCTAACTTTTCCACAGCAACCATTGCCATCATAGAAGTACACGGCAGATGTCTTTAGTGGATGGTAAGATTAACTCTCCACCGTTAGTGAATGGCTTTTTAGCTTTTACGATACTGTTAACCACTAAATATGATGATCTCAGTGCATTCCCCTTTATTGATGTGGTGGCCCTCATAAAGTTTTTTTCCACCATTTTCTTTCTCTTTTTTTTATCTTTCAAAGTACTCATGGGACTTATCTTTTAATCCAGGATACTTGGCGTTCAAGTGGCGAAGCAGTTTTGAAGGTTTCATTGTGTCATTTGAGAGTTGGTCTTCATGCAAACTATGCATTGCTGTTTTGGTTTGTGAGAATTACCTATACAGATAACACCATGTTTCAAGTAGGACTTATGATATTGTTTGTTAAATGTTACATGTTTCTTTAAAGTTGAAGGTTCTTTTGTCTCGTCACTGAGCTTTTTCTTTTTACCAAGGAAACTCTCTAATGACGCCTGTTATTCATTCATTTTGGCTAATTTGTGAGTTAAATTTTAGCAAACACAATACAAGACTATATCAAGCACTGTTTAGCCCGAGAAAGTACTCTTGAATTGAGAGAATTTACCAAAGCTATAACTTTTGAGCAACAAGAACAATTCATTTCTGAAAATCCACTCATTTTAATTGCAAAACAAACTTAATCATTTTAAACAAAACCGCATAAAGCACACAAAGTAGCAGACAGGAATCATTGTCACATGGTCTTTGGGTGACTAAATGAAAGAAGAGTCAACTTGTCTTTATAGAAGCCTTACTGCATTCTCGCTGTGTTTGAGATCACGATCAAGAGAGAAGACGAGGGAGTTCTTCATTAGTTCCAATGTAAATTTCCACCACGCTTTCATGTTTTTTTAATAATATTTACCGTTATGATGATTGATTATTTTTATTAAAACTAATTGAAAGAAAAATATTTATAGTGGTTTTCTTTCTTTCTATTTTAAACATTAAAAAAATATGTCACTACCTTTAGAGGTGACAACTTTTTTAAATAAATTAAATTTTAATAAAACACAAATGTTTTAAATTTTGGGGAATAAAATTTGGAATTTCAATTCAGTTTCAACGAAATGGGTGGTCTGCGGCCCGGTACCATTTGATCCAAGGACCGGTCCCCCGGGGGTTGGGGACGACTGGGCTATATCACCACAGAATAATAGTCAGACTCTGGATTTGTAGTTCCTGATTTCGTCAAGTAATTGATATCACACTTTGGTCTACAATTCAACAATTTCCTGGTTCAATTTTTAACTTCTATGATATTAATCTTGGACAATAGATAATGATCGAATTAATCCTTTTGTGATGAAAGTTATCGTTTCATGACAAACAAGTCTATTTTAATTGAGGAGTGGAAAACCATACTTAAGATTTCATTACTAAAATTGTATAACAAAAAGTTTAATTTTTTTTATTGTTCTAAGTTAAAATTTACCTTGCTTAGATAGTGTTGCATTAATTTGATCCAAATTTATGTCTTCTGTTGCAATGTGGTTGTGTTCATTTCATAATTAAAGATTTTTTTTATAAAATTCCTTTCATATTGAGGATTATGTAATGCTTAACCATAGTACAATTATATCTGTCATCTGAGTGTTTTATTTGCTGGGTGTAAAAGTGCTTATTCTGTACATAATGGAGATAAAAATTGTAGATAGTTTAATTAAGTTAATCTGATTGATACTTTATTTGATATGCTTTATGCAGATTATATATATGCAATGAATATTTTCAATTGCTATAAATTAATCAATATTTTGTCATGGTACCAAAATCTGCTATTGACGATAAGGAATTCGATGAAGACTTAATTATGGATCACTTGCATTTATCTCTTACAACAAACACAAAACAATGTGAAATATATCAAGAAGTTGAAGTAATCTCTGAAAATGACGCTGAAAAAACAAAGTATTCAAAAATCTTTCATAATGCATGTGATATTTGTGGTGATATCAAAACTAGTCCACGCAAATTGGCTAACCATATTTTATCTCATTTAGGTACATTACCTTATTTTTGTATTCCGTGCAGTTTTTCATGTATTTCAAAATTACGACTTCAACAGCATATATATAACCATGGATCACATAAATCAGATAACCAGCGATATTGGCTGTTTACTAAAAGCAACTTACATGAGTGTGAGTTATGTGATAAAACTTTTTCCACTTGGATGGATTTGGTGTTTCATTATTCTAACCATATTATTTCTATGCCATATAAATGTCACAAGTGTTGTTTTTATTTCAGTGATGTGAAGGATTTTACTATACATTCTCATTTACATAAACATACTACAGTATGTGAAATATGCGATATATTCTTTGATTCAAGACCTAGATTATTGGACCATGTTTTGGAACATGACAAATCTAAAATGTTTCGAAAATTTCGCCATATTGCATGGAATGATGGTTTATCCTACATTCGTAATCCTTTATCTGTGCTCAGGGCTGATTATTTTGGTAACTCTTTTCATCGTGTTTTCTATGATAAAAACTGTACTGAAATTGATAATGATTCATTTATTCCATGTGATTCTAAGGCAGATATCCATAAAACTTGTGCTAATGCTGAGTTAGAATATGAAAACCGAGAAGATGTTACCCACTTATGTGAAATTGTCTTCAAAGAATACTCTGATAGTGATTCTTGTGTAACTGAATTTAATAGTGTTTTCAATCAGCATATTAAGTCTGCTCTGTCTGATCATCAAAGTAAATTGCCAGTTAATTCAAAAATTAAGAATTGTACCGATAACATTCAGGTAAAAAAAAATCCATGTAATACTTTTGGAAAGCAGGACTCAATTTCAAAATTAGACAGTACTGAACATGTCAAGAAAAGATTTTAGAAGTATAGTTGAATCTCAATTTAAAAATAAAGAAAATTATACTTCAGAATTAAAAATAAAGAAATTATCTATTAAACTTGAAAAGCTCCCTAATTATGTGCATGATATGAAATCATTTAGGAAATATAAGCAATTGAAACGACTCAGAACTAAAAATACACATCAAAGATTGAAAAATAAATATAATAAAAATGACAATAAAATAACTGATTGCAAATTAAGTACAGAGAATAAAAAATTTAATTTCAAGATGAATAATTCCTTAACAGCACATTCTAGTTTTGCAGGCACCACCAAAAAAGGAAAATATAATCTGAACTTAGAAAGAAGAAAATTGAATATAAAAACTGGCGATATTATAGCAAATAAAAGAATTCTAAGATCTGGTAAAATTGTAAATTTAAGAGAAATAAAAGTGAATGACTCTGAATCAACAAAGCAGGGTAAAGAAAAAGAATTAAACACTATTAAAAAATCAGTAAAGGCTTTTATTGATAAGAAACAACTCTGCTCCAAGGAAGTGGTTAAAAGAAAAGATGAGTGTACAGTATCTAATGTTGAAATTAAGAGACATGGAAAACTAGAAAATATTTATCCTTGCAAAAAGGATAATTTAAAATTTGTAATAAATTCTAAGAAATCAATTGCTCTTGTTAATAATAAGAATGTATGCAGAACTAATGTCGCTTTTCAATCACATGAATCAATCAACAAAAGAAAAATTGATGATTTAAAATGCCATGAAAATTTCTTAGAAATTGAAAAATTTCTTGGTGACATAAATAATTGTGATAAAAAAAAGTTTTCTGCTATTAAAAAATTAGTAAGTACAATAAAGGGAAATAATACTACATCTCAAAATCTAACTGAAGACATTGTTCACCCTAGTCATTTTCCTAAAAAAAATAACTTTTCAAAAACTGTTAAAATTTTTAAAACATCTTATCAGACTAAATATATTGAAAAAAATAAATCTGTTTTCTTGGATTTTTCAATTAGTAATCAAAGACCTGTAATTGATTCCGAATTAAGTAAAATTAATCATGATCATAACTATCAAATGATTTATAATGAACGTATTTCCTCATCTACTACAAATTGCATATATAGGAAGACAAAAAGACAGGAGAACCAAGTGTTATCTATTGTGCAAGAATGTAATAGGAATCAAAATAAAATTAATAAGAAGAGACTTATGCGAAATACTTGTTTTAAGCCAAATTTGCCCAAAAATTCCAGTGAAAATTTAATTGCCAAATTGAAATCTCAAAAATTGCGCATTAAATTAGTTCGATTGCCGAACTATATATATGAAAAGTATGTGAAGGGGAAACCAATCATGTTGTCCAGTGTGTCACCTATCATATCTAGTGTTGAAACTTTATCTACTGTGCCAACTTCATTCACGGAACCAAATATTCATCCCTTGCTTGATCATAGTTATAGTGATTGCTTACCTTCTATTTTAGATGACCATAATTATTGTAAACTCCATAATGATGACAGTGATTCAGAGTCAACTCTATCTAGTTCTTCTGTTACTTTGTGATAGCAAATTTGGAAATGTAATGTTTTAACTTTTTTTAGTGTATATATGTAAATTATTACATTTTTAATTACCGTATTTTCCTGTATTCAATCCACGGATGATGTGTTATAAAGTTACGAATTTCGTTGTGTGTATTATACACAGGTGCGCATAATCCGATAAAAAACTATTTTTTCACCAGAAAAGCTTACAATAAAGTTTTGAAAGAAATGTTTCAGTTTCATAAAATAAATAACAGATAATGAAACAACTCTGTTGATTTATTTTAATTATAATCATTTAGTTCTTTTGAACGATATTAAAATTGCAACTCATTAACGTCATTTTGCATTCTGTCTTGAGCTGAACTGCTTTGCTCTGAAAACATTCAAATTTCGTATATCGTCATACTGAAGTGAAAATTATAAAGTTACAGAACAAATTTTAAATAAAAAGCTATTGGGAAAGCAAATGAAAAAAATGTCTACTAACATGTAATGTAAAGTGAAAAACAAAGCATTCGCGGTACAAAAGTAAAAATGTATTCTATGCGCAGTTCTAAATAATTAATTTCTTTCATTTAACTATTAACGAAATAAATACGAATAAAAAATAAAATGTGTCTAACCTTGTTTTAAAAGTTATGAAAATCTAAAAATCGATAAGTTTCACTAGAATTTTCTCAGATATTGATCGATGTTTTGCTTTCATCTCAGTTAATCCCACTTTGCATTGAGGTGGATTCAAACACATCTTTGTCATTATAAATATTTTTTATGTAGAACTTATTATATTTTTAATCATAATGTATATTTTTTATTTTATTTGGCACCCAAATTATCAGCAGTATAAGTTTTCGATTTTTCGTCGGAAAAATTGCCTCGAAATATATGCCACTGCGGATTATGCGACTCTTTTTTCTTCTTTTTCTCAAAAAAAGGAGTTTGAGGATAATATGCTGCTTTGGATTATATATAGGAAAACACTGTAATTCATTTGCCTTGAATTGTAGCAAAATGTGTAATTCTAAGTAGAATGAATAGTTTGATTATGTAATTGTTATTGCATGTTAATTATGAAAAAACATATTAAAATCTTGTTCAGTCACTGGTGACCATTTGTTTAATTTTTATATGAATTTATATTTTTCCTTTCTATAAAGAAATTTTTTATTATATAATAAAATATAGGATTTATGTACATGTCTGTATAATTTTTGGTATTATGAATAATATTTAATATCATTCATTATTTTAATGAATTACTAAGGAAATAGTTTATTGTCTTATAAATTATGTAATTTTGTAGATATTATGTTTAGCAAATAACAAAGTTTTCTTTTATTTATTCTTTTAGAAATAATTAAATATTAAATTCAAATGCCAATTTTTGTTCACATAAAGATTATATCAGAAAATGTTATGTATTGCTGTGCTGTATGGGGATCATTATCGATCTGAAAATGATTCTGGATTGCTTATATTGTAAAACCAATATATTCTACAATGTTATTAGAAACAGTTTTATAAATATTTATTTTGAAGATTAAAGTATATTTGCTTGAAAGGAAATTTTTAACATTTAAAATTCAGCCTTTCCTGTAACTCTTTTAGAATGAAGTATAAGGTAATTTAATTAAAAATTAGCAAAAATGTGTTTGATATTCAAGTTATTCAATTACATTTTATTAATCTTCTACTGTTATTAAATTTCACTATGTAATGAGATTTAAATTTTCATTACAGTCAATGTGTGTGTAAATTTTGTAATTCATGAAATCAAAACATTTTCTTCTGAAGTCAATAAGTCAAATTTTAATGATTATTTCTTGTTTCTCAATTTTTAGACTCTAATGGTCAAGGAACATTTTCTCAAAAATTATGAATTTTTGAAAGTTAATAACTTTATTTTGCATGTGTAACAAAATTTCATGTAGCAATAATTATATAGCATAATTATAATTTATATAGCATAATTTACAGGTTAAATTTATTTTGCTCATATATCTGATTATTTGTTTATATTAAAATATGTGTATTCATTACCTTTAATTATAAAATAATTAACATCAATATGAATTTGAATAATTAATATTGTTAAAAATCAATGTATTGTTGAAAAGAAAATGTTTTCTCCTTTAAAATAGGCTTTGTAAATATTTTTCAGAGTGCATGAAAAGAGTTATTCTAAAATGGTAGCTAAGGAATGCTGTCAGAAAACCATCAGATTATAATTTTCAATGTGTTTCCTGTAATTTATTATTTAATAAACATTTTTCTTTATGAATGAAAGAAATATACATTTTATAGCTATTGTATTTTACTAGTCATTTATTTTTATATGACTTTAATTTATGCTACATCTAAAAAGCTAAGCAATTGTTATAAATTACTAATATTAGTTACTCTCAAACTGAATTATTGTGAATGAATGATTGTAAATATGTAATTTGTGCTACATTTAAAAAAAATGTTATCAATTATAAAATTACTAATATTTTAACTCATTCTGAAGAATGATTGTAAAATATATACCCATAAATTTAACATACATTATTTTTATTTATTTGATATTATTCAATTTTACTGTAGACTCTTAGTTTTGTGTGTCAACAGTTTTCATAAAAGCATTTTAATATTGCATTTTTGTACAGTATTATATAGTAATCAAAATGAGTGAAAAAAAATGTTCCTTTTTTTAATTTTAGGAAGACAAAAAATCATTTTTCTTACTGGAATTAATACTGTAATTCTAGTTTTAGTATTAAGATGAATAAAATTTTCTTATTAAAAATAAAAGTGATTTGAATTAGAGGTTTATAGATCTAAATTATTTTTGTCGCATATTATTTGATTGTTTTATAAGAAATTAATTTTGAAATATCGATAAAGTTTTGTATTTTTTTGTCATAGTAAAATATTTTCTTGACTTATATTTCATTTACCCAATATGATATATTAAAATGGGCATTGCATGCATATTTATAGTTTATTTTTTTAAGATTTTGCATGGACTACTACTTCAAAATTAATAAACTTAACAAAGGCTTGATTTCTTATTACATTGATTGATTGCTTGATTTCTTATTACATAGATGCCAAAAATTATAAAAATCTCCTGTATTGTATAATTTCATTGAATTTATAACATGTTATAAATTTGTAATAAAAGTTTGGTTTATGATATTGTGTGGATTTTATTAAATGTTTGTTATAACTGTGTTAGAAAATCCAAAGTTGATTTCATATTTACAATTACGTTTCTAAGTTTTAAAATCCCAATATTTGACTGCAAATTAGTTCTAACATATAAATTCAAAAATTCTTTTAGTTTATTATGTATCATTTAATGGAGATAACTTCCCATTATTGTATATCTAATGAGAATGATAGAATAGATTATTGTATGAAATTATGAGAATTTGTGCTACCTTGCACATGATGATAATCTAGTTTAAAAATAAATAAATGAATACCATTTTACAACAATGTATTTAAAGATTAAACAATCCTTAAAAAATGTTATATTTTCAATCTTTAACATGATTCTATGTAATTTCTTAGAGCATGAAAAATAAATCAGTTAAAAATAGCATTTTTTAGATACTATAAGATTTATGCAGTTAGCTGCTAGAAAATTAACAAAGGTCCCAAGTTTGTTTGGACTAGAAATATATCTACATTAATTATTTTTGTGAATTGTAAAATGGATATAGCATTGTGAATTTAAACATGCTTTTCTGTTTATTAGAAAAAGTAATTTAATTATTTTATTTAATAAATTAATTCACTAAACAATTAAGCAAAATTATTTTCATTTTAACTTCAATAAAACACTAAATACATTATTTGGACATACTTTTAGTCTATATATATATATATACAACAGCGTATGATGTGTGCGTATTTTTTCATTTATTGTTAATAAAAATAAATATCTCAAAAACAAATCTTTATTAAAATAAAAAATATATTAAAATTTTTTAATATTACCTTGTGTGTGAAATTTTCTAATACTATATATAATTAAAATATGCTCAGAAATTCCTTGAAATTTTTTAAACCATATTTTTATTATATATAGTACTCTTTAAAGTAACTTCCAATTGTTGAAAAATTGTTTAATTTTTTTTCATCAAGTTTTTAGATTTTTTTAAAAAAAATCATGGATACTATTTCAATTTCTGTTTCATTATTGAGTTGAATATATGGTCCCAATAAATTATTTTTCATTAATTAATTATTATTCTGAAATAATTTACAATCATTAACTTTTGAATGTTAACAATTTTATCATTCACTTCAAATTTATCATTTTACATTTATAATAAACTTTATCAATGATTTTGGCTTGCTGATAAATATGAACATAAAATTATGTGCAATATTTTAGATAATTTGAATATGTAATGCTATTATTTCATTTACTTTTTTTATATATTTTCTCAGATACCATTCATGGGATTTTCACCCAAGTCTAATTTTGTGATTTGTTTTCGGTAATATTTTAATATCCATAATGAGATTAATTTTTTTTTATTAGACCATAGATTAACTTTATAATGAAGCAGGTTTCCTTTCTTATTTCAAAATTAAAATTTCAACTTTCCAATGTTTCAAATTAGAAAGAATAGTTTTGTAAAGAATATAAGATGTTAATAGTAAATAGTATTTTATAGTGATAAATTTAAATTTTTCTAATGCCTAACCACTATAAATTTTCTTTTTTTGGGACTACAAAGAGTAGAATTGATAGCACCTTTATATCGTGACTCAGAAAATGGGCAGATCTTTGCAATTTAGAAGCAGGACCAAACAGAAGAACTTAGACTTAACCTACCAAACCCAAAAACATTTCATTTGGGATTGTGACTTATGATTTGTTTTATGAACTCCAGCCAGTATTAACGAACACAATAGTTGGGTGACGATTTGAACTTACTACCTTCCAATAATGAGATTAATGCCCTAATCGTCACTGCAACCTTACAATCTTAATTTAATATTCGACTTTTGTTTTACTAGCTCTATCATTTTTTGTCCTTTCTACAAACCATATAGATTTAATTTTAAATAAAGTGAAAATACATGATTTTGCATGTTTTACTACACTAGTTTATAACGATACTAAATGGTAATGAATCTAAAATAATTTACAAAAAATTGAAATACCTTCAATATTACACATTTTTATTATTTTTTGCAACAATTTTAACATTTTGTTAAAAATATGTTAAAGTTATATACTAAAATTAACATATTTTGGCACACATAATAAAAACTTGGTTAATGATGCTCTTTGGAAAAAAAATTTTTTGTTTGCATGTAGTTTTATTACCATTTAAAATTAATATTTATTCTGTTAATTCTGATTAAGATAATTTTTTCTTAACACAAGTATATTAACTGAGAAACACCTCATGTTGTAAAGTCACATTTAACCGGTGAGATTTTAACAACTATGATTTTGAGTTTTTCAAAAATACCATCAAGTTTGATTTTGTAATAATCAGTGATAAGTGACTTATTAAAAAGATTTTTGACAAGAAGTTTATTTTAAATATAAATTAAATCTTTATAATATTAAAGTATTTTATGTTTAACGGTTAAAGTAATAAGTATGAATATTAGCCATTAATTTTTATTAATATATTTGTTGAGTTCAAGAAATTGTCTTTTGATTCAACAAACTTCTAAAAGACATGATAAAATAGCACTTTAAGTTATGAATGTGTAAATCTTTAATTTTAAACTATTCTGTAAAATGTTTACTGTTTCATTTATTCAATATCCATGAAACATACTACCTTCCAAAAATGAGAATAATGCCCTAACCAACCAAGTCACTGAAGCCTTACAATCGTAATTTAATATCGACTTTTGTTTTACTAGCTACATAATGTTTTGTAGCACCTTTCTACAAGCACTTTCATATAGATTTAGTTTTAATAAAAGTAAAAATACATTATTTATTATGAAATAATTAAGAGGAAAGTTTAAGTTCTGTTTTATTAAAATATGACTTACACAATAAAGAGTAAATATATTTTATTTCTAATCTTTTTATGTTCCATGATTACACTGTACAAATTTTGTTCCTTTTTATGGCAGATTTAAAATAATAAAATCCATATACATAGCAATCAATTCCAAGAATATTTCTTTGAGAATAAAATCAGTGAGTATTTCCATATTTTTTATGTAAAAGAAATAAAATTGGACAAATAAATTTCAGAAATTAAATTCATATTTATTTTTAAGTAAAATGCTATTTACTCTACAATCACTTACTATATAAAGTTACTTACTTGAAAAGGTGCATGTAAAATATAAAATTATGTTTTTAATTATCATTTTTTAATCTTTCTACAACTTAAAAATTTGATTATCTTGGGAATTAAAAAACTAAAAAAAATATTTTCAGTAAACGTAAATATGAAAAGTAACATTCATTTGACAAATATGATGAAACAGCAACATTAATAAATAATCATTATATACTTGATATAATTTTAATCATAGTGTACTAATTAAATGATGGTATAACATATTCATAGCTTTATACAGCATAAGAGAGCAAAGTTTTTTAAAATAATAATATAAGATAAGTCATTGTCACACAGCAATGAATTTTTTTCTTGCTAACAATTTATTACATTCAAAGTTCAATAAAGCTAATTCATTTTTGATAGGCATAGCTTATATTTTGATGCAATTATCCAACATAAAAATTATATAACAATTTTGAATTACATTTAAAAAATACACATAATTAAAATACATAATTTATACACATCTTTTAAAATTTATTATATAAATATCAATAAATTTTGTAAAATTAAAATGCACAAATGTTTTAAGAAACACGTAATTATTCATTATAAATCACACACAATTAGCACTGAATATTTACTTTAACATAGAAATTCAATATTTTCCAATATAGGCAAGAGAAAAAAAAATAGTTAACTTTTGTCAGGCTGATTTTAAGTGAAAGGAATGCAATAAGAGAAATACCTTTTAGTTGTCACTAAAATACATTTTATATAATATTATAAAATACATTTTATAACACAAAATTATAATCAAAAATAAAAATCGTTATATTACATGTTGTAAATACTTGCATTTTAAATTAAGACAATTTTCATCTTAGATATTCTTTAAATAATGTATTTAAATGTATAATTTGAACAAATAAATTAGTAAGTCAAAGTTCAGTTTTTTAGTGTCAGCTTACCTCACTAATGGAACATTTTTCTGGGTAATTTTTTATATTCATTTAACATTTAAGGTTCAGGAATATATTTTTTATACATATAAGGATTTTCAGAAAAAGAATTTTTCAAAAATAAACATAATATTTTTAATATTATCACTATTAATGAATAAAATAATTTAGAAGATTTTCTTGTTATTGATAAAATATAATTTTACCCACAATTTTAACATATTTTCCCCATATAATTTTATCAATTAAGTAATATGCATGTTTTCTACATAAATATTTTCATTCTTCATATAATTTCCAATAATTATTTCAAAGTGGGTACAGCAACTTAAGTAATTACACAAGATGTTTAACCAAAAATCAAACCTTGAACTTTATAATTTTCATATTAAAATTTAAATGCTTGATTGTTATCAATTCTGGGTAAGATTTTAAATGAATTGTGAAAAATATATTGATTTTATACTAATCAACAGTTAATACTCTATTTAAATAGCCCTTTGTTACTTATTGTCAAATATTTGATCATAGCTGGCATACTTTTTTTTAACCTATTTAATTTTAAAATTAAACTACCATTTCATTAATATTAATAGTTTTAAGCATAGTTAAATATTAATTTTAGCAAAAAATGTTAATCATTTCGATCATTCAAAATATTGACGTCTATTGTTATTAAATCATTTGGGAACCAAAATGTAATCTTTTAGCATATTAATATTTTTGTATTTTTTTCCTAAGGCACTACAACCAAGACCTGTCCCTAATAACCATTGCCATATAGTCCTATCCATCATGAGGCTCTTCCAGTTTCCTTTATATATCTTAAAATCCTTTTCCATCAAGTCAAGTCACCTAATTGGTAGTGTTCCTCATTTTCTGTTTTTTATGGGATCAGTAAAAGTGAGATTTTTGCTGTGTTTGCATTGTCAGATTAGAAAAAAATGTCCAAGCTATTGTAGTCTAATGCATTTTATGACTTTAATAATATCGAATTACTTGTACTTTTTATACATTTCAAAATTATATACATAAACAAAATATTTTTATCAATGCCAAGAATAAAAACCAAGAACTCCAAGAAACAAAACCTAGGACATTTATATTTGAAAGACATGAACAATTTTTAGGAGGAAATAATTAAATTACACAAAGGAAAATTTTTGTCACTGAAAAACTTATAAATATACTTTGGAGGCATTAAATAATCTTAAGTTTATATAATGCAATTTTCTGTTATCTTATTAATAAATTACTTTTGTGACAAGTGATTTTCATTATATTGAAAGATATTTTCATAATTTGTTTTTCAACCATTGTAACATCATTACAACATTCAGAAATTTAACAAAAAATGTAGAATTGATGAATCTGAGTAGTAATTTACATTATTTATAACTTTTAAGAAAAATTGCTTTTAGCAGTAAAAACAGATATTTAATGACACAGCAATTATAATTCAAAACATTAATATAAAGGATAAAACTTTAAAATAAATCATTAGAAATGCAAAAAGTTCTTTAAAATCAAAGTTAAATACTTAGAATGCAAATATATATATATTATTATTTTAGTGCAGAACATAAATAAATATGCAATTCAATGTACACATGGTCCTATAAAAATGTTTTTGAATGAAATTACAAATTTTATAAAGATAATAGTTGTTAAATAAAAAATGAATAAATGCATAATCAATTAATACTGAGAAAAATAACAATACTAATGTGCAAATAATCTTAAAAATAATTGCAATTGCTAAAACAAATATGTTAAGTTTATGCAATAAAGCTTTAATTTTTATTAGTATTATAAAATACTAATAAAAGGACACTGATGACAATATTAATTTACAGATGAGTAAATGTATGTACAAATAGTGATTAAATTAAATTAAGAATACATTTAGTTTTAAAATTCCTATTTATATCACAATAAAAGTCTAATATTTTAATACAATATTCAAAAGAATATCACTTCTGCTTTTAAATATTGTAAAAAATCATTTAGTTTTTAATGTCAATAGTTTCAATAAAAAAATCCATGTAAAAACATTTTTATAAGCTATTGTATATTACTTTTTATGTTGACAAATTATTGCAGATCGTCAATAAGAGGTAACACATTGGATAGCATAATTGGTTTTTGCTTAGAGTAAGCATAATAAACATATTTAGGTAATTTATAAAGTACAACACTTGGCCCTTTATGTTTAAGATTTTTGGGGTTTTTAATGTGTGAAATACAAGCTAAAGATTTTTTAATTTTTTGTATGCGGTTTTTTATTAAAATATTAGCATTTATTACTTCACTCTCACTCGAAGTTAAATCTAATGAAGGCTTTATGTCCTCCATATGTGAGTTATTTTGATTTTTTTCAGAGATCTCAGTAAAAAATGAACTTTTTCTGCTATATTTACTGTAAATTATCTTACACATTTTACACAATGCAAAACTTAATTCTTTGTCAAGATTTAACGTCTTTTCATGCATCTCTTTTACCCTAGATATATATTTTATTAAATCTTTCACTTGAGCATCATCATTGAATTTTGTGTACAATTTTTTAAGATATTTGTTGTACAGTTCTGGAGTTTCTTCATGACTATATGGACTGTCCTTGTTTATTGTACAATGTTTATTGTACATTTGATAAGTGTGATAATCACGTACATCAAATGGAAGTTTATGTAGAAATATCGAACATTTTTTCAATTTAAACTTTTTAGATAAACTTTCCTTTTTAGCAAAGTTTAATTTTTTCTTTTTTGTTTTGGAATTTGACATTTTAGTTTTTTTCTTTGAGCTTTTCTTGTTCATTTTGTTGGAAGTTTTTGATACATTTTTAACCGAGCTATTTAACACAGTATTTTGCTGCATAACATTATTGAGTGGTGATTCATTGCCATTATTTACGGTAACAGATTTATTTAAATGTCGTTTTTTTTTCCTTCGTGTATTTTTAATTTGTTTTTTGGGATTGGAATTTGAATTATTTGATGTTTCTGAAGATGAATTGGGCATTTTATGGTGCACTTGAAAATTGTCAGTCAATTTAGCTTTCGTACTTAAATTGTTGGAAGAAACAGGATTCTTGTTGACAGTATGAATAAAGTTATATCTGCTTATCTCAGAAGATCTATTTTTATTGCTATGAATTGTATTGTTATTAGCAGAAACATTATCTAAGGCTTTTCTGTCAAATATAGATTTAGAAATTTGTGAAACATCCGTTAAGTGAGATGGCTCAGTGGAAGAATTATTTACCGTAAAAGAGTTCCTGTTTGTATCACTTGAAACTTTGTTGAGAAGTAATTTAGATAGTAAAGAGCTTTCATCTGCACTCATTTCAAATACACCTTTGCTAGGAATTTCAGATGATGATTTATTCACATCAGATTGGTTAATAGGCTTTATTGACTGTTTATTATAACTTTCTCCATCTATTTCTTTTCTAGTTGAACCAAGTTGTTTAACCAGAGAAATATTTTGAAACTTTCTAAAAAATTTTGATGGTTGATGAGAAAGGACATGTTTTAGTTTTTCTCTCCTGTTACAAAAAGTTGTAGAACATATGTTACATTTTAAATAACCATCATGAAGATGCTGATGGATTAAATAGTCTAATTTTTCAGAAAAATATAAACTACACAAATTACATGCAAAAGGCATACTCATGATGTGATTCAAATAATGTTCTGCAAGTTCACAAAAGGTAGAGAAATTCAACTTACAAATATTGCACGTAAAAGCAATTTGTTTAGGGGTTGAATTCAGAGCAACATCTGTATGTTTTAACTTATGATGATGTTGCAGCTGAAGGTCTTCTATAAAAATACTACAACAAATATTACAGTACAATGGTGTTGCACCTATATGAGTAATTATATGTTGAGCATAGCTTAAACGTCTTTGAAGAAAAATTGAACACACCGGGCATTTAAAGGATCTCTTAGGAGTTCCAACATAGTTATGATCTTCACTTGCAGCATTAATAATTTGATTAGCAACCATGTCTTGTTTACCAGAATTCTCAGTAGAGTGAGTATATTTATTTCTCATCTTGACAGAAGTTCCATCGTTACAAGGCATATTTCTACAACTTTCTGTTTCACAGTTTTTTATTTCTTCAGCAGTTATGTATTTTTCGCACGTTTTCTTGTCAAAAGTTTCAGGTTCTGAAAAATAGATATAACCAATAGCTTTTTCACCAGATATGTTGATGTAATTTTCTACATCAGATAATGTACTTTCACTATCGTCCTCGTGAGATATGTTAACAGAACTTTCAATGACACAGTCATTTAATTCCATCAGATCAAACGCTTCATTGTGGTTAGAATTTAAAGAAGTCATAGTGTAAAAATCTTCATCAATCAAGCATGCTTGAAGAGTGTTGATCACTGAATAAAAGAATATTATATATTGAGAAACATTCCTAAGCACCTTTGTAAAACATAAACAGACATTATAATAATAATAAATTGCTTAATGCGTATCATATGACTGTTCTCCAAATGAAATTTGGTGATAAAATTATTTTTATCATGATAATATTCCTATAGTGACTTATAATTATTAATAAAAATTTTGACAAACTTCACATACAATGGATTCAAAATTTTCGCAAGCAGTTAGAAAATAAATTTTGGATAATGATTACTGAGAAATGTTTTCAAAAATATTTCTGTCGTGCTATGTGCTGAATAAAGCCAACCAACTCATAATTTCAAATCTAAGTCAAGTAACGCGGTCCACGGGAGAGCCAGCACTTCTTTTAAGGATCGTATAATTGAGCACTTTATTATCAAACATCGTTTCCTGTTACGAAGCTGTTTCAGAATTTTATTTTTTAAACTGCGCTTAGAATAAAAGTAAGTCACCCTTAATATTTTAATGATAATTCAAAATGAGAGTTTATGAGCCACACCTTACAGTGTTATAACGAGAATAAGAATTCAATGTTTGTATAAATTAGCAGACAACTACTAAGATACGTTTTTAAATATTTTCCTTACAAATAAAAATTTTGATTAAAATGAAATATCTCTGTTCCTGTATATAGGTTAATTATTTATTTTAATTCGTTATGTAAGTTGTATCTGTCCTCCATTAGCTGTTGCTGAGTCAGTGTCACAGCAACTTGAATGCATATGCGGGCTCTCTGAATGAGCAATGAAAATGATTACTTTCACTTTTATATCACATAGAATAACATCTCAGGCATCAAAATAGTTTTCTCTTATGTTGGCTAATCGTAGGTCTGTCTAAATCCAGTAATGGATGGTCTACATTTCGTGATATAGGACCAATGGTAGTTGCCTAAATAGGGCCAACCTTGGCAAATTTCATTAGACCACTCTGATTGGAATATGTAGGACCAAGCTGTGCTACCGAAATTGGTCCGATTTTGGCAGCGAAAATACGAAATACCTTGGCTTATATGTAGCTCATAATAATAACAAAGGATTTTACTTCGAATTACTATTTAAACATAACAAACCATTAAAAAGGAATAACGGAAGACGGACGGCTGTCATCTTCCAATATTACAGCTACTCTCTTACAAATTATGTAAACAGCTCCTTCACTTGGGTGAGTAAGAGCACCATGTATATTATTATGGAGGTCTTAACATACTCCCTCGAGTTAAAATGTTAATTTCAAAACAATATCATGAATTTACATTGAAATATAATTAAAATTATGCAATTAATAGTTTCAAATTTTTGAACAAATTCAATTGTTTAACACTTGACTACATAAATATTATACAATACAATAAACACATTACAATACATATGAGAAATATAAGAAATGTATAATATATGTGAATAATAAACAGATCATTTTGTTGCATTTTCAACAATGATCAATATTTTTTAATTTATAGGTAAAATGCTTAAACTTCTGTTCTGACGTTACGTTTCACAATTGTACCATTTGGTAATCTTAAGTTTACAACTCTTATTTTAGAGTCATAACCAGGAATAAACTGCTCTATTCTACCAATTGAATATTTATTAATAAGAAGATTATCTTTTTTAATTAAAACTAAGGAGTCTATCGCAACATTGTTCCTTTCCAACTGCTGTTTTATTCTTTCTTGCAAATTGCTTAAATAATCTCTTCTCCAGAGATCCCATATTTGTGGAGTGGCCTTTGTTGTTTTTTCGTCAATTAAAATTATTTTCCTTTATTTTAGTTAAATTGGGTTTTTTAATGCTTTTTAACTTTCTGCCAATTAAAAAATGACCCTGATTTAGCATTTCGAAGTCATCAAAATCAGAACTTAATGGAGTAAAGGATCTAGAATTTAACATTTCTTCGATTTGAATATCTATAGTTACAAATTCTTCTAAAGTGAAGCTGTTGTTTCCTACTATGCGCTTTAAGTGACGTTTAAATAACTTTACACCTGATTCTCAAAGACCTCCAAAATTAAGTGATCTAGGAGGTATAAATTTCCAATCAATATTTTCATCCAAGAAAAAATTACCTAATTTATTATCAGGATTTTTTAGAATCTCATTAAAATTTTTCAGTTCTTTATTTGCCCCAATAAATGTTCTTGTATTTTCAGTACATATTTTAGAACATTTGTCTTTTCTACCGATGAATCATTTGAAAGAAGCTAGAAAGGCTTCCGACGAAAAATTAGTTACGATTTCAAAATAAACTCCACGAGTAACTAAACAGATAAAAATTGCTACATATACTTTATTAAGTGTGCCTTTTATTTGTTTTTTAAATCTAACTTAGAATGGACAGCCGAAATCAATGCCTGTAACATTAAAGGGATAACTTAGTTCAATTCTTTCTTTAGGCAAGTTGCCCATTATTTGATTATGGATTTTTGGTTTATTTTTAAAACATATCAGGCATTTATGCACTATTTTCCTATACAAATTTTTACCATTAAGTTGCCAAAATTTTTGTCTTACACGATAAAATAAGGATTGTGGATTGACATGCAAATATTTTTCATGATAAAATTTTAGGATAATTATAGTTAGTTTATTTATCTGGATTTTTCTTATCTTTAACAAAATTTGAATTTATTAATCTACCTCCAACTCTAAGAATATTTTCTTCATCAATACATGGATTTAAATATTTTAATTTACTATTACCCGAAATTGTCTCATCCTTGATAATTGTACTTATTTCTTCAGAAAAGTCTTCATTTTGTATGGCTCTTACCATAAGCTTTTCTGCTCTCTCAACTTCTGAAGATTCTAATATACCTGATTTTTTTCTCCCATGGAGATTTTAGATTGTGTAGAAATCTGAAACAAAAATTTAATACATGGATTAATTTTGTGTAATTGTTATAAATTTTCAACAAATCGGATATAAATGAATTTTGAGATATTAAATTTAAAAAAAATTAGAGTTCTTATTAGAAAAATTGGCAGTTTTTCTTAGTTCGTTTTCAAATTCTTCTTCATTCAATGGAACAAAGGATTAATTTGGAAAGTCATCTTGTAACAGGAAAGGACTCGAATTAATTCCGAAGAGAACAAGCTTAAATCAGTAAATATCAAATTCGTTATCTTTTTGAAGAGCTTTACAGTTTTTCCAAAGGAATCTTGTTGCATCTCTATCGTCACTCGACAAGAATATTTGCAAAAATGACTTTTCGATATCGGCTGTGAATGCTGATTTATTGAAGGGAAATATGATTAAAAGTTTCATTAAATTTAGATTAAGATTTGGGCCGGGTAACAAACAATCATTTAAAGATATCCGACCGTGATCGTAATAGCTCGCATCAAACACAATATGTACTTTGGTAGTGAGTTTACCATATTTGCAAACAGGTTGATTTAAGAATTATTAAGTTGATGAAGAGTATTTCTCGGATAAAACATTTTCTATAACACCTGTTTTCATATAATCTTCAATTATTTCATTATACTGTTCATGTAAAGTGTAGTTTTCATTAATTTTTTTTAAAAGAGTTTTAAATCTCTTTTCTGCAACTGCATAGTTATTACTTAAATCAAATGAATAAGAAATCCATGGTAAACACACTTCGTAGCGATTAGAAAGTCTATGATCTGACATTGATTATAGTGCTTGACTATTCTTCTTCTTCTTCAGATTGGGTTTGTTTGTCATTGGCACCTCTGCGTTAATCAGCATTCTGTACCATTAACTCCAAGTCCAATGTTTCCTAGTTCCAGTTACTCGGGCACCCACTTTATTAATAAAGTCCGATAACCCTTTAATGGAGTCTAGGTGTAACTCTCTAGTATGGATGATGCCTAAAGAAGTTAATCTAGGGAGGGCAAGAGCCTCGAATTTGTAAATGATATGCTTGGCCGTTTCCTCTTGCAGGACATTTCCTGCAGATAGGGTCTTGCTGAAACAGTCCCATTTTATGGAGATGTTTTCTGAAATTATAGTGCCCAGTTATGAAGCCTACGATTAAACGTATCTTCTGCCTAGAGTATCTTAGAATTTCAGAGGCAATCCTCGCTGATAATCCACAGATGATTCTGATCAAAGAGTCAGTCATGCTAGCGAAAGCTTCCTGACTTTCACCAGAAGAATATGGTTTGGAGGTCACTTCTACCTCTTGTAAAGGATTCATTGTTGCCCCTTTACTAGATTGCCTCTGAGTTCCCTTGTCTTTTTCAGCAAGGTCTACTTCAGAGGCTTCACCTGCAAATGCAGAAAGGTTTGTTATTTCTTGTGTCTTTTCAGCCACAAGATAACAATTAATAAGCTCAGGTAATATAACAGTCCACCCAGCATTCCCTGAGTTACTGGGCAAGGCAAAAATGCTCTAGAAGTTCACCAGGCAAGGGATTAAAATTAATTGAGCATATCGGACAATTGAAATTTGATTTTATCATCAAACTTTTACTTTCAAAATAGTTTTCACTTTTAAGCTTTACGTATGAAGGTTAATTTCTTTGTATATTTTCTAATATTTGACTATGATTTAACATACATTTAATAAATTCTTCTCAATTTGGAAGCTCGTTTGTGACTTGAATCATTTCGTAATGTTTACGCGTTTCTTTATCTAGTTTTCGAGAAATAATATTGATTACCATTAATTCCAATAATTTATTCAATTCTAAATCTAGCAATTTCAGCACTCTTAGGTGTTTTAAAATGTTCTCCGTAAATTTTCTCAATTCTTTTGATGATTCCTGAGTTAATTTCTCTAAAAATAAAATTGAATTTATATGTGAGTCCACTATTAATTTCTTGTTTTCATACCTTTCTTCCAGAGTTTTTAATAAAGAATTAAAAGTGTCATCTGTTGTTTGAATGGATTTTGCTTCACCTTTTAACGTTGCTTGTAAGTAATAAAGTTGCTACGTTTCATTTATATCATTATTGTTAACAATCAAAGAATAAAATTGACTTTTAAAAACATTCCAATCTTCATAATTACCAAAAAATATGGGTAAAGGTATTTCCAGAAATTTAACTATAGATGCAATTTGATATAAATTTTGTTTCTTATTAGAGATTTATTTGTATTTTTCAATTGAAAAATAAGGAATTTCAGCCTTACCTCAATTTTATCCAGGCTTTCTTGAAGCTCACCTAAGTTGTTCAAATATTCGTCAATATTTACTTCTTCAGGTAAGGCACAGTACTCATTTCTCATTCCATCAATAGTCTTATTTATAACTTTAATGTTATCCAGCTTTTGTAAAAGTTCTACATGACTTTCAGTTGTTTCTTGATAGTCCCTTGTAAAGGATTCTAATGTTACGATTTTTGTTTAGATAGCACTACGCTGCCGATTCAAAACCGTTATTTGTTGCTTTGCCATAATTTTCTTATCTTGTTTGCCCTGATTAGCTTCTGGTCGCTAGGCCCAAAATGTAGGAGTCATCCTACTAACTAATGAATTTAAGTGGATTGTATACTTTAATAAAAACAATATTTATTTAAACAAAACAAACCATTAAAAAGGAAAAACGGAAGACCGATGACAGGCTCGTCTGTCACCTTTCAGTGTTACATCTACTCTCTTACAAATTACGTAAACAGCTCCTTCACTTGGGTGAGTAGGAGCGCAATCCATATTATAACGGAGGTCTTAACAGTGAATATATGAACGAGTTGCAATATATTAATTTTATTTGTTTAACATTAAAAGAGAATCATGTTTCTGAATTGTTAAACACTCATTAACTCGGTAAATTTTACGGTATAATAGCATTTTTATGTTTCACACTATTTTTATTTCCCCAAATAAATGGTTCTTTCCTATTAAGAAGATTCCGATTAAATTGAGATTTTGTTTTCTATAAGAAACTAAACTTAGAATTTATACACTTAAAATCTTTCTACTTATGTCTCTAATGAAGACAAAAAATTCATTTTATATTTCTAACTTATAATGAATTGGTGCACATCCAACAGAAAAGTATCAAAATTTGTATTTTCACATTTCATTGTCAGACTTTCCAATATTTTTTTCTTTACATAAGAAAAACAAGTTAATAAAAACAAACTCAGCCATTATTCGCTAAGAATTCAACATTAATTTTGAACAAAAATACCTAATTCTAGAAGTCACCAGTTCTAGAAATATTCTGTCCTGAAAATATATACTAGATAATAGAACAGTTTATTCTAAAATTTTTATTTTAAAAAATGCATGTATTTTTACAGTATACCTAGATAATATATGTTATATCCTTATATTTCTCTAAAATTCAGCTTTCAGCGTTTCTCGGAGGATTTTAAAAATGTGCTTGCATTGTAATTGATGGAGCAAAAGCTATGACGGGAACAGTGACCGGATTCGCGGGACTTCTTAAAGAAAATGGCATTAATTGCCCATTGTTTTACTGCCTCATACATCAGGAAGCCTTATGTGGGAAATCTTTGCGCCACACGAATGCTATGAAAGTTGTTAGAATAACAAATCTCATTAGAGGTGGAAACATAGTTTTGACTTATAGAAAATTCAGCGATTTTTGTAAGTGAAATTGATGCTACCTATGGAGATTTGTTATTACACTCCGAAATAAGATGGCTAAGTGCTTGGCGGTGCCTTGAACGTTTTTTTTTTTTGCTTTACGAGAAGAAATACCTTTATTTCTAAAAAATGAAATAAAATTAAACACTTCTGAACTTCAAAATTGTAAGCCAGATACTTTATTTCTGGAGGCTAATCTTGCATTTTTAATTGACATGACACAACACTTGAACGAATTAAATTTGAAGTTTCAAGGCAAAGGACACAATATTACCAACTTGTATGGATATAAGCGGACATTTTTAGCCTTAAACTCGCTTTGCGAGTAGGTTGTCCGCCTGCGGCGTCTAAACTTGTATGGATATGTGAATGATTTTAGAAGTAAACTAAAATTGTTCAAAACGTCACTAGAGCGGAATGATTTATCTTTTTTAACGAGTTGCAATGAACATTACAGAAATGGAAAATTTTAAAGGCTAACCTTAAAGGATCACCTAAAGTATATTGACGATATAATTGTGGAGTTTGAGCAGCGATTTGCAGATTTTAAGGAATTAGAGAGTGATATATCAATTTTCACTCATCCATTAACAATTGAAATTGAAAGTGTAAACACTGATTATCAATTGAAATTATGTGATCTACAATCAGACCCCTCTTACAAGAGCAGGACAGAGTCTGGAATAGATTTTTTTGAAGCTCCTTGGCGTGCGTTTCCCCAAATTAACCAATCTTGGCTTAAAAATGGATTGGATGTTGGACAGCAACTATCTTTGTGAAAGTGCGTATTTCACAATGAATTTTATAAAATCGAAATATAGATCTTCTCTGTCAGATAACTCACTTACACACGCAACGTCTGGCAATAACTAGTATTAATGTTGATATTGAAAGGATTGTGATATATATATATATATATATATATATATATATATATATATATATATATATATATATATATATATATATATATATATATATATATATATATATATATATATATATATATATTTATATATCTTGTATTATTTAATGTAATAGTTACATAGTAACTATATTAAACGCTTTTAAACTTTTTCTAAGAAAAAAGTATTTTTTGTTTGTGCGGCTCACCTCACCAATCTGTTTAGTAATTTGCATTGGCCCGGGATGAAATGTGGTCTGGACAACCCTGCGATAGATGTTCCTACAATAGATTAATGAAGATGCTAACATAAAACTGACCGAGTTTATACTGTACTAATATTTTGCTTTTAGAAAGTATATGAAAGAGGGAAATGTAAAATAAATTTTCCATTCTACTTGGGGGTCCCCTCTGATGTAGGCGCGCGGAGCAATTGCTCCGTATGCCCATCCATTAGTCAAGCTCTGCTCAGTTTATATAGCAATTTATACTAAAAAGCAATATTTGCGCTTGAAGAAACAAAAGAATATTTTTGCTAATTTTTTAATCTTTGTAAAAGCAATCATATGGTCAACTATCCAGATATTTAGACAGCATAATATAAAAAATGCCATTTTCTTTTATTTTATCAGTTTGTGTTTGCAATTCAGGCACAATATAAGTTTTTAACAAACAAATCAAGACATATTGCAAATTTTTAACTAATTTTTTATTTCACAACAAACTTTAATGTACAACATACATGTATATATATATATATATTATAATAATACAAATTTCAACACTTGAAAATATCAAATACATTTTGTGTCAAGAAAGTAATACAATTTTGCTTTTCACTTTCAATATTTATAACATTTAACATGAATACGCAAAATTTGAAATTAAATAAACAAAAGTAAATTGGATCACGTGTTAGTAGTTATCTTATTAGCTGTGCAAGATTTTTCTTTTTAATTGGAAAATGTTTCCTTACAAAGACATTTCTGTTTAGATAATTTAATTAATTTGATTCCAAATTGCTTTATAGTAACAAAAATATTATTTCTTGTAATATTTAAAGTGAAGCTTAACAATTATCTGTCGTGAAAAATATCAAGATACAAGAGTACTGAAATATTGTCCATAGTAAAATAATGACTACTTATTTTTAATGATATTCTTCCAATGAGTAGATATGTTTTCCAAATCAAATTTATAAAATAGAATTTAAATTTTTATTCATTCCATAAATTGCAATTGCCTTTTATTGATACAAAAAGATAAGTATTTATTGATAAGCAACGAACTACACAAATAGGTAAAAAAATTATTATTGCATATCAGGTGTTATCATGTCATTCTGAAAGTGAAGACAAAGTTGTGCGCTTAAACAAAACATTTAAAATGTAAATAATCGTCTGAATGCAATTAAAAGTACATATACACAGGATTTGTTATCATCCTGATCTTTAACACATCTTAAAAATAACCAGGATAAGGTAAACCAAAGCTATCGATAGTATACCAATAAGCTGAAATTCTCACGACGGAAACTTATTCTCAACAATCGTGCACATACTGTCTTTGTTGTGGATAATCTAGTTTGGAATTGTTTCAACATATGAGGAATGACTAACTATAACAGATTTACAGAAATTTACATTGAAATATTTTCCCATCTAATAAACATTAATCCAAAATGTTGAATTTGTAAACCTTCTTTGGAGCAGAAAGATCGATTTCAGATACATAAACATATTTTCCATCCGGAGAAACTGCTAAGTCATGAGGCAGCTGGAACCCCTGAAAATCATAAAAAAATATTTGTATGCATTTATAAACTTACACAATGATATAATAGATCATTATAGATTAATTAATTAATAATACCCCTTTCAACAAATAAAAAGAAATAATGAAAAATATGATACAAAGTCATTTTTAGGAAACAGTAGTGTGAAAAAATTGTATTCAATATTCTTGTTGTTGTTACTAATCTCAAGTTGTCTAGCAAAGCTAGATGCTATCTCCCTAAATTGAAAAATACAGTGTGTCCCAAAACGACAGCATAAACTCTGCACAGCTAGATTTTTCGTTTGGAGTACATAAAAACTGCCCAAAGAAGCATTCCTGTACGATCTCTAGTTTACGAGAAAAATGCGAAAAACAAAGTACGACGTCAATTATACATCGATGATGCAAGAAAAAACACTTTATTGGACATATCCACAGCAGAATATGCACAATTTAAAGCAGATGTTCAAAGTGTCACCTTGAATGTCGAGACAGGCTTGAGCACGCCGTGGAATAGCTGTGATCACACGCTGCAGCATCGCGGGGTCCACCGAAGTATAAGCAGCGTTCAGACGAGCAACCAAGTCCATTGGTGTTGGCACTAAGTCTCAATATACCAGTTTCTTTAGATAGCCTCATAGGAAAAACCAAACGGCGTAAGATCTGAAGGACATAGAACCGGACCCTCACATTCGATCTAGCGGCCGGGGTATTCCGTATCCAGTCAATCATGTACAAGAGCACAGAAATGTGCCGAAGCCCCATCATGCTGAAACCAAAGACATTTTCACTACATCGGCCATACATCAAGTACATGTCGTAGTAGTCAAGAACGGAATACCTGGCCACCATACGAAGACTATCGGTAGCTGCAAGATGCAGCCTTTTAAATACCAGTTCAACGGCGGCTTAACGTCATTCCATGGCGCGCGTGCATGCGTGATGCGATATGCGCGGCGAACGTTTTAAACATTATCGTCTGGAAGGATATAAAAATAATTTTGTTGATATGTTCAATAAAGTGTTTTTTTTTTTCTTGCACCGACTCGTTTCGATTAGTTTTAAGTTTTCCTATTTATTTAGAATGCTATCAATTTTTAAAAGAAATGTATTCATTAGCGCCTTTTTTTTAAATAATGCATGAAACAACTTCTGCATTCTTTTGCTGCTTGCACAATAAAATAACACACAAATTGAACTTAATACATAATTTTTAATATAAGAAGCTAATATAAAAAACTTAAGGTTTTTAATCTAATTTCCATCTAGTTTCAATAAGTAAAAGTTCATTAAATTATTCCACTTTATACATCACTAAATGGTAATTTCAAGTAAATAAGTGAAGATTACAATGCGTGTTGGTTTTTGTGATCATTTTAGTAACGTTTAATGAAACTAATTGAATGAAACCATATCTTTACTTATTAATGCAAAGAGTTACATTAAATAAGTTATGGGCTGCTACATTATTTATGCTTTCAAATCCAGGTAGACCACAAATAAAAATATTTTCAAGAATCATCTTCAATTAAATTCGAAGAAGTATAAATAGCTGTGTGGAAGAAGTGACCTGTTGAGAATAGTAACTGTTGTGGCCAACAGATGGCATTACAACACAAGTGTTTTTTTATGGGTTAAAACATTCTTGATAAAAAGTCATATTGAGAGAACAGAGAAGAAAACCACATATCCCTCTCTTAAATGCATGATGAATGCACATTTTTTCAGAACACGCTGTTTTATTTTGATGTCAACCTGATATTCAATTTTGCTATTTTAATGAGTCATTTGTTAATGTTGGTTGTAAGACACATTTAATTGATTTGTACTCTATTTTTACATAATTGTTGTTTTTTGTGCTTGTTTATTAAAATGTTTAACCAAACCTCGAGTCTTTATTTCGTGAGACAGTTTAATAGATCACAGTTGATATTTTATTTTAAAAGTTACTCAGTTTTTTTAATAGTGTATTTTATTATTTTAAAACCATAATTATTGAAGAAAAACATATTAACTTTTAAAGATTGAGCTTTCATAATCTTAAGCGGATATAGTAGACGTTAAAGTCAACCATTAGGCGTTCACAACAAGAAAAATATTAAGTAGGATTGGAGTCTTATATTCTTTCATGAAGATAACTAGAGAAATATTAATTATCTTTATTTATAGTAGGATTTGGTTGTCACGCTTTGAATTTTCTAGGTTTTGAATTAGTGGTTGAAATTTAATGAGATGGAATCTATGAGCTGAATAAAAATACATATTTGACAATCCATTCAACTCTGATTTTCATTTTAACTCAATTATTTCACCTATAGAATTTTTCGAAAATGATGACAGAAAATCATTATCAGGAACTAGCTGCATTAGATATCTTATCTTTATCACTCTTATTAGGCATATCTTTCACACAGAAACTTCAATGAACGAAGAGTTATTACTTTTAATACCATTTTGCATATTTCATAATATTTCAGTTGTATAATAGTTATTATATTTTTTGTATCAGTAGTCATAATGAAAGTTAGTACTGTGAGCAACTTAAATGTATAGTAACATATAGAATATGAGATATAATTTACTGATTAAACATTAGTTTTTCTTACATTTTCTGGACCCCAAAGTGTTTGGGGTGTTCCTGATTCAATATCGAACACCAGACCATGGTCAGCAGATACAGACTGACTACTCTGCCACAAATCTGGTCCATTTACGACGAATAACTGCTTTCCTGAAACAGATAATTTTTAAAAATATATGTGCTTTACTTTTTAAATAACCACTTGTTTAACTACATATCATATCAATTTAATTAATTTATTCTACGGTTAAAGTTTAATGATAACATATACACCTAAAGAAATACATAAATTTTCATTTGAAATTGTTTTAGGTTCCTTTTAACATCATTATATAATACAGCTGTAGGTCAATGTTTACTTTGAAAGAAAAATTATACATTTCTTATGAACTCAAAGAAACTGTTTGTATACATACAGATATTTGAAATATTTTCTATCCTTCAGAATTTTTAACATTTCATAAGTTAAATATGAAAAGTAACAACACATAACAAAAGCTTTTGGTCAACTGAAACAAGAATGAGATAATTAGTTAAGAAAGTTTGCCGAAATCCTGGGAAATTTGCTTAAATTATTTAAAAGCAATATTTTGGAGAAAATTTCTTTGAATTCTTTTTTCTTTTGAATAATAGTTTACATCAAAGATCGACAATTTTGTAGGTACGGTATAGGCCAAAATAATCTACTTATATGATTCAGGAGATAGTGTTGTTATTGCTTATAACACTTGAACAAGCCAAGCTCGCTATGCCTTTGCTATGCGAAATTTAAGTCAGTAGGGAGCGTTTTTCGTTTTAATCAAAGCACCATGAAGGTGAAAATACGTCTTTGCTCTTTTTTAAATCCTCCGATAGATGCACCACCAGAGGAACCACTCCCTCAATTTTGACATTGATGTGAAGGGGGAGGAAATTTTCTCCAGACCATTGCACCCATGGTAACTCTATTTGTATTTTTTGACACATATGTACCGATATGAATTTATGAATTGGTCCTATACCTTTCAGGAAAACAGGCAAGTTTGCTGTTATACTGTTAAAGTATATTAATTTAGTTCTGGCAAAAGACGTATTCCAATTTCTATGCTATTAATTTGCATGGCATAGCTTTATTCAACTCCTTTTATTCAACATATTCGAGTTTTATGTAAATCATCATCAATTTGTATACTTTTAAAATGAGATATTGATATTTTTGTATTTTTTCCATTGTCGCATGAAAGCTGTATAATTAAACGTAAATTATTTTTATTTCTTTATTAAATCATCGTAAATTATTTTTATTTCTTTACCGTTAAAGAAGAGTATCGACCACCATCCATTCAAGAAAAAAATGAATATTCTTAAATGTTTTGTCTTGAAATTCAATACTCATGGTTCGATTATAGCCATAATTAAGTCTCGATGCCATAGAAATGAAAATGAGTTACACTTTAATGAGAAATTAAAATTTTATAACAGACACATATCTGAGAACAGCTGAACTAAAACAGAACTGAAACAGCAAAATTGAATTATGTTGACTCAAAATTCAAATCATTAGCGGACATACTGTTTTTTCAAAATATATTTATTAAGAACATTTGGGATGACTTTCTGTTTTTCAATAACAGGAAATGCTGTTGCATATTTCCGGTATTTAACAATGCCAAATCAGGTGTATGAAGTTTGTCAATCTAAGAAAAATTAACACAAGAATTAGGCTTGTGAAAAGATCAATTCTGGAAAGCCTCAGACAACCTAGAATATGGTCAGAAATAATCAAAGGGTCAGCACTCTTTAAACAAGCTGGGAAAACCTTTCTTCCATAAAAATAGGACGTAAATCTCAAATGTCCACTGATAAGCTTGGTGATGGCTGTATGGTCCTGCCTACAACACTTGAGTCGCTTCCTGGCAATATTCCTGATTGACAGGTGATAATTGGTAAACAGGTGGGATAGTGAGATCCTCCAAGTCCTACAGGCAGCCTAACATGGCAAGGGGTGTATCTGGATGGAGTAGCCGTAGTATGTCGAGAGTGTATTCTCCTGGTTATTCTTTTTTAACAACAGAAGCTGTCCCGTTTCCACAATGTATGTTTATGTAGCAGAAAATATACTGTAAATGTACATAAAGGAAACGAAAAACACAAAATAACATCGGATTTCATTTTATGCATTTCAACATCTTTGCATGGTTTCGGATATGGACAAACATATATACATACATATATTATAACATTAACAATTCAGTTATTATTTAAGTGTAATAATAGGTAGGGAAAAAAGAAATCCATTATTTTTTCGGTAGATGGCTGTAGTGATTGATATCTCGTGAAATATACACCATTACACACAATACCGATGAAACAATTTAAAATTTATGCTCGTTTTCAAGGTAATATTTCACACTAAAATAATTCTTTTGCTGTTTTTTGTTTGATCCATTCAGTTGTGAGTAACAGGGTGTTAAAAATGGAAGTAAACAATGGTGTTTATGGTGACGATATTGTAACAGCCAATTATGTGCAATTTTGGTTTCGTAGATTCCGTTTAGGAATTTTTGATGTTAAAGATGCACCTCACACAGTAGGCCGGTCATCGAAAATATCGATAAAATCGGAGAACTGATCGAAGTTGACCGGCATGTTAGCAGTCGTAACATCGCTCAGGAGCTAAAAAATCGACCATAAAACAGTTTTAAACCATTTACACAAAGCTAGATTCAAAAATAAGCTCGATGTTTGGGTGCCACACCAATTAACAGAATAAAACATGATGGATCGAATTTCCATCTGCGAAGCCTTGGGCAAACGGAATGAGGTAGACCCATTTCTTAAATGGATGGCGACTGGAGAAGAGAAATGGATCACATACGATAACCCTGTGCGAAAACAATAGTGGTCAAAGAGTGATGAAGCACCTCAAATGGTGGACAAATCAGGACTAACGGCCAGGAAGATTCTGCTGTGCATTTGGTGGGACTGGAAGGGGATTATTTATTATGATGCTTTCATGTGGCCAAACACTAAATTATGAACTCTACTGTCAACAACTGGACTCTTTGAAGATAACGATTGACCAGAAACCGTCAGAATTGGCCAACAGGAGAGGTGTCGTGTTCCACCAGGACAACGCTAGGCCACACACGTCTATAGTGACTCGCCATAAACTTCGGGAGCTTGGTTGGGAAGGTTTAATGCATCCGTCATACAGTCCGGACTTAGCCCCAAGCGATTACCATCTTTATCTTGCATTGCAAAATCTCTTTAATGATAAAAAAATTGGGCATCTAGGGAAGATAGTGAAAATCGACTACTAGAGTTTCTTACAAATAGAGACCAAGGCATTATGAAGTTACCTTTAAAATGGCAACAAACCATACAACAAAACGGTGCATATTTGACCCAAATCGGACATTCCGAAGCATGTTAAATAAAGTCCTGAAGTTCTTATAAAAATAATGGATTTATTTTCCCCCAACCTATTATAACACTAAGTAAAGTTCTTACCTCTGGTATCAACTGCAAATACTCTACCGAGGCCTTGCCCTTCTATACTTGCCAAACGCGTTCCAGCTACTGTTCCATCAGTCCCTGTTGCATAGCAAAGAATTCTGCCATTCTCCCTGTCCGCGACACACACGGCGTCATGTTCTGGCACGAGTGTCAGACTGTGAGGGATATGCATTCCATCTGTACAGTACCACAGAACAAACACGTAAAATGAATGATAGTAAATTCAAAGGAAATAAAAATATACAATAGAAAACCCCTGGACATGTAATAAGAGCTAATTAAGAATATAAAAAATTGTTGATATTAAAAATTTTAATGTGGTATGAAAATAAAAGTATATTTTAATTACATTTAAATTTAAAAATTTTAATGTAATTAAAATATATTTTTTCTTACTTGATTTGACACTCTGAAAAATAAAATTAATTTTATCAGCAAGCGATTTGTTTGATCTATTTGGCCAATGGGCTTGACAATCCCCAAGGGGCCAAAGCCTACGGTGCTCGTATCTATTTTTTTGACTGAAGACTCTGGGATGTAAAACATATATCTCGGTTAAGTGGTCAGTCTAATGTGAAAAACCCAGTTTTTAAATCCAAAGATGCTTGGTACTCAGTTTTATTGTCTGTTGAAGTGATAAAAGGCTAATTTGATCTGCTCAGCCTGGGTACCTTGGAAATGCCACCACTACGCCACCAGGCTTCATATATATACCTAGTCTAAATTCTGGATTTTAAAATCATATATTTTATTTAAATTTGAATGAAGAACGAAAAGAAAAAATCAGTATTTCTCAAAAAATAGTGGATAATAATTACAAAAATTACATACTTTGACCTTCTTTTCTAGAAAAAGTTTTTTCTTCTATGTTGAAATGATATCCGTTTGAAGAATATTAAATGAAAACAAGTTGTTAGAAAACATTGCTAAGATATTGATCCTTGTATTTTACTTTTAAAATGGCTATATTTGCCATTTTGATTTTATTTTTCGGAAATGAATTGGATCTATTTTAAATAATAGTTGAGTATAGCGTAACTTTAGCACCCAGCTAAGATTATGCTAAGCCTCGTGTTTTTGATTCCTTGTATACATATAATCAAAGCATATTTCGTCACCTTCACACATGTTATATAGAATATAATCAAAATATTTTCTTGAATGCACTCGTGATGCATATAGCAACCAGAGAGAATTTTATATGATTCAACAATCTCGATTGAAAATTTACCTACGAAGCTACCGAGGGAAGTTCAGTAAATACAGTGACAATATACAATTTGCAGTGGTTCAATTAGTTTTTATTTGTTTCTTCAATTATTTATTCGAAACAACAACTAATTTAATCGAGACGTATAGTTTAAAATGAATTCCAAACCGTATGAAGTAAGGGCACCCAGATAGAATTGGAATCATTGGAAAGGCAAAATGTGTTGGGTGCTCATCTGTCAGTCTCACTTTATTATCTAAGGATATAGTTGCATTGATCTTGGAAAGAGTAATGGCTTTTCCTATACAGAAGTAGAGAAGTAAAATTCCCGAGAATTTTGAACTACGTGAATATACTCAATGATTTTGAGAATAAACGGGGAATTTTGGGGAATATATTGTGACTTATGAGGAAATTATATCAACCAATCATCTTTCGTTAAACGGATTGTCTTGCCATTATTATGAAGAAAAGCGAGATAATCTATTCAGTACAAAAAATATCTAATCTGTCATCTAGTAAGAAAGTTAATTAGTTTCATTCTGAGAAAAACGAAAATAATTGTTAAAACAATAAAAATAATCAATTAATTTTAGATATATTTTTACAAGATATATTTCAGTACTGTCAGAATAAAAAAGTATTGGCATTTCCATGTTTCTGTCATTATAAATTCATAAATTCGTATAGAGAAAGGAAAAAAAAATTATTTCCTCTACATTCATCTTTGAAGTTATTCTAAACTAGTCATAAAAACAAAATTATTTTCTTTTCCTGGAAAACTTTGTATTACCGTAATTAGTAGTTTAGAAATCATAAAAATAAGTGGATTTTTCATTTTAAGAAATATCTGATAAAAAAAACTTAAAAAATTTTCTAAATCATTTGAAAAATTTCAAAATTTTCGAGGACTTTCAAAATTTCCTGGAATTATTAAAATCTCTAAGGGAATAAACCGGATTTTATTTCCTTGGGGTTTTATAAACTGGGTTTTTTCTCTCCTTTATGATATTAGTCAGAGGTGAAACACTTTACATTGGTAGCTATTTTTTTGGCTAAGAAAAATATCGGCTTGATGGAGAGACATTGCGCCAAATTAGGAAGAGAATCAGGAGGAATTTAAATATATATTAGAATAAGTATTATAAAATAAAAAATTTAATATAAACAAAAATGAAATAATTTAAATAAAGAAACTAAATGGCATTAATTATGTAACGAACTATTTAATATGAAAAAATTTAAGGAAAAAAATATTATTTCATAATATTTAGAAATACAAATGAATTTCTAGCTGCAAAGGCTTTAAATTCGATTTACATTTCATTTTTTCTTTCCATTTATAAATTTGTTATGAAGAACAAGTACTGTACTAAGTCATCACGAAATAAAGAAATAATCAAAGGAAATAGAATACACACATAATAATACACTTTATACTATCATAACGGAATACACTTCGTTTAATAATCAGGTATAAAAATGAAAGTGCAAGATCTTATAATTGGAGGAATAATTTTCAAAAAAGTAATTATATGAATATTGAGTACATATTTACATAAATACATATGCATTTAGTGTGTATGTAATATTACTGCAAAATGAGTACCTCAAAAAGTGTGTTAATTAAAATAATTAAAAGGTAATAATCAATTTTCTCAGATTTTTACTCCGATATATGTTTACATAAAAAAGCAATATAAAACATTACTTATTTTAATTAATTAGAAAAACACATTTTTAATTTATTAGGCAAATTAACTTCTAATACACAATTTTTAATGACTAGACTCATTTTTAATTAATTAGAAAAATTCAATCTTAACTGAGCTCAAGACATTTATGAAAATACTTTTTATTATTTTCGTTAGTTATCACAAACTATATATTAAAGACTATCATACATTGAATTTAAAAAATAAAAATTATATTTCAATGAATATTTTTTATAATATTTTTCTAAGTTATTCGAAGTTAGAATATTCTAAGTTATTTCTAAAATTTTGCAGTACCGTGTACTTGTGCTTTAGAATAGCAATGTAAAGTCTGTAAATCTGTACCTTTAGAGCCTATCTCCTTTAACAGTCGACCCGATCTCGAAAACATAAGTATTCTGGAATTACAGTAGCCGTCACTAACGAAGAAATAACCGGCAGGTGTCACTGCTACGTCGGTAGGTTGGCAAAGGTGGTTTTTTCCCGCCCCAGGAATGAAGGGATCTCCAATTACCAATTCGGGATTCTCTTCACGAGCTGGAAACTTGAAAACCTTTTTTGGGTGAAATGAAATCCAAGCAATTTTTTAAAAGGATAAATTAAATCATTTACTTACAATTAACAGTATAAAAAAGAGTAAACTATGAAAATGTTTTGACTATTGTAAGAAAGAGTGGCAACACATTCTTCTTATTTTATATTTCTTATAAAAACAAAAAGTAAACAGAATGGAGTGAAAAATGCATCGATAATTTTTTTTTTACATTTTTTTGTTCTGAATTCAGTTTAATTATACATCGAAATCTGTAAGAATTCCAAGAAAATAAACAAAATTCTAAAGAAAGAGACGTAGTACTGTTGAAAAATTTTGATTCATATTTATGCATGCAGATTGCATTCTTTTTGCTATCGAAGAAAATAAAACACTAGTTTATCGCAAGGAGAAATGTGGTAAAAAGTTTTCTCCTTTCATTCCTCTTCTATCCAAAAATTAAGGATAATGCAAGTTCAGGCAAAGAAAGAGAGAGAAGCAAAACAAATGTGACTTATTTATAAAGTCTATTTATTAAACAAAAGGTAAAGAGCAAAAAAGATGCTACATGTTTAACAAGATTAATAAAAATTGCGATTTTTACTCCATGGAGCAAATTTCAAAAAAAAGAACCTATTTACAAAAACCAATGTAACACGGTTGGTATGATGATTAATACATAGTATGCCCCCCAGACGATGCAATAAAGGCCTAGACGCATGCCTAGGCGTACAACGCCTAGGCATGCTGAGTATCAAATTATCGATTTGATCATGGGGATTATTACACCACTCATCAAGCAATGCTCTCCGAAGTTCCGGTGGACATGTGGGAGTAGGATGACGGGCTGCAGTTCGTCGGTCAAGCATGTCCCACACATGCACTATTGGATTCAAGTCCGGTGAGTATGCTGGCCAGTCCATAAGGGTGATATCCTCCGATTGAAGGCATTCGTCTACAATGTTTGCACGATGAGGACGGGCGTTGCCATCCATAAACAGAAATTCTGCACCCATGGCACCCCGAAACAAACGTACATGTTGTTCCAGAATGACATCCCGATAGATGTGGCCTATCATGGTTACATTCTGAACATACAGGTTAATTCTGGAGCCTAGAATAATTCCTCCCCAAACAAGTAATCCTGCTCAACCCTAACAGTGTCGTTCAGTGGTGTTCTCTTGGTGGTAGCGGGTACCTGGCTCTCTCCATATAAAAGTCTGGCGAGAATCAGAATAAAAGCTAAACCTGGAATCGTAGGAAAACATCACACAAGACCATTGTTGCGGTGTCCACAATGCTTGCTCTCTACTCCAGGCTAACTGCAGGCAACAGTAAGTTGCGGTAAGTGGAACACATCTGATAGGCCTACGAGCATATAGACCAATATGGCCTAAGCGTCTGTACACGGTCTGCCTTGAAACTGTCGTACCGATAGCTGAAGAAAGTTGACGAGACAGGTCTGATGCTGTGCTCCCTCTGTTTCTTTTGGCAGTAACTGCCAAATACCGGTCCTCATTCGGCATTGTACCTCAGGGGCAACTTGTGCTGTAACGTGTACTTACACATTACCATCATCTTGGAACCGTTACCAACACCTGGAGATGACTCTCTGGGTGATTCCAAGCTCCTCGGATACTTCCAGCTGGGTACGTCCACATTCCAGACGGCCTATAATTCTATCACTTAAAACATCATCCAAATTATTCCTTTGTGCCATAAATATGTGGTTATTCCACGGAAAGGCTTTTAAAGCGCTTGTGAACAATTTTACTTCTTTGCAATCATTCTTTATAAACCCCTCTTTTACATTCTCGTCTTTGTGACGTACTATCAGCGCCATCTAGTAGTTTCTTGTAATTTGCAAATTATTCTTCAAGATGCGTTTGATAATTTTACACATGAACTTTTTATTATAGAGTTCAATTTCAGTGTGATTCTGATTTATCCTTAATTTATGAACATGTATTTTATTTAAAAATTGTTTCAAAATTTGAAAAACCATTTCAGAGTACAAATGTAAAAATAAAACTAAATAAAATCACAATTTTTTTAAGACTTCAAATCAGGAATTATCAAAAAAGTGAAAGAAAATTCGAAATTGATTGCCGAGTAATTTTCCTGATGGACAGTAAATAAAAAGTTTTGGAATATGGGAATATACAAAATGATTCAGAAGCCAACTTTGCATAACATCCTTTTAGAAAATCATGATAGAAGAAATATGCAAGAAGAAGAATTCCATTTCATAAAATAATAGCAGAAAGATAAGAGACAATAATATTAAATCGCCAGAAGTATTTCGGAATAAAATAACCGATCGATTTTTTACCAAGGAATATTAATCACAGTTTTTAAGAGCGGTAGACTGTACACACTATAACCAGTGAATGAGAACCTTAGTTTAAAATGTACATCAATTAAAAAGTTGGCAGTTTGCCCTTCACCGAAGATATGATGGCATTAATTGTCTTAGTGCTAACGTACGTAAGAAGCAAACAAAAACTTAGAGTATAAACATCACTTAAGCTCAATCTTAAAAATGCTATCAAATCAAGAATATAATGTTTTGGGGGTTCGATGTAGAATTGAGTACTCTTTAGTTTGTCGATAAAATTTTATTTATCTTAGTTTAGCTTTTGTGTAGCAGTCACACATTTTGAAAGTCATATCTTCACGCTTATCTTGACGTCAAATATATAGCCAAAAAATAAAGTGGTATCCGATTGTTAACTTTTACCTCGAACTGTTATATCCATCGGTTAATCTTGTCATATGAACCACACTAAAATTTTTTGTTACTAATTTTATTAGAATCGTGAAAGCAAACTTTCGTCCATCTTCGAACTATCGTTGCATGATTGATTCTCCAATACATTGACTGTGATTCCCCTTCTTCAACACTATACCTTGCTCTATTACTTTAATGCAGAACAATATTCAATCTCTTTATTGCGATTGAATATTGTTCTGCATCTAAATCAAACACAGCAAAAGACAATTTCTGAGCCTCTGTAGAGGATAATAAATCACGTTCCTTGCTTTGTGATATTCGAAATGATTGAGTGAAATTTATATAATATTTTGTCAAATTATCATTTAGCAGTTTACAGAATATATAAAAAGATACAGAATATATTGAAAGATATGTGAACTGCTTTATAGATTGTCAAACAAATATCAGTATTCGATAAAATGTGTGATTTCAAACTTTGCCGTAAACATTTATTACCATTGAGTCAACGCTATACCTTCTGTAAGTGAATTCTGTTGTTGTGTTGTTGTTACTTATGACACTTGGACAAGTCAAGCTCGCTAGGCTTTGGCTATTCGAATTTAAGTCAATAGGGAGCATCTTTCATTTAATCAGAGCACCATGAAGGTGAAAGCACGACTTTGCTCTTCAAATCCTCCGATAGATGGCACCACAACCTGATCCACCCAATTTTGACATTGCTATGAAGGGGGAGGAAATTTTCTCCAGAGCATAACTCCCCTGGTAAATGCTCAATGACTCTGACCACAGGACTTTCGATTTTACAGATTTAACGAGCACGTATATCGCATGCACTCGGTGTGTCTGGCGGCTTTGGGAATCGTATCCCACCCTTCCGGAAGGAAGGCCGATGCTCTACCACTAGGCTACCACCACCCTAAAGTGAATTCTTCCAGAAACTATGTACTTCACTATCATATAAAAAGTATTGAAATATTTTTATAAATATTTTCTAGGTTTACTTGACTGCAACACTTAACATTTTAGGATTTTTTGCGAGAATAGGAAACAAATAAAACTTCATTTACATGTGATATTGTTCATCTAAAGAAACATACAGTACACAATATTCTGCCCTAAGCACTTTCCTTTCATTCATTCATTTTATCTCTTGGCTTAAAAACATTACACATTAAACATAATAATTTTATAAAACTATGTTTTTTATTTTTAACGTTTAGTATAAATGAATAAGAAGTGAACAGACATTTTTTCCTAAATTCTTTTCTTTAAGCAATTTGTAATAATAATCTTTTAAAATATTGTGAATGATAAAGAGTTCTCACTTGATGTAAACCAACATCTGTCACCCAGGAGTTGCCAAATCTGTCCACTGTCAATCCATGTGGTATGTAAAATCTAAACAATAAAATCCAGATAAAATGGAAGAATTAATAATAAAGTGAAAATCCACAGAAAAGAAACGTTAACTGATTATGAACAAAAATTGATACCAATAAAAATCATATTTATATATGATTTTATATTTTGCCAAATATCCGTACCTATTAAAAAATATATAATTAAATTCGACTTAGTATTAATAAATGATAATTGCGTTATTTTTTTAATGTTTTGGAATTAATTACTGAAATTTGAAATATCCAACCTTTTTGCTATATGAAGCATATAACCTCATTTCTGGACAGAAATGTTTAGTTTATGGATTCATAAAAATATAGTCTAGTAATTTTGATCTAAAATATTTTAATTAAATTATCTTAATTATATTCTACCTAAAAGCTTTATGAGAGAAAAAATTTGATCTCCTGAATCTATTAGATGTCCTTGTTAGAAAAAAATAAGTACAAAATTCTGAGATGAAAATTTGCTTTTTAAGTACGATGGTACTGTGGTAGGGATAATAATATTCTTTGTCGAAAATATATCTAAACATTTTAGACTCTCTTAGGGAACCGTCAATATGATATCTCACTTTGACAAACATTAAAAATTATCGAACGTAAGATTATTTAAATTTAAATAAATTTATGATTAAAGCAAACTGAGTTTACTTTTACAAAAGTTTAATATTTAGTCTTTTAAAGAGCAATAATGATTCATTTAATCTATTTTATTTTTTATTCAAAACATATGTACAAGATTTGCATTAAAAGAATATTAAAAAAAATGTCAGAATTATGTTCTTTCATAGGACAGAAATGTTGAGAATTTAAAAGAAACGTATGATTAAAATTAAAATTTTTTGATTAAGATTGATTGATTTTTTGATTAAGGGAACGATTAAATATAAATAAACAACTTCCTAAATAGAATTATTAGTCTCAAAATTTATCAAAACTTTTTAAAGTGTTTAATGTCTTTTTTGTAAAAGAATTCGCGAGTATATTCTGTGTAAATGAAATATTTTTTTGGCAAAATTTTTAAACTGTGCAGTTTAGAAATGTTTATCCTTTTTCTATAAGCAGTAGTAGTGAACAATTTCTATTCATAAGAATTGTATAATATAAATATCAATTACATTTAAAAATGGCAACTACACAAAATCTGAATTTATTAAAAAAATGTTTTTCGTTTATAAAGATGGTAAAAATTGGTTTTATTGAATAAAAAATCTTATCTTGTAATATCTTATGTCTATAATTTATAAACGCGTGAAAATAAACGCATAATATTTTAGTGAAAAAAAATATTTTTAAATTTTTTTTCGTTGTTAGCAAAGTACTGAAGAGCATAAAATACTTTTTAAAAAATGTAAGCGATTCTCTAAAGTTCAGAAAACATACAAGGAATTTTTTATTAATATTTTCTTTAGATACATATTTTATATTCCTTGTTTCAAGATGTTAACAGTTCAGTTGGCATTTGTTGGCGCCAGCCTTTGAATGTTGGCAATTTCTTCCTTTCGCCAAGAGTGCCAACAACCCCCACAATGCTGTGTAATAAAAAACTGAGTTTGGTCGTCATGGCTGTCGTACGTTGTTACTTCGTATAGCTTACTTCCGAGCCCATATATTCCCATGTAATTGTCAGTGGTTTAAATAAAGCATTATTTAAGTCAAAATATGGCATTATTTTAAGAACATTACACTATAGCTTATTTAAAACGGTTCATGGTAGTGAATTTTGTTTCAATGGTGAAGGAGATAGAACAAAATGAAAGAAATTAATTAAAGAAAGAAGAATCAACAGAATTCAATTGCGTTTACTTTTAAAACATAGTCAATTTGGTTTCACATTATAAATTTCTATTTACTTACCTGTTTGCTCCCCAACTATATAGCACTTTCCCATTATTTGGATCAATTACAACTACAGTATCATTTGGAATAGGCCCTTGAATAGTGTCTTTCAGTCTATAACTTCGGTCGAAAGTACTAGAAAAAAGGAATATTCATCACCACATATTATTTATAGCATGATATTTAAAAGTTTATATGAGAGCAGTTTTACAATTGAAGTAATCAAATAAATTCATTATTAATTTATTATTTAATTATTTAAAATTAATTATTTAAAATTATATAAATTTATAAATAGTGTCTGACATTGAAAATGCAACATCAAGAAGGAGAGACCAGATAATTAAGCAAATTTCAGGGTAGAAGTAAGTCATCGGGTTATGCAAATGACGTAAAATGCGCAGTTCTTCAGCGCTTATGGGATAAGATATAGGGCGAGGAACCGGCAGAGTGGGCAATATTCGCACCGTTATTGCTGATTGGAAAATAATTGTTTAAAGTTTGTTCTTGTCGCAAAGGACGCCAGTAATTACAGAGAATGCCAGATCATCATCGGCGGAATCAGTTCCAGTAGATAGACGAGTTTAGATGGGCATGGTGATCGGACTGAGAAGGACAGGTTAGTCCTTACATCAAATCGCAGCAGACACCTGGACGCGTTCACATTGCAGCAGCTGTGGCAAAGATGGTTGGAACAAGGAGCTGTGGAACGTTTGCGGGGTACCGGTATAGCCAGAGTTACGTCAGCATGCGTGGATCGATGAGTCCGACAGGAAGCGGTAGCGGCCCTGCAAAGCACATCTACCGAAATTCTGAAGCATGTACAAGACATCCTGAATGTTCCCATATCGAGCAGAACCATTTAGTGTTGATTGCTTGCTAATGGCTTGCGTTAATGGCGTCCGTTAATAAGATTGCCATTGACCCCGCTGCATAGACATCAATGTCTGGAATGGTGCCGGATTAAAGCGAGGTGGACGATGCAGTGGCACAGGATCATCTTCACAGATGAGTCACGCTTCTGTTTTTACAGTGGTAGTCGCCTTGTACGAGAGTGGTGTCGACATGGAGACAGGTCCAATCCTGCAACAATTGTGGAACGCTCCACCGCATGACAACGGGACATCATGGTTTGGAGATCCATTGCGTACGATTACAGGTCACCTCTAGTTCGTATTCACGGCACTAGGACTATATATAGTGTTGTAGGCGAGCCCCGGGATGTATCTTTAGATTAACGGGTTTGGAATATTCACCCATCACCAAGTGCCTCGTAATTTTGAACCACGGTTAGGTGACAAGTTTAAATCTGAGCTGGCACCCTCCTCTCCACATCCACCCACACCAGCAGAAGGAGCATAATATGGCACTAAGACAATACAATGTTACATGGATGGTGTGCTGTGGCCGGTGACACTCTCCTACCTTCAGAGGGTGCCCAATGCTCTTTATCAGAAGGATAACGTCCGACCGCATATTGCTGGCATTAATCAGCCCTGCAAGGTGTACAACTGCTTCCCTGGCCACCGTGCTCGCCAGATCTCTCACCAATAAAACACGTTTGAGATATGATTGGAAGCCATTAGCAGATCCTGCCACTGCCTCTTTCAGAAGACGCAGTTTGGCAAATGATTGACAGGGAATGAAGAGCCATTCTTTAGGACACCATCCATACTCTCATTGACTCTATGTCTAGACGTGTTTCTTCGTGTATCGGCATCCATGGTGATCCTATAATACACTGACACAACCCTGTTCTCGCTCTGTACTATGCATATCATTTCTCTCTGTATCATGCCAATCACTTTTTGGTCGTTGCTATCTCTCTCTGGCAACTCCTTGGTGTTGCATTTTCAATGTCGGGCAGTATAATTTTATAAAAATTTTCATTTCTAGCTAATTTTGGAATTATATGTATAAGTTTTATTATATTAGAATTCAGAAATTTATAATTTAGTAAGTCTTCTCTCTTAAAACTGACGTAAACTACATGAAATCACTTTACGAAATCATTTCAGGGACAAAATAATTTGCATTAATGAATCTCCTAAAGGAAAAAATTCTCTAATTATTAATACGTTACAGACAAAGAAATTGAAATAATATTAATAAAAAGTTGATAACTATAGAAAAATGCTTGAAAAAATAAAAAAAGTGTAAATTCTCTTCAGTTAAAAGGCACCCAAAAAATAATACAAATACAGTCCAGCTGAAAAGAAATACGCTGAAGAAGGTTTTATTAATCATGCAATTAAGAAAAATTACTTAACAATGTAAACAATTAAAATACTGTCTGAAATTAAAAAAAAGCTTTCATAAACGTTCGTTTTTAATCAATTAATGCAAATTACTTTTTGTTAATTATTAATAGTATAATAATTTTGATAATTGGCAATATTGGCATATTTTATTGGTAATATTTAACGCAATATTTAATGTCGTGCAATGGATCATTTAATGGTCTTAGATTGTTGCAAAATGTTTTTAATATTCCTTCCTCTCCAAATGAAAGCCAAAATTGAGGGAAAGATCCTCTGGTGTTACCATCTATCGGAGGAGTTTTATACCAAAGTCGTACTTTCACCTTCGTGGTGCTCTGATTAAACGAAAGACGCACCCTTCTGACTTATATTTCGCATAGCCATCAGCTAGTGAGCTTGGCTAGCACAAGTGTCATAAGCAACAAACCCGAAAAACTCTCAAGCATACTTGCGTGTAGGTAGCCTCACATCCATCTCCTGCAGTTTAAAGGTAACTGGGATCGAACCGGAGATCCTTCTCTCTGGAAAGAGCAATGCAATCACTTGGTCAGGGTGAGTCTAAAGTTAAATCAAATTTAGATCAATAGAGACGGATGCCCTTACTATAAAAGATAAAATTTCGCAGCGTTGAAAATGTCGATATCTGAGCTAAAATCATCTTGCCAGGTCTATAGAAATTAAACTGTTATGGTATAGAAAAGGCTCCATTTCAAATGTTTGCCCTGTGATTTGGCCGTGTATACAAATTACAAGTTGGTTTGCTATTAGAAAGGGTTCTACCGGTAACATATAAGCTCTAATAAAACATAAAAATATGAATTTCAATTAAATTTGGCAGGCTAGTTGAAATAAAAACCTTACTGTGAATCCCAAATCCTGTCGCCTCTGTGAAAGACGTGTAAATTACCATCGCCGTCGACAGATACCGCCGACACTTGACCAAGGTACGGAAATCCAGGCCAAGTGATGTCTTCCTCCACTCTCGGAAATCCCTCGACCTTGGGATAGAAAAAATCAGCAATCAGTTCATGTATAAAATGTTGACCCCAAGATTTTTGAATATTAAAAAAAAAAATTATAATGCTTTGCGATTCTAGAGTATAAAAATTACCTACACTATTCTGCATAAAATGTTAGCACATCTGACTGAAATGTTTTCTTTTAGATCATTTATATTTTTATCAGCAGAGAAGAAATTATACGAAGAGAACCTTTGAGAAAGAGCGGAGGACAGCAGTTGGGTGAAGCATACCTTACAAAGTCTGATGTGTCAATTGTAAAATATTTTATTATCCACTGCATACATTTTTCATAGATAGGTAATATTAAAGAGTCGTAAGAGAGAAAATCAGGAAAACTCCCATGCACCCACAAGTGTGCAGTAAAAAGCATAAGCGTGGCAGCCATTCCGTTTGTCAACTGTGGCTGGGATCGAGACCAGGATCCTCCGCTCCGAAGAATACTATCCTACCACGGGGAATTTGCGAATTGTATACGAAGAAAAGCTTGAACACACATCGTTCAGCAATATTTAAAATTGAGTACATAAATTATGTAGACAGTCACCTGTTTAATATTTACTCCTCATTTATTATATATTTCAACCCTCTTGCTGCGCAGTATCTTGTTTTAAAGTCACTGCAAATTACAATTTAAAGAGCTCTGCTTAAAGAACTATACTGCTTCTAAGTATGTCATTCAGCGCTCCAGACTCGATTCTAACCATGAAATCTTGCAATTAGGTATATATATATATATATATATATATATATATATATATATATATATATATATATATATATATATATATATATATATATATATCATGTTATGTTTTTATTAAGTATTTTTTTCTATTCCTCTTCCTTTTCTGATATATTTATTTTATAAATTCTCTTATTTCAATTTTTTTATCAAAAACAAAATAATTTTTCGAATTGTTACATTTTGGCTAAAGTGAAATTCACAAAAGAAAATGAAATGTAAAAAGAATTGTTTCCCTAATGATATATAAAATTTTATCCCTTGATTATATTCTTCGACTAGTCTTCAATATATCTGATTTTTGATTCGACTTTTTGATTTTAAACAACTGTCAAACACATATTTATATATATTGCTGGTTACCTAAATTGCGACACCAAGAAAGGCAAGAGATAACACAACAAAATTTATTTAGTAGATAACATGTTGACCAAGTATCAAATGATTAAATTTATAGACTTCTGTGAAATGTAGTTTCTGCCAAAATCAGTAGCCAGAGTAGCCGCCATTGTTGGAGATCACCGCTGCCACACGCCTCGGCATTGATTCAAAGAGACTTGGGATGTGTTCTTGGGGTACAGCAGACCAAGCAGCTTAAACACGTTGCCAAAGTTGATCTGGTGTGACAACTGAGAATATAAACTGGGTCAATCATTGAGCAACCAATGACCACATGTTTTCTATCGGTGAAAGATCCGGTGAGCGAGCCGGCCATTGAAGCAATTCAATCTGGCGATTGACAGAGGACCCTTGGACAAGGCGTGGCACGTGTGGTCGCGCATTATCCAATTGAAATATGGCTGTGGGCAAGCCCTGAAAGTAAGGAAGGACAACTGGTTCCAACACCTCGGAGATGTAGTGCTGGCTCTTTAAATTCCCGGCAATGCGTACAATAAAAGTGCGAGAGTGATATCCAATATCACCCTATACCATAATACCCGGTGCAGAACCAGTTTAGCAGTGCATACGGCAGCTGTTCAGCATGCTCTCTCCACAGTGTTTCCAGACACGAATGCGACCATCGTGATGTTTCAGACAGAAGCTTGACTCGTCAGTAAAGACAATTTCATTCCATTCTGCCGTTCACATCCTTCTTTCATCACTCTATTGGTGGCGGAAACGTCTGTGGTTCTGCGTCAAGGGTTGACGATGCAATGGACGTCTTGCGGAGAGACCACTCTGCTGTAAACGGCGTCGAATGGTAAGCACAGACACTGGATGATGCGTTACAGACTGAATGTGCTGAGCTATGGTTCATGATGTGGCAAAGCGATCCGTCCCTGTCATGCGCATGATTTGCTCGTTCAAGGTGGATGCGATCAAACACGTCAGTCCGTCGTACCCTCCTGCATCCAACGATCACATATCCGCATTACAGTTGTTTGGTTTCGTCAAAAAGGACTACCGATTTCTCATAAAGATAATCCACAATCTCGGTAGGCCACTATCCTTCCTCTGTCGAACTCGGATACTTGATCAAAAAATGATCGCTGTTTTTTACGAGACATAATTGATCGTGTTTTTTTTTTTTTTTTTTTTTTTAAATCCGTTGAAATCTCCAAGCTGTAAATACCTCTTTGAAGGGGCGCAACAAGCGAGCTTGATGTGCGTCTGCGCTGAAATGAAAATCATTTGCATATTTCACCTCCGCTAATACGTGTTGTAAATTTCATGTTATTTGCATGCTTCCTTCAGGGTGTTGCATTTACAGTGTTGCCAGCAGTGTGCAATTAAACTTTTCGTAGCTGAATGAAATTTTTATGTCTCAGACTTTCATTATTGTGAAATGTTTTAATATTTCTGCAGCCTTAGTGCAAAATTGTTTATAAATAAATTATTTAATTTTCCTTATTTATTCTTCACGTCTCCATCATGTTTTCTAAAAGAAAATTTTTTACTGAAGAAAAAATTCCTAATCTATTCCTAAAGAAAAGCTTCCTAATTTAAAGAAAAGTTTAATAATGTATCGAAAAGTTCTCTAATCTAAGAACTTCAAGATTTTTTGTTAATTTCTCGTCATAATTTTTCATTTTCAAAGAATGTTAGGAAATGCTTCAACACAATGCTTAAAACTTACATATATATATATATATATATATATATATATATATATATATATATATATATATATATATATATATATATATATATATATATATATATATATATATATATATATATATATATATATATATATATATATATATATATATCTATATATATATATATATATATATTGTACCGAGCTCCACGGGTTCGTGTTGATTGAGAGTTGAATAAAGCAACCACTTAATGAACACAAGACTTTTATTCGTAAAAACTTCACTAGATAAACGAAATTCCCGCTGTAACAATCACAATTATACAGCTACAATTCGTCAGATACAATAAGAAATAGCTTCCAATCACAGGTCTCAAATACCTCAGACAGAGAACAACTAGCAGTCACAACTAATCGTCTTCACTCACTGACTGTCTTCACAAAACTATACTACTCTTCCATGTCGGGCTGCGGTATTTATACCTGACTTGGCGGAGAAATCTACCAATTTCGCCAAGGCTCTGGAAGCTTCTAGGCTATCTCGGAAAATATTGGTCCTAGAGCTTAGGTGATGGATGTTTCCAGAAGTATCGATTTCTCGCCAAGTCGCCAAGAATCTCGCCAACCGTCGCCAAGAATCTCGCCAACTGTCGCCAAGTCGCCAAATCTTTAGGAAATCCGCTTTTAAACTACAACGCGTCTAAATACCGCAATTTTTGCCCAAAATGTGAGAATTTCTGATCTGTCTGAGATATTTTACGACAAATATAATCATTATTTACAAATTTGTAACATTGCCCCCTCTCAAGGACTGCACGTCCCGGGCAGTACAATCCCCTGATAGGAGGCCAAATTTAATATAAAAGAATTTACATTTCAAGAGGATACAGAGCACATTACATACACAAGCAATTAAAAATACAAGAAAATAGAAAAGATTAAAATTATCTATACTATTTACAAACAGACCATGGTCTACTGATTTTTACTCTACATTACGATAAGGAGCTAATCTATCATAATGTACTACCTTTGGTTTTGAAGCAGATGATTTTCTTATACGAACCACGACGTCGTTCAGTCTTTTTAGGACTGTGTAGGGACCTTCCCAGTTGGCTTGCAGCTTTGGAGAAAGTCCTTTACGTCGAATCGGGTTCCACAACCAAACTTTGTCACCTTCTTGGAATTCATGTCCCGTCGCTCTTGTGTCATACCTTGTCTTCATTCTTTCGGTCGTCAGGTTGATTCGGTCTCGAGCGAAGTTATGGACATCTTCAAGACGTGCCTGAAGGTCTCGAAGGTATTCCTCTGGCGATGAAGATGTATCCGGTGGACGACCAAACTGAAGATCACAAGGGAGACGAAGTTCGCGACCAAAGAGCATCTGTGAAGGAATATATCCGGTAGTCTCATGGACAGCACTGCGATATGCAAGCAGAAACAGCGGTAGCTTCAAATCCCAATCTTGCTGATTTCTGGAAACCATAAGGGAGAGGTTATTCAAGATGGTTCTGTTAAACCTCTCTACCATGCCATCCGATTGTGGGTGTAGTGGCGTGGTCTGCGTCTTGTCTATTCCGAGAATTTGACACATTCCTTTAAACACAACAGAGGTGAAGTTTGTCCCTTGATCAGAATGAATTTGTAAGGGTGTGCCGAATCTGGAAACCCATTGTTGCACTGGAACCTCGGCTACTGTAGTCGCCTCTTGATCGGGGATTGCAAACGCTTCAGGCCACTTAGTAAAGTAGTCCATGACAACTAGTATGTATTTGTTGCCATTTGAGGATCGTGGTAAAGGACCCAAAATGTCCAATGCTATCCTCTCAAAAGGTGCTCCTACGTTGTACCGCTGCAATCTTCCTCGGCTACGTTTCTTCGGTCCTTTACGTGCCGCACAGTCATCACAAGATTGACACCATTTCTCTACATCTTGTCTAGTTTTGCTCCAATAGAAGCGTTCTCGAACTTTCTGTAGAGTTTTCATTACTCCGAAGTGGCCTCCAGTTGAGCTACTGTGCAATTCTTTCAAAACATCTGAAATTCTTGATTTTGGAAGAACAAGCTGCCATTTGAAATTACGTCCATCATCGGACTCCCATTTCCTGTATAAGACACCATTTCTTATATGGAGTGAGTCCCAAAGAGCCCAATATTGCTTAGTAGCAGGACTGTAGGTGGAGATATCCTGCCAACTTGGTCTCATACTAGAAGATTCTTTCAATTCAAGAATTGGATTTATATCTGGGTCTTCTTTTTGGGCTTCCCTAAGTCCTTCATCACTCCATGGGTCTGGTTTTGATGGAGATGAAACAGTAACTTGGCGTACCGAAGTATTTATCAGCTGATAGTTCTTCTCTACTCTAGAACAGTATCGGCAGCTTTCATTACACGGCTTCCTTGATAGTGCATCAGCATTTCCATGAAGAGTTCCTTTGCGATGACGTATTTCAAAGTCAAACTCCTGGAGTCGTTGAATCCATCTGGCTACCTGTCCTTCTGGATTTTTAAAATTTAAAAGCCAGGTTAAGGATGCGTGATCGGTCCGGAGCAAGAACTTTCTTCCATAGAGATAATGGTGGAAATGTTCTATGGCTTTGACGATTGCCAGCAATTCCTTCCTGGTTGTACAATAATTCCGCTCTGGTTTCGAAAGACATTTACTCCAATAAGCAATGACACATTCTTTACCATCAATTTCCTGCGACAAAACAGCTCCGATATTTTCGTTGCTGGCATCCGTATCTAAAATGAATATTTTTCCGGGCTGGGGATATGCAAGAACGGGCGAAGATGTCAACGCCTCCTTCAGTTGTTTAAAAGCTTTCTCACATTCATCTGTCCATAGAAATCTCTGTTTAACTTCTGTCAACTTGTGAAGAGGTCTGGCAATACTTGAAAAACCCTTAACAAATTTCCTGTAATATGTGCATAGTCCAAGAAAACTTCTTAATTGGTGGACATCTTTTGGACGACTCCAGTCCTTAACTGCGGAGATCTTTTCAGGATCTGTTCTAACACCTTCAGCAGAGATAATGTGTCCCAGATAGCTTACTTCACGTCGGAATAAATTACATTTGCAAGGATTCAGCTTCAGGTTGGCCATTTTTAATTTTTCCAGCACCTTTCGGATGTTTCTTAAATGGTCTTCGAATGTGCGCCCAACAATAATGATATCGTCCAAATATACCAAACAAGCTTCGTAGGAAAGTCCTCGTAATACTGTCTCCATCAGGCGCTCAAACGTTGCAGGTGCATTGCAAAGCCCGAATGGCATAACCTTGAACTGCCAAAGTCCTTGTCCTGTGGTGAATGCAGTCTTTTCTCGATCCTCAGGATGTATCTCTACTTGCCAATAACCACTCTTGAGATCCAAAGTCGAAAACCATTGTTTTCCGGATAAAGCATCAAGTGTATCGTCAATCCTAGGAAGAGGGTAACTATCTTTTTTAGTGATGTTGTTTAACCGACGATAGTCAACGCAGAATCGGGTAGAACCATCTTTCTTCCGAACTAAAACAATAGGCGAAGCCCAAGGACTCTCTGATGGCTCAATAATGTCATTCTGCTGCATTTCCCTCAGAAGATTGTCCACCTCTTCCTGCTTAGCGAATGGCAATCTTCTAGGATGTTGTTTAATGGGTGGATGATTTCCTGTATTGATTCGGTGCTGCGTCAATTTGGTTCGCCCAACATCATCTGATTTCTTGGAAAAGAGATCTCCGAATTCTAATAATAGATTTCTTGCAGCATTCCTTTGTTTATCATCTAACTCTGCATTCTGAAGAAGTTCATTAATTAGAGTGTCAGGAGGCTCAGATAGTGTGGTTTGACAATTTCGGTTAATACAGGTCACTGGAGTGCAAGTCGCCAGCACTTCTCCTTCTTTTATTAGTTTTACCTTATTGCTTAGATTAGCAACTCTTACCGGGATTACATTTCGTGAAAGGTCGACGAGGGAAGAAGCCACTAGTACTCCTTTAACGCTATTGTCGGAATCTGGATATTCAGTCAATCCATAATGAAAATTATTATCTTCTGAAAGAGCTCCGGAAACTATTGTCTCAGTTCTTGGTGGTAATGTTATTTCACTCTTTGCAGTTATATGATGGACTGTTTTAATATCTGAATATTTCGTCTTAAAAATCGCTATGTCTTCAGAACATGAATGTAGTTCATTATTTTTAAAATCTAACTTGAAATTGTTTTCTTTGAGGAAATCCAATCCGAGAATAAATTCGTCATTTATATCAGCGACATATGCCATATGATGGTACACGGCATTACCAAATGCAATGTTTAGATTGACTTTTCCATGCACTTTAATCTTATCACCTGTCACAGTTTGGAGGGTAATGCAGGGCGGCGTCCAGATGAGTTTCTCACCAAGTTTGCGAGCCAAATCTGTCCTAATGATAGTTACGTTGGCTCCAGTATCGATTATCATTCTGCAGGGAACTTCGTTGACATGTCCCATAACGAAAAGTCCGTTGTCGCCGCTACTTACGGAAGAAATATGAAACAATTTGAAATGGGGCTTCTGACTCTCTGGACATCTCCGCCCCGCGAGATGGCCACATATTAGTTTCCCTGCTGTGGTGGAAGATCATTTCCACCATCTTTTCGTTTCGGGCAGTCTCTATGGACGTGTCCGACTGCACCGCAAGTCCAACACTGAATCTTCATGTTTCTGCCACCTTTACTCAATTCTAAGCTATGGACTTTTCGCCGCAGATCTTCAATTTGCTTTCTTAGATTACAGTCCGTATCAGTAGCAGAGACGGCTCTGATTGAGTGCCGGTCTTTACGCGCGGCCTGCTGGGCAGCCTCTATTTTATGTGCGTATACTAGGGCAGATCCAATATCTTTGACATCGGCGAGTCTAAGTGTTTTCTGTATCTCCGGATCTCGCACACTATCGATGAAGTGATGGAGAGCCAGATCTTGACGTGTCTCAGCTGGGCAGTCCGAAAATGCTAGATGGGAAAGTCGCTGAATATCGGCAGCCAATTCTTGCAGACTTTCACCCGCTTTTTGATAGCGGGACTTTAACTGTAGTCTGCTATATTCTTTAGTGCACTTATCTCCAAACCGCAGCTCAAGCGCACTCGATAGGGCTTGGAAATCGTGCCTCTGCTCCTCCGGAAGCGTCTCGAGGATGTCAGCCGCGTCTCCTCTTAAAGAAGCCGCCAGGTGAAAAGCTTGGGCTCGGGGATTCCATCCATTAGCTTCCGCTACCATCATAAACTGCGTCTTGTATACTTGCCAGGATGATTTCCCATCAAATGTTGAGAGTTTAATATTGGCTAGGGAAGGCACAAATGCCACGTTGGGTTCTTCATGTTTGTTTGACATTTGCTTCTCCAAGCGTTCAATCTTCTTATTCATATTGTCTAATGCTCCTTCAACGTTTTCTTCTATCTCCAGAACTTTAGTTTCAACTGAAGTTACCTTATCTTCCATTGCATTTATCTTCTCCTGAATGATGTTGGAGAATTCTTCTTTAACACTTACAATGTCCTTCTTAAGTTCCTTTTTAAGCTCCTCCTGTCCAGATTTTATCTCTTTCATCACCTCGGTTTTAATCTCTTCTTGTCCAGCTTTCATCTCCTCCTGTCCAGATTTTATCTCTTTCATCATCTCGGTTTTAATCTCTTCTTGTCCAGCTTTCATCTCTTCTTGTCTGTTTTCATATCTTCTTGTCCAGCTTTCATCTCTTCTTGTCCAGCTTTCATCTCGGCCATCTGCTCCGCTAATTTTTCGAGAAGACTTTTCATTAAATCCATATCCATTTTTCTTGTGACACGCTGCATCAACTCTTCAATCCCACTTCTGACACCAGTTGTACCGAGCTCCACGGGTTCGTGTTGATTGAGAGTTGAATAAAGCAACCACTTAATGAACACAAGACTTTTATTCGTAAAAACTTCACTAGATAAACGAAATTCCCGCTGTAACAATCACAATTATACAGCTACAATTCGTCAGATACAATAAGAAATAGCTTCCAATCACAGGTCTCAAATACCTCAGACAGAGAACAACTAGCAGTCACAACTAATCGTCTTCACTCACTGACTGTCTTCACAAAACTATACTACTCTTCCATGTCGGGCTGCGGTATTTATACCTGACTTGGCGGAGAAATCTACCAATTTCGCCAAGGCTCTGGAAGCTTCTAGGCTATCTCGGAAAATATTGGTCCTAGAGCTTAGGTGATGGATGTTTCCAGAAGTATCGATTTCTCGCCAAGTCGCCAAGAATCTCGCCAACCGCCGTCGCCAAGAATCTCGCCAACTGTCGCCAAGTCGCCAAATCTTTAGGAAATCCGCTTTTAAACTACAACGCGTCTAAATACCGCAATTTTTGCCCAAAATGTGAGAATTTCTGATCTGTCTGAGATATTTTACGACAAATATAATCATTATTTACAAATTTGTAACATTGCCCCCTCTCAAGGACTGCACGTCCCGGGCAGTACAATCCCCTGATAGGAGGCCAAATTTAATATAAAAGAATTTACATTTCAAGAGGATACAGAGCACATTACATACACAAGCAATTAAAAATACAAGAAAATAGAAAAGATTAAAATTATCTATACTATTTACAAACAGACCATGGTCTACTGATTTTTACTCTACATTACGATAAGGAGCTAATCTATCATAATGTACTACCTTTGGTTTTGAAGCAGATGATTTTCTTATACGAACCACGACGTCGTTCAGTCTTTTTAGGACTGTGTAGGGACCTTCCCAGTTGGCTTGCAGCTTTGGAGAAAGTCCTTTACGTCGAATCGGGTTCCACAACCAAACTTTGTCACCTTCTTGGAATTCATGTCCCGTCGCTCTTGTGTCATACCTTGTCTTCATTCTTTCGGTCGTCAGGTTGATTCGGTCTCGAGCGAAGTTATGGACATCTTCAAGACGTGCCTGAAGGTCTCGAAGGTATTCCTCTGGCGATGAAGATGTATCCGGTGGACGACCAAACTGAAGATCACAAGGGAGACGAAGTTCGCGACCAAAGAGCATCTGTGAAGGAGTATATCCAGTAGTCTCATGGACAGCACTGCGATATGCAAGCAGAAACAGCGGTAGCTTCAAATCCCAATCTTGCTGATTTCTGGAAACCATAAGGGAGAGGTTATTCAAGATGGTTCTGTTAAACCTCTCTACCATGCCATCCGATTGTGGGTGTAGTGGCGTGGTCTGCGTCTTGTCTATTCCGAGAATTTGACACATTCCTTTAAACACAACAGAGGTGAAATTTGTCCCTTGATCAGAATGAATTTGTAAGGGTGTGCCGAATCTGGAAACCCATTGTTGCACTAGAACCTCGGCTACTGTAGTCGCCTCTTGATCGGGGATTGCAAACGCTTCAGGCCACTTAGTAAAGTAGTCCATGACAACTAGTATGTATTTGTTGCCATTTGAGGATCGTGGTAAAGGACCCAAAATGTCCAATGCTATCCTCTCAAAAGGTGCTCCTACGTTGTACCGCTGCAACCTTCCTCGGCTACGTTTCTTCGGTCCTTTACGTGCCACACAGTCATCACAAGATTGGCACCATTTCTCTACATCTTGTCTCGTTTTGCTCCAATAGAAGCGTTCTCGAACTTTCTGTAGAGTTTTCATTACTCCGAAGTGGCCTCCAGTTGAGCTACTGTGCAATTCTTTCAAAACATCTGAAATTCTTGATTTTGGAAGAACAAGCTGCCATTTGAAATTACGTCCATCATCGGACTCCCATTTCCTGTATAAGACACCATTTCTTATATGGAGTGAGTCCCAAAGAGCCCAATATTGCTTAGTAGCAGGACTGTAGGTGGAGATATCCTGCCAACTTGGTCTCATACTAGAAGATTCTTTCAATTCAAGAATTGGATTTATATCTGGGTCTTCTTTTTGGGCTTCCCTAAGTCCTTCATCACTCCATGGGTCTGGTTTTGATGGAGGTGAAACAGTAACTTGGCGTACCGAAGTATTTATCAGCTGATAGTTCTTCTCTACTCTAGAACAGTATCGGCAGCTTTCATTACACGGCTTCCTTGATAGTGCATCAGCATTTCCATGAAGAGTTCCTTTGCGATGACGTATTTCAAAGTCAAACTCCTGGAGTCGTTGAATCCATCTGGCTACCTGTCCTTCCGGATTTTTAAAATTTAAAAGCCAGGTTAAGGATGCGTGATCTGTCCGGAGCAAGAACTTTCTTCCATAGAGATAATGGTGGAAATGTTCTATGGCTTTAACGATTGCCAGCAATTCCTTCCTGGTTGTACAGTAATTCCGCTCTGGTTTCGATAGACATTTACTCCAATAAGCAATGACATATTCTTTATCATCAATTTCTTGCGACAAAACAGCTCCGATATTTTCGTTGCTGGCATCCGTATCTAAAATGAATAATTTTTCGGGCTGGGGATATGCAAGAACGGGCGAAGATGTCAACGCCTCCTTCAGTTGTTTAAAAGCTTTCTCACATTCATCTGTCCATAGAAATCTCTGTTTAACTTCTGTCAACTTGTGAAGAGGTCTGGCAATACTTGAAAAACCCTTAACAAATTTCCTGTAATATGTGCATAGTCCAAGAAAACTTCTTAATTGGTGGACATCTTTTGGACGACTCCAGTCCTTAACTGCGGAGATCTTTTCAGGATCTGTTCTTACACCTTCAGCAGAGATAATGTGTCCCAGATAGCTTACTTCACGTCGGAATAAATTACATTTGCAAGGATTCAGCTTCAGGTTGGCCATTTTTAATTTTTCCAGCACCTTTCGGATGTTTCTTAAATGGTCTTCGAATGTGCGCCCTACAATAATGATATCGTCCAAATATACCAAACAGGCTTCGTAGGAAAGTCCTCGTAATACTGTCTCCATCAGGCGCTCAAACGTTGCAGGTGCATTGCAAAGCCCAAATGGCATAACTTTGAACTGCCAAAGTCCTTGTCCTGTGGTGAATGCAGTCTTTTCTCGATCCTCAGGATGTATCTCTACTTGCCAATAACCACTCTTGAGATCCAAAGTCGAAAACCATTGTTTGCCGGATAAAGCATCAAGTGTATCGTCAATCCTGGGGAGAGGGTAACTATCTTTTTTAGTGATGTTGTTTAACCGACGATAGTCAACGCAGAATCGGGTAGAACCATCTTTCTTCCGAACTAAAACAATAGGCGAAGCCCAAGGACTCTCTGATGGCTCAATAATGTCATTCTGCTGCATTTCCATCAGAAGATTATCCACCTCTTCCTGCTTAGCGAATGGCAATCTTCTCGGATGTTGTTTAATGGGTGGATGATTTCCTGTATTGATTCGGTGCTGCGTCAATTTGGTTCGCCCAACATCATCTGATTTCTTGGAAAAGAGATCTCCGAATTCTAATAATAGATTTCTTGCAGCATTCCTTTGTTTATCATCTAACTCTGCATTCTGAAGGAGTTCATTAATTAGAGTGTCAGGAGGCTCAGATAGTGTGGTTTGACAATTTCGGTTAATACAGGTCACTGGAGTGCAAGTCGCCAGCACTTCTCCTTCTTTTATTAGTTTTACCTTATTGCTTAGATTAGCAACTCTTACCGGGATTACATTTCGTGAAAGGTCGACGAGGGAAGAAGCCACTAGTACTCCTTTAACGCTATTGTCGGAATCTGGATATTCAGTCAATCCATAATGAAAATTATTATCTTCTGAAAGAGCTCCGGAAACTATTGTCTCAGTTCTTGGTGGTAATGTTATTTCACTCTTTGCAGTTATATGATGGACTGTTTTAATATCTGAATATTTCGTCTTAAAAATCGCTATGTCTTCAGAACATGAATGTAGTTCATTATTTTTAAAATCTAACTTGAAATTGTTTTCTTTGAGGAAATCCAATCCGAGAATAAATTCGTCATTTATATCAGCGACATATGCCATATGATGGTACACGGCATTACCAAATGCAATGTTTAGATTGACTTTTCCATGCACTTTAATCTTATCACCTGTCACAGTTTGGAGGGTAATGCAGGGCGGCGTCCAGATGAGTTTCTCACCAAGTTTGCGAGCCAAATCTGTCCTAATGATAGTTACGTTGGCTCCAGTATCGATTATCATTCTGCAGGGAACTTCGTTGACATGTCCCATAACGAAAAGTCCGTTGTCGCCGCTACTTACGGAAGAAATATGAAACAATTTGAAATGGGGCTTCTGACTCTCTGGACATCTCCGCCCCGCGAGATGGCCACATATTAGTTTCCCTGCTGTGGTGGAAGATCATTTCCACCATCTTTTCGTTTCGGGCAGTCTCTATGGACGTGTCCGACTGCACCGCAAGTCCAACACTGAATCTTCATGTTTCTGCCACCTTTACTCAATTCTAAGCTATGGACTTTTCGCCGCAGATCTTCAATTTGCTTTCTTAGATTACAGTCCGTATCAGTAGCAGAGACGGCTCTGATTGAGTGCCGGTCTTTACGCGCGGCCTGCTGGGCAGCCTCTATTTTATGTGCGTATACTAGGGCAGATCCAATATCTTTGACATCGGCGAGTCTAAGTGTTTTCTGTATCTCCGGATCTCGCACACTATCGATGAAGTGATGGAGAGCCAGATCTTGACGTGTCTCAGCTGGGCAGTCCGAAAATGCTAGATGGGAAAGTCGCTGAATATCGGCAGCCAATTCTTGCAGACTTTCACCCGCTTTTTGATAGCGGGACTTTAACTGTAGTCTGCTATATTCTTTAGTGCACTTATCTCCAAACCGCAGCTCAAGCGCACTCGATAGGGCTTGGAAATCGTGCCTCTGCTCCTCCGGAAGCGTCTCGAGGATGTCAGCCGCGTCTCCTCTTAAAGAAGCCGCCAGGTGAAAAGCTTGGGCTCGGGGATTCCATCCATTAGCTTCCGCTACCATCATAAACTGCGTCTTGTATACTTGCCAGGATGATTTCCCATCAAATGTTGAGAGTTTAATATTGGCTAGGGAAGGCACAAATGCCACGTTGGGTTCTTCATGTTTGTTTGACATTTGCTTCTCCAAGCGTTCAATCTTCTTATTCATATTGTCTAATGCTCCTTCAACGTTTTCTTCTATCTCCAGAACTTTAGTTTCAACTGAAGTTACCTTATCTTCCATTGCATTTATCTTCTCCTGAATGATGTTGGAGAATTCTTCTTTAACACTTACAATGTCCTTCTTAAGTTCCTTTTTAAGCTCCTCCTGTCCAGATTTTATCTCTTTCATCACCTCGGTTTTAATCTCTTCTTGTCCAGCTTTCATCTCCTCCTGTCCAGATTTTATCTCTTTCATCATCTCGGTTTTAATCTCTTCTTGTCCAGCTTTCATCTCGGTTTTCATATCTTCTTGTCCAGCTTTCATCTCCTCTTGTCCAGCTTTCATCTCGGCCATCTGCTCCGCTAATTTTTCGAGAAGACTTTTCATTAAATCCATATCCATTTTTCTTGTGACACGCTGCATCAACTCTTCAATCCCACTTCTGACACCAGTTGTACCGAGCTCCACGGGTTCGTGTTGATTGAGAGTTGAATAAAGCAACCACTTAATGAACAAAAGACTTTTATTCGTAAAAACTTCACTAGATAAACGAAATTCCCGCTGTAACAATCACAATTATACAGCTACAATTCGTCAGATACAATAAGAAATAGCTTCCAATCACAGGTCTCAAATACCTCAGACAGAGAACAACTAGCAGTCACAACTAATCGTCTTCACTCACTGACTGTCTTCACAAAACTATACTACTCTTCCATGTCGGGCTGCGGTATTTATACCTGACTTGGCGGAGAAATCTACCAATTTCGCCAAGGCTCTGGAAGCTTCTAGGCTATCTCGGAAAATATTGGTCCTAGAGCTTAGGTGATGGATGTTTCCAGAAGTATCGATTTCTCGCCAAGTCGCCAAGAATCTCGCCAACCGTCGCCAAGAATCTCGCCAACTGTCGCCAAATCTTTAGGAAATCCGCTTTTAAACTACAACGCGTCTAAATACCGCAATTTTTGCCCAAAATGTGAGAATTTCTGATCTGTCTGAGATATTTTACGACAAATATAATCATTATTTACAAATTTGTAACAATATATATATATATATATATATATATATATATATATATATATATATATATATATATATATATATATATATATATATGTTTAATCTTAAAAATTTTAATTGCTTGATTATTTCATACGTAAATTTTTCCTGGTCCGCTTTCAAATTCAGCACATTAGTATTAAGATTTCATTTGTTAGGTTTGTAATATATTATTGTTAGGTGTTTTACATATTCAATTCAAAGAACAATTGAATATATATAACGTATGATAATTTTAAAAAACTTAACTAAAAATTTATATTATAATTAAATGTAAACTCTTTTTACTGCTGGGAGTGTTTAAGTGATATTTGGATATAAAGCAATTGACACTCATATGTGATGAGCTGATAAAGCTGATATTCATTCTCTGTATTGCCTGTGTTAACATAATTAAAAATATTTATTAAATGTGTAGGGAAATGAATGCCAGAAGAAATGTTTCTGTTTTATAATTTTATCATATACTGATATCTATCCTTAAAATAAATTTAAAGTAACTCTTATAAGGTATCTTAAGTATTCATGTTATGAGCAATTGACTTTTTAATTTCAAGCTTTCCTTATGATTCGGAGGAATGGAAAATTCACATTAACAATTCTATTTAATATAAATTTCAAGGTTTCACTCTCATATCCACTGAAGTTAGATCGAAGCAAGAAATAATCTAGTTTCCTCAATAATTACATTTTTTCTTTTGGTCAGATTTTATTGGCTCAGACATGAAGGAGCGTGAGAGAGAATTAGTTACTCGATCACGTGAAAGATCATTGTTATTGGATTCACAATGAGAGTTACGATATCAACTTTCTTTGTGTCTCTAGGGCAGAATAAAAGCGGCAAATATACTGCAGTTGCTAACTGTTCCTTAAAAGATGCATTTTACATGCAATATGCAATCGTTTCGGAAAGTAACTAGGAATATGTCACAAAATACTATGACATAAATTTCTTAATGATTTTGCTTCTAATATGTTTTTTTAAATATTTAATTTAACATTTTTTATCTAAATAGTTTTAATTTCATTTTGTAACTTTCATTTTACTGCTTATTTTTTTACAACATTGTTTCCTAACATTTACCATATGTTAAATAATAATTTCTCGCATTAGACAGTTGCTTTTAATAAGAGTCTTTATGAAAGACAGTTACTTTATTTAAAAGACTCGTCAGCGAATAAACAGTTACAGATTTTTTGTTATTTTCTTAAACATTTAGATAATTGCAATATTATTAGAAGGGGAATACGATTTCATCATATTCTTATATTTTTACCACAGGTGGAATAATAGCCCGGAAACCAGAGAGATTTTCAGTTGATAAGAGCAAGAATTCAAAATTCTTCTGAGAAAGTGCATTTTCCCAGGCGTGAGAGAAATAGTATTATGGTGTTGATGCTTTACAATAAATTATGCATTTATGAAGAAGAAAAAACAGCTTTTTGGGAATATTTTATTTAGTTTGCGTGCCGCTTTACGGTTGCTTTTAGCACGAGTTTCAATCCAACCACACACAACGGTTTTAATGGATCTCAAATAAGTACTGATATCGATGTCTTTGATATGAATGGATCCCAAGAACTTTTGAACTTAAGGTCAGAGAGATAACAATCAGTTGATAGCTTGGCGAAATTTTCAGAGTAATTGGTGATACACATCCTGAGAAATAGGCACTCAAACCAGTAACTTAATAACAATAATAAAAGCATTTATTGCTCTGAGCACGTTATGAAATGATGACAGTATGGCATATATATACTGGTCTATACAAGTTTAATCAGTTTCAAAACTATATCCAGCGACAGTCGTGTTTAGAGGGTGGCGGACTGATAGCTAGGCAACCAGCAACCAAAGGTTTTCAAATGATGAGGGCAATAATTCAACATATTTTGTACTAAGGTCAAGACAATGATAATAGCATGCGTTGACCATTGAAGTACACTATTGCTTACATTTACATCAGCAAAGTCCCCTGTGCCTAACCCAAGAAGGGTTCTAAAAGTTTGGGTAGGAGTTGCTGGAAGGAAGAAACAATAGGAGGACAGGGTGGAAGAATGGGGGAGACAGTTGGGTATTTTGCGCAATACAAGAACAAAAGAATACAGGTGAAAGTCTTGATTAAATAAGAGAAGTAGATGTACTGCGGGCAAATGTTCTGTGAGTGGGAAAATAAGTTATGAGAGTATGTGTACAAGTGATACAGTCCTAGTAGTCCTGAGAAAAGTACGAATGAGGTTGAGCACTGGCGAGATAGGTGTTGAGGGAGAGTGGCTCCTAATACTCCGTATCCGAGTCAGACAGGTCCCTTTGGCTATCGTCATCATCATCATCTCCGTTCTCGTTTGGTATGATTAAGTCTCTATGATTGAGAAGGAATGAAATGAGGGCGATTAGCTTTGGTCTGACATAGTGGTTGCTAACGATGTTCCGAGTCAAATTCTAGACGTATATGTTCACTTGGTCTGTTAAAAAACCACGAGTTAGTAAGTGGGCAGGTGGTGGCGTAGTGGTACGGGCTTCCAATGCACAAGCACAGTTGTCACATGAGAGGGGTCCAATCCGGTGGAGATACGTGGGGGAGGGCCTGTGTTCAATGATGAAGAGAGTAATTTGGCGTGGCCAACAAGGAGTATTTTATTAGAGTGCATCGAATGGTTGAGGCTTATGCGGTTATCTACATTAAAATCACCTCTTTCCTCTATTTGAACGTTGGTGGTGTTCTTCAGGCTGCACTTAATATTTGCCTACATTTTGATAAAAAGATGCAATGGCAGTATCCCAGCAATAGCTTGTAGAGCAACTGTGGCTGTGGTGTTAAAGGCTTCAGTAATGTTTAGCAGAAATTTCCTTTGAATCTTGTTGAGGAGAAGTTGGTTTTTAACGCGGAGGTCCCTACCCCAGATCAGAGCTCCGTGTGCGATAATACGTTCTGCAACTGTTTTGTACAGGATAATTCTTTGCTTTAGTGGGAAGCCCCAGGTTGTTCCCGCGAGACTAAGAAGTTGTTGGTGGACCCTGGAAACTTTGGCGCCTTGCATTTTTATATGTTGGGACCAATTGAATTTTTCATCAAAAGTGACTCCTAGAAGCTTAATGGACTTAGACCTTCTTATTTTTTGGTTGTCCCAGAAAATTTGTGAGCTACATTGAAGTTTTGTAAATAACATATAACAGGATATTTGCACAGAGATTTCCAGGTGATGCTTGGCGGTCATTGACGGAAGATTGTAAGGGCCTCAGAGGCTACTTTCCCCAGCTTCCTTTCGCTGCTGGCTGCAATAATGAATGTGAAGTCATCAATGAAGGCTTGTAGGGTGATACTGGAGTGAGGATCATGGGATTTCGCCTCTGTGGGCCAATTGCGTTGGAGTGGCTCATCTGCAAGAAGATAAGTACACCATTGGGGTAACCACCAACCAAAGGTTTTCAAATCATGAGGACAATAATTCAACATATTTTGTACTAAGGTCAAGACAATGATAATAGCATGCGTTGACCATTGAAGTACATCATTGTGGTAACCACCAACCAAAGGTTTTCAAATGATGAGGGCAATAATTCAACATATTTTGTACTAAGTTCAAGACAATGATATGTAGCATGCGTTGACCATTGAAATATACCATTGCGGAAACATTAAATGCAAAACTGAGCTACGTAATTTCACCATAGCATTGATCATACTAGTGTATCACATATTTCCTATGATACGCTAGTATGACCAATACATATTAAAGGCAAAATAAATGCTGGCATTGTATGTTCTTTGCGATGTCATCAAGCATAGAGGCCATTATTGTGATACTGTGTACATAATTATGATTTGTTTGAAAAAAAAAATGCGAGGTTACACCTGCGTTCCTATTTGCAGAGCTCAGACCACACATTTGAGTCACGCATGTCAGCGATGAGATAAAAAAAAGTTCCGAAACCATAGTTATCATTCTGATAATATCGTCAAATTATTGGTGTAAGTATTTATTCTCTTGCAAATGATCCATTTTTTGACTCAGTGCTACTGACGTGAATGCATAACTCCGTAAGACCATGTAAGCAACATATATACCTTCTCAAAAGTTAATGACAATGTCTCTGTGACAAGAACTCATCCATCATGCTGACATCCATACAGCAATAATCATGTAGAATAAACTGCAATCCCAGTATGAAACAATTCTATCTCGATCAAACTAAAATACTTAATGATAGGTATTTTTTCTCTCTTATATGAAGTGAAACAACTACTTTATACTCATGAAGAAAGTTACAGAGTATATTCGGCATGAGGAACTTGCCCTAAAATCGCTTATGTTATAAATATTATGGGTGATACCACTATTGTTTATCTTGCATGAATACATTGGTAAATTAGTCACTTACAAATAATAGTATGTTTCATGACAAAAGCTTCACAAACACTGCCCACCAGCTTTCTGTAATAACAACTTCAATAGCAGTTAATGATGATTTGAAAAATAAATAATAATTTAAAATAATAGCAAAAAATACATTCATTCTTGAAACAGGTAAAAAATTTTGTTATGCATTTAAAACTCTCTTTGAATTTTTATTGAAAAATTCGTATGTTATTGTCAATACAAGACAATCGTATAAGTAATTTCAAGTTTTTATCAATATCAATAACATAGTTGTCAATAATAAAAACAGATAGCCGAGCAATTATTCATGCGTATACACACACACACACACATATATATATATATTTATATATATATATATATGTATATATATATTGTAAATTAAGCAATTAGTATATATATATATATATATATATATATATATATATATATATATATATATATATATATATATATATATATATATATATATATATATACGTAAAGGCCGTGGTGACCTGTTGAATATAGAGTCGTTCGCATTATCGGAAGGTAATGAGTTCAAATACTAGCTTAATCGAAGAGCCATTGTGTTTGCGAAAGGTGACTGAAGCACGTTAAATAGGTCGTGGTCGCAATGTCCTCCAAGTGAAATGATACCTCTGACGTAGTAATCCAAGTATTGGGAGTTACTGCTTTGTGTCCGTGCTTCAAAATCACGAAGTTTCCATACGACTGCTTCTATCTAACTGATAAAGGCCAATTCAAGGGGAGGGGTAGTACAGGGAAGCATGCTGGCGCAACAATATATATATATATATATATATATATATATATATATATATATATATATATATATATATATATATATATGTGTGTGTGTGTGTGTGTTCAATAATTATAGTGTGATAGACTGTGTAGTCATTGGAAAATTATTATCATGATATATTCTACTTAAATGAGTATATTTTGGCACTATTTAAAAGAGATAAAAAATTAAAGTATGTCAACGGCTATTTCTTTAGAAAGAACTTATACTTGAGAGGGAAAAGACTTTTTAGATTAACTCTCCCAATCCAAATCCTAATCACTGAACAAAGTGTGCTAAACAGAAAAATAAAGTTTACAATTTGAGAACTAACATGTAGTATCGTTGTATTCATTCTAATAAAACTACAGAAGGAAATATGATTTTATTAATATTTCAAACACACACAATGATAACGCATTCATTAAGAAAATATATATAGGTGATGTGGTAAATTTAAAGATAGAAGAAACAGAGAGAGAGAGAGAGAGATAAGAAATCTCAAAAAATACACTAATAAAATTGATGCAAAATTATATATAAAAATTAATGCAGATGAAATGAGAAAATAGTTTTGAGAATAACTGTGTCTTTTAAATAATTTTATTTAGATATAAAATAATATCCGAAATATATCATATGAAATGAATTAAATAATATTTATGTGGAATCAATCTAATACAATAGATTTTTTTTTTTTACTTTAAAACTATATACTTAAAAATAATCTTAATAATGGTATGGGATGGAAATTCTTTACGTTGATTTTTTCAACAACTTTTAAGATTCATTTTAAAATTTCTTTCGATTCTCACACAGTTAAATCCTTTCTTTTCGTAGTACAACATTATAGACTCCAAATTCGACGTGAATTCAAAAAAATTTCAAAATCCACCATCCCATGTTTGACTGTCGAAAGATTTGTTTTTGAAAATTTTAATATTCCTCAACATCATAAGACTACTTAGAATATGATGAATAAATAACAAGTAGTAATAACGAACACATGCTTTAGTTGAATAATCGAAAGTATTTAATTTCATGGTTATAACAAATTAAAGTCGAAATATTATTTCGATAAACAATGATTCTTTTATTGACACAATGATACACAACTATGTGTATTATTCTTTAAATATGTTCAACCAAGAATATATATTAGACAATTCTCATTTGTTTTAAATATGAGATAATATTTAATTTCCTTTATTATTCGAAAAATGTTGAAGATTTTAAGATATTCAAGATTTATTTCTTTAAATTCATTATATGATTTATCATGGGAAAATTGTGGAATAATTATTTAAGCAATATATATATATATATATATATATATATATATATATATATATATATATATATATATATATATATATATATATATATATATATATATATATATTTATATATATATATATATATATATATATATATATATATATATATATATATATATATATATATATATATATATATATATATATATATATATATATTTGAGAGTAATTACGTGAAAATAAGATCTTCAAATGTTAAATATTTAAAGAATGTTATCATTTTATTGGAATATAGAGTTTAATAAGTTTCAAGGTATGGAGCACAGAATGTGTGACAACAGTTCTATCAATCATTAATAATTAAAATGTATTTTAATTACCTGTAATATTAACATAATTTTAGATTTGTAATATTAATATAATTTTAGATTAGTAAGATTTTATTGAGAGCGTTTTGTTTAAGAAAGTACTAAGTATTTTTCCTCATAGAAGACGAAACTCCTTTATGTTTTGGTATCTTTAAAATTACATTAAAATATATTATTTGCTACAATATAAATTTAATTTTTTTGAGAAATTTATTGCACTCAATTCCGTAATTTTACCAAAATTAAAAGTTTAAGAAAAATACCCAAAGATTAGGGTAAGCACTTTATATTCACAACAATAACAGCATATTAATTTAAATTCAGTAAATATTAAAATTCACGATAACTATTTTTAATATATATCATTACCTCGAATATAAATCAAAGTTATAATTTTTTGGATATTAACATTAAATATTAATGAAAGCAAATATTTCTGGTACAGTTTAAATATTTTTTAATTTAATTTTTACTTGAATAAAAATTTTAATAAGTAAAATAAATTTTGAATTTCAATAAAAGTGATCTTTCTTCTTTATTATTCATTTAATATCAGTGTGGTGACTGAAATATCTGTCATTCTATTTGGAGACGTTTACCATCTGTTCAGAGATATCACACACTGCTGAATCTTATAATATTAACCAATATTCTTAAGGCAAAGTAAGTCACATTACCTTTCCGTCGAAATTGTCATTGTCTAATTGGTAGTCATCGCTGTTCAGAGAATATTTGGATCGAGCCGCAACTACAGAGAATAGAAACCAAGCAACAAATGCCACCGAAAGCGCCATAATTCTGATGTTTTGACGTCAATTGCAGGAAGGTGATATCGTTTCAATTTCTGCTGAGTCTGCGCAGATGTCTCTCAGGTTACCATAGTAACTGGGAGTAGAAAGCTTGTAGTGAGGAGTTTTTATTCAGAAGTTAATTCATTCATATATTGGATCAGATTGCTTGTTCTTTTATATTAAGAGATGGTTTAAATAAGAAAAAAAATTTTTTTTCTATTTACTTTGCTTTCCATATGAAATATAATGAAGATGTTGGTTGTTACTCGAATATATATATTTATGTATAATTACAAACACATTTCTTGCAAGAATTTTGCTTTTTCAAATATATCTAGGAACTTTAATATAAAGTTGGTTTCTGACTTTATGTTGGATTTCATTTCCCATTCTTTCAAAAGTTGCATATTATTAGTGTTAGATACTTATGATTAAATTTTTGAAATCTAACATAATATTTAAAATAAATTATGAATAAAAAAATAAAAATGGTTTCAAATTTATTAGCATGTTCTGTATTTTTGGTAAACAAAATAAAATATGAAATACTGATCTTCACTAATTCTGGTTATTTTGCTTATGAATTCCAGAATATAAGATAAAGGATGGTGTGGTTTTCAACAGAAAAGATTTTTTTTTATATTTTCCTGTTCAAATAAAATAATAATTACATTTATTTAGATATTACAATTATGATCTGTATCAATTTAAGTTAATTTTTTCACATAAATTTTCAAAGACGCACCTCTAAGTTATTTTAAATTTGAAATACCTATTTTCTTTATTTATTTTTATTAAGAGTAAAATAATAGCACAATCCAGTGAATGGTTAATAATAAAAGTTTGTTAGAATTTAACTAGATTTGATGAGGATTATTCATACTCTGGTCAATAAACTGTTATGCCTCTCTCAATTATGAATATACTCTACATTTTATAAATGGTTTCATTTCACATTATCACACACTAAATGTTTTATCTTAAATTTTTAAATGAATTATTTTTTAAATTGGGGCCGTGGTAGCCTTAAGGCATCGGCCTTCCGTCCGGAAAGGTTGCGTTCTATTGCCAATGTCGCCAAAGACCCAACAAGTACATACGATATAAGTTCTCGTTAAACCTGTAAAATCGAAAGTCTTGTGGTCGGTCATTGAGCAGTTACCATAAATGCAATGGTCTGGAGAAAATTTCCTCCCCCTTCAGATCAATATCAAAATTGAGTGGATCCTCTTGTGGTGCCATCTATCGGAGGATTTGAAGAGCAAATCGTACTTTCACCTTCTTGGTGCTCTGATTAAAGGAAAGGCGCTTCCTATTGGCTTAAATTCGCCTAGCCAAGGCCTAGCGAGCTTGGCTTCTCAAAAAAGGTAATATATTATGTGAAGAAAGCTTAAAGAAAGGTAATATATTATGTGAAGAAAATTGAAAATAGCAATTTCGCCTGGCTGCCCGGAGTTCACGAGGCTCCTAGGTCCGTAGGACCTCACCCTCTACTGGATCTGGAAATGAGCTGGTGAGCTATAGCTGTGACTGACTGGCATATTATTGGTTGAATACTTGAATGGGTGGAGCTTAGTAAAAATTTAAGTATCTTATATCTATTTTCGTTTACGAAGTGTCGGCCTGCGGAGCAGGCCTTTACTTCTTCATCTGTGATAAGTCCTTGAAGGAAGACATTGCGGTACTGACAGGGAACGCTAGACTTGAAGCGCGAGGAACCGAGTCTTGGCGGTGAGAGCCAATCAGCAGAGAGTTGAGGGGCAGAGCAATGAGTAGAAAATTTTTATTCTACTTGAAAATAGAGGAAATAATAAAGTTGAAATAAAATTGTTATATACAGTGAAAATAGAAAAAAATAAGAAATAATCCTGAATAAATGAAGAGTAATATGAGGTTAAGTAAGGCTATATACTCTATATACAAAAATTATATTAAATATATTCATCTAAATAATGTCTGGCGATTGGCCCATATTTACAGTCTTCTATGAGATACTCATAGCGAAAAACTTGATTAAATGCACCATCTGTGCAGTTAATTCCTTTATCATAGAATTTTTTATTTAGGTTAGCAATATGCTCTTGAATATCAATAATTTTTAGATCTTTTGAAATGTTTTTATTGCGAATATAGTAGGGCGCCTTTGTAATTTTTCTAAGCATTTTATGTTGATACACTCTAAGTTTGTATTAGTCTCTTGGCGTAATAGTATTCTACACAGGTGAAGCATAGGTGATGATGGATCTTAACATTGTAAGGTAGAGCAGTCTCTTGAGTTTTAGCGTTAAGTTTGAGTTTTTTCCAATTAAGTTGAATAGGCATCCATAAGTTTGATTGGCTTTTTTTTTTAATAACGTTATTGATATGTGCAGTCCATGAAAGTTGAGTAGTAAATGTTAATCCAAGATATTTAAAGGTTTTCACTTCCGGAATGATTTTATCGAATAGATAGAGTTTATTATGTTGAAGTATAATTTTATTTTATTTCTCTTTTTTCTGTTAAATAATATAAGTTGGGATTTATCAGCATTTATATTTATTCTCCATTTACTGCACCAGTTTTCGATGTTAATTAACGCATTTTGATATTTATGAATAGCATTATTCGGCCTCATAGAATCAGCTATAATAGCAGTGTAATCTGCGTAGAAAGCAATTTGAATTGAGTTATTGTCCAAACCGGGGAAGTCGTGGGTGAAAAATAGGTATAAGATTAGGCCCAGGATGCTATCTTGGGGGACTCCAGCTTTGATGTTCAAAGTAATAGAGTTTTCATTATTGTATTTAATATGGAAGAAGCGATGAGTTAGATATGAGGTGATGAGTAAAATTATATCAGTGTTTATGTTGAGTTTTATGAGTTTGTATAGTAGGCCTTCGTGCCATACTCTATCGAAAGCTTTTGCTACGTCGAGCATGACGATAGCTGTATACACATTGCGATGAATATTTTGACCTACAATCTCAGTAATTCTTATGAGTTGTTTAACAGTTGATAAGTTGTTTCTGAAACCATATTGTGGTTTCGGAGTTAGGTGAAAATAACATTTAATTCTATTATAAATTATTTTTTCAAATATTTTTCCTAAAACTGGAAGCAGGCTGATAGGTCTGTAGTTTTCAGGAATTCTGGGATCTTTTCATGGCTTTGGGAAAAGAATTATGGTAGCAGTTTTCCAGATTGTAGGAAAATATGATATTTTAAGGCAGTTATTACAAATAATGAGTTTGCGAATAAAGTCCAATGGTAAATATTTGATCATATTGTTGGTAATATTATCTTCTCCATGGGCATTTTTGGTCTTTAGATTTTTAATAACTTTAATTATTTCCTCATCATTCGTTGGTGTAATGGTATTATGAGGAGTATTAGCTTGCATATAGTTATGAATAAATGAATTAATACCATTGGTGAAGGACTCATCTGTGACTTTGTTTGGTTGAAATTGTAGAAATATGGTATTTGCAAAGATGTTCAGTTTTTCATAGTTTGTATAAACTGGTCCATTTAGGCCATTAATGCAATGATTAGTTGTTGTTTTTCTTCTTAATTGTTTTGCAAATTTCCACATAGAGTTGTATTCTGTGCTAAGACTTTCTATTTTATCTTGCCATTGTTTAATCCTATAGTCTGTGCAGAGTTTTTAATTTTCTTATTAAGTTTGTTGACTGTAGTTTTGAGTCATGGATTCGCAAGGTTTCCTGATGCGATTTTTTTCTTTTATGATTTCTCTTATGCTGTTTGGTAATTTTAAGTAATTTTCGTGGTATTTAATTTTATGGGTTGCTATTTCTTTTGCATGATTGATATTTTCATTGAATAAGTTTATATCATTATTTATTTTATTTTTAATTTCTTGATTATTATTACTATTGGGTTGAATATTGTTGATTAATGATTGATTTTCTTTGTTAACTTGATCTTGAAGAATGTTATTATAGAGTTGCCAGTTGGTTCTGAATAAAAATTTATTTGTAATATTTTTCTTTATTCCCAGGCTGGAAAGTGAGAAGGATCAAGAACTGGAAAGTGATCAGAAGAGAGATCATAGATAGTCTGTGCTGATAGTGGGTAGCTGGTATTTGTAAGAAAAATGTCCAAGATGTCTCCTTGGTGTGTATAGTGGAAGTGCGTAGGTTCGATTGGAGCAATTATTTTTAAAATTATAATTTTGTGCTATTTTTAATAATTTAGTTCCACTTTTATTAGTAGTGTTGCATCCCCAGGTGAAGTTCTTGCTGTTAAAGTCACCTCCAGCAATTGTGGTAATATTTGCAGGTAGAATGTTCATAATTTCTTGGTCTTGTAAATTATGCTTAGGTCTGTTGTAATAGCTAGTAATTTTGAAGTTTAGATTATTTTCCAGGTTGATGATAGCTGAAGTTTCTTCAAAACCATCTCCTATTTTGCTACTATACAGAGTGGAATTAAAAAATCTTTTGATAATAACTGCGGTTCCTCCACCAGCATGATGTGTCCTGTCAGTACGATATACGTTGTAGTTTGGTACATTAAGACTCATATTTGGTCTTAAGTGGGTTTCTGTGATTATGGCAATGTCTATATTATGTTTATCTAGAAAATTCATGAATTCAGTAATTTTAGGCTTTAGGCTACGTGCGTTCCAATTCACAATTTGAATAGGTGAGAAATTTAAGCTTTTAATTGTCATTGTTGGTTAAGGTTGCTGTCTGTTGTGCAGCCATTGCTGCATTGAATTGTTTGAGCTGATTAACAAGATCTGTTATTCCTGAGTTTTTGATATGAGATTAGATTTTGTAATTCAGAAAAAAATATTTTTTGCTTCATTTATAGTTTCTTTGTTTTTACTAATGGTTTCATTCTTGTGGACTAACGCATTTGCCTAAGATAGGTATGGATTAGTGCTTGGAATAATTTTGCTTTTGATGGCTTCTACTTTGTTATTGTTGAGGTAATTTGATTTTGGAAATTTATTACAGCCCCTATAGCTGGCAGGATGAGCTTCTCTACAGTTTGCACATTTAGCTGGAATGGACATGTCTTTTTTGCATTCTGAGTGGTGATGATCACCAGCACATTTCACACATTTACCTGCGTGATGGCAGGAAGTTTGGGCGTAGTAGAAACCCTGCCATCTGAAGCACTGTGTTACTCCTTTACGGCCTTTGTAAGATTCAATTTTGACCACCAGAGGTTAAAAAAGATGTGAGATATTATAGATTTCTCTAGATTTGTCATTTTTCGGTAGAGTGACAATAAATAAAGGCAAATTAATTTTAACTCCATCAACTTTTTTGGACATTTGAGTTATATTAATGATATTAAAACCTTCTAGGATGAGTTCTTGGGAAATTTCTTCAGGCGTGTAAATAGGTGGTAAATTTCTGATGACTATTTTAAGGTTTTTATCCTCAGGTTTTATCCTCAGGTTTATAAATGTGTGGTAAGAGGTATTAGCATCATCTAGCAGTTTGGTTATTTCCTATGATTTTCAGCACTTTCAACTTTAATTTTTAGTATTTCAGTTCCAGTTAATTTTCCAATGTAGCTGGTAATGTCATTATTTTTAAAAACTTCTTGAATTTGTTTCCAATTGATCTTTTTTCCCTTTATGATGATAGGAGGAATTCTGTTATTTTTTTTGGCTCGTTGAAACCCTTGATCATTTCCATTATTTTTTTTGATTCAGTTTTTTCATTAAATTTTTTGTTAGGTACATTAATATTTTCTTCAATTTTCCTTTTAGTGGAGGTAGCTTTAACTTTGGTATTCTTCGTGGTTGGTAGTGTTGGGAAGTCATCCTGGTCAGAGACGAGGTCAACATCCTCGCTGTCACTAAGAACTTTTCAAATCTGTTTTGTGTGGTCACAGAGAAAGGGGGTGGAGCTTTAACGCTTATTAGCGGTTTATTGTTAAATGGTTGCATTTCTTTTTGCTTATGATAGTTGGCTAGCATGTCTGTTAGTTTTGTTAGCTCTAAGCTGTGAAATTTGAGTAACTCAATGCCCTTTTCAGTCATTTCCGAATTGCTAATTTTTTGAATATAATCAGTTGTTAAACGGATCTTGTCGCTTATCGCCTTAATTCCAATTCCAGATTCCAATTTCCGTCATCATTGTCAGCCGACACTGACCGCCCTGAAAAAGGCATGCCATCGAACTGACGACAGGCGCCTGTGTTCAAGTCTTCAGAGGTCCCGTCTCCCGGAGGAGAGGGAGAATAGATTTCCATTTCTATTCAGCAGAGTTCTTCAAGAGAGCAAGTCCAGTAAGTATTTCCCCCAAGAGAGAAAATCCGAAAGCTAGATGACAAATTAAACACTTCTTAGAAGCGTGCTTTAAAAAAGGATGTATATCACTTACCATAAAAATTTAAGTTGTTTGAAAATCTTGAATTAAAGTATTAATTTTGAATAAAATATTGATAGAAAGTTTAATAAAATATTGATTTAATTAGGTAATAGTAAGAGAAAATTATTATATTAATTAGGAATATTTACATAAGTTAAATAAAATTATTCTGTGTCTTGAAAATATTTAATCAGTTTAAATAGTTTGTTCATAGGAGACTTAATTTCCTTGAGTTTTTTTATTAGTTTTTTAATTGGAATACCTTTAAAAATAGCTTTAATTTCATTCATTAGAAAGATTAGTTCTGTGAAATCTCCCGGTAATTCAGAAGTAGCCAACAGAGGAGTTTTTTCTGTTTCTTGAGTGGGGATGGGGGGTAGCTCTTGCGTACGAGACTCCAGGTCTCACTGTATTAGTTTTTGCTTGGGTTTTTATTCCCGTATTAGTTTTTATTATTTTGGCTGACTTAGGTTTAGGAAATTTAGGGCAGCTTTTGTAATTGGCAGGGTGATTACCCTGACAGTTTGAGCATTTGGGGTTTTCTACTTTATCATGAGGGCAGTCCCTCGTGTTGTGTGCTCCTGCACACTTTACGCATTTAGATTTAAGATGGCACGTATCGGCCGAGTGATAAAATTGTTGACAGTTGAAAGAAACACTGCATCACCGATTTGGATCCTCTGTAGTATTCCACTATCACGCCAGAAATATGACAAAGTTTATCTATTCTATACATAGATGCCCCTTTGGGATCAGAAAAGATGGTAACCAAAAAGGATTCATTGGGTTATTAGATTTTGGGTTGTCTAACTAATTTGCTAACTTTGGCCTCTTGGAATCCAATAAGGTTTAAATTATTTTCAATATCCTGTATTTTTGTAGCAATGGGGAGGCTCCGAATAACATATTTCCTGAGTTTTTGGTTCTTGATTTTAATGAGTATACACTCTAAGCATCTATCATCAAAAAGTTTTGTTAGGTCTTTATGAGCTTCTGGAGCTTTTACAAATATTTTTGGAAGAAAATTGAATAAGTAAAGTGAATGCTCTTTATCTTTCTGAAAAATAAGGAAAGATATTAACATACAAAAAAATGCTTTTAGATGTTGAAATTATTAACCCTTAAGATATACAGGGAAAAATATTTGGAAAAAGGCTTAATCGGTTATTAATGATATAATGGTATTTAAAAAATTTTAGAGAGGGAGATGTCATATCATATTATTCAAAATTTGATAACAGAAAGTACAAAACAATATTTTGCATTAAGAATCATCAAATAATATTTATATACACACACAAATAAATAGATTTAGTTTAATCAAAACAACATAATATTGTATTACTTTTAAGATCTTAAAAACTATAGATGGTGTACAATTATAAGGAAAAAAATTCAAATTCATCATACTTCAAAAATTAAATTATAAAATTAAAATTTATTAAAAATATAAAAAGAAAAAAGTTATAATTTAAAAAATAAATCTTTCAAATTTAATAATGGTTTATTAAAGCCTTCTCGCTACATTTCTAGAAAGTATTTGTTGGTCATTCGGTAACAAGTAGCTTAAATAATGAGAAGGGTAATGATATCGAAAGTTGAGCAAAAATATTCATCCCAGATTAAAAATAGTTCTTTTTTTATCATTTTGAATATATTTCCTTTTCTTCAATTGTGAATTAAAATTCAATGATGGCAATAATTCAACGATTCATGTTTAAATCACTCGTCATGATTTTTCAATTCATTCATTACCTGTTTTATCAACAAACGTGTTTAAAAAAATAGCATATTTTATAAACAAAGGTAGAAAAAAATAAGAGATTCCGTTTTCTAAAAAGTGTTATAAAATTTTATATGAATGTTTGTAAAATTTGCGTATGCACTACAAAATTATCTTAATATTATTTCTCATAATCAAAAAGAAAGAATTTCTCAAAATTAAGAGAAAAAGCATAAAAAAATTTATTCGAGACAAAAATAAAGTAATTATTTCGGTATCAAATTTGTATGACAAAAACATATGTCTAGAATAAAGCGACATATATTTTATCCTACAAATTATGCCCGAGTTCTTTAAAATAGCAAATATATATCAAATGCAGATTTCTAGAGTCAACTTCGCCCCGTGTTTAAACTTTCGAGATTCGAAAATGATAAAGCCATCTTGTGAATTCTAATCTATAAAAAAAACTAAAATTAATAAAATTCATATTACATAATTCAAAATATGTTAATTAATAATACAGATTAACGCAATTTTAGTAATTTGTAAATTAAGAATTTTTTTGGAACATTTATATAATTTTACATAGCGCAACGAATAATTATTGCACACAGTGGTAAATAAGATCACTGACTAATAATTAAAAATGGATTCTAAGCTACTGAAAACACCCACGATGAAGTGTGAATCGAACCAGCAAATTATTCACGGATGGATTAAGCGCTAATTATTCGACTGACGGATACATCTACGCCTTTTAAAATGAAGGGTCATAATGGTTAATAAAATTATATAATATGTATATAATCATAATTTTACTATGATATATGAATGTATGATAATTCTTTTATTGGGACTATATGATAATTCTTTTGCTATGATTGTATAATTTTTTTCCCCAAATTACAGAAGTTTTCTGCTGTTTTTGAGTAATTTTGTACCTTATGAGGAAAAAATTACAATACCGGGATCACATTTTTTTCCTGCTTTATCAAGATTCCATTTTATTGTAATCCAGACTAAGGAATATTATTTCCAACGGCGAGCACACTTAGGTGACGAACCCTATGCCACAACAAGGCCAGAAACTGCTACTCATTTGTCGTTACCCAGCGGGCACCTGTGAACCAAGTCACGGAGGCGAGTAGCGTTTCCCGCGCCATACCATCACAAACCCGTTTATAGGGTGGGCCACATTCATACAACAACACAGAAGAAAGGACAGAGAAGGAAAGAAACATCCATGCCCGAACCGGGATTCGAACCCTGGACCAACAGCTCAGGAATCAGGAACGCTAACCACTCAGCCATCGATCGGCAGTAAGGAATATATATTTATATAATACAGTACATAGAGAACGAAAATTATGTATTCAAAATCAAGTTGATATATATAATTTGTTTTTAACTTTTTTAAAACATTCGCAAACATACAAATGTAATCTAATTTATTATGGAATCATATCAGACAATCAAACAAAATTTATACGGATACTTTAAATATTATAACAGTTTCACCAGCATGCTTCCCTGTACTTATACTTGAGTTAATTTCTACCAATTAGATAAAAGCACTCAGGTGGGAGACGAAGACACCCGAATAACTGACCTGCCATTGCAAGAGGTATCATTTCACTTGGAAGACATTGCGACCAAGACCTATTTAGCGTGCCCCAGCCATCTTTGGTAAACACGACGGATCTTCAGTTAAGGTAGGATTCGAAATTACACCTTCCGATTATGAAAAAGATGTCGTAACCAACTAGGCCACCATGGTCCCTTTTTCCAAATATTGTTTTATGTTGCTATACATAAAGCAATTTTGTACATCAATTAAGGGTACCAACAATAAATATGTTTTAAAACATATTAGCTTGCAGTAAATTATTCAAGACTATAAATTGTTCATAAGAGGAAATTGAATCCAATATATTTCTTCTGTACTATTAAATTCAAAACTATAGAATAAAACATACTTTACTTTTCATTTTTTTCAGTTTAATTTTGATTTTGTAATTATATTCTTAATTTTTTTTATGAAAAATAACTGATAATCATTCTTAAAATAATTGTTGAACACCATATAAATATGAATACGCGTTGATTTTAAATTTTAAGCAATTTTTGCTTAAAAAACATTGTAAGAAATTTAGAGGAAAAAATTAGCATAAAATTAATTAAGTGTAAATGTGTGTGTGACCTTAGATATAATATAGTTTTCAAGACAACAAAGAACTTTGTAAAATCAGCAGCAGAATATTGTTCGATTGAACTATTGCAATTTTACACATTCAACAAAAGTTTTGGCTTCATGCTCTGAAAAAGCTATTTCAGAAGTACAAAAGTGTAAAAACATTCTAGCATTATAATTAAGAATTCTCCAGATATTTAAGCAGATGAGAAATATAGACTTGACTTCAGACACTTAACGCAGGACTTTAAAAGAGGCATCGATTGTCTTGATAAGGATTATCCTTTTGAAAATATTTCAAAGAGGGGAATTAAAATAGTACATTAACAATACATAAAACTGATGTTAGTATCTTATATTTAAACTTTTTACATGTCTATTTTTTTCATTATATAAAAAGTAATAATTGGGAATCTTGAATCGAGAAACTTTGACGTGCTTTCTTAAAAAAAAAAGGCTATAAAATCTTACAAAAGTCGAAACTGGCTTCTGAACTGGAAATGCAACTGTTATGTTTCTAAAACGCGAGGAAGAGGATATCCGGAAAACTCCCAAGCATCCACACCGACAGATACGCATGCATTAACACACATTTCCCGTTGTTCAACAACTGTTGAGATTGAACCCGTGACCTTTGCGCTCGTGCTGTCACTAATATTTCAATGCCCCACGCGGTCAGCCTACTTGCGACTCGATTATGGCTGTAAATGTCCGTTGGGTATAAATAACTCATCACAGGATCGCAAAGATCCCCATGTCCAGCCGAAAAATCATAACCGTTCCAGTAGAAGCGCCCTAGTCCAAACGAGTTAATGTTAACCTAGCCGATGGTATGGCTGAAAACTTCCAAAAGATGGCCAATTCGCCTTCTTCCGATGGCCATATGAATCGCTCCCCCAACCCAAATAGGGTCCATCATTCCTCGAACTAATTAAAGTAATTATTTTTCACATGACAAAGCCGGAGAATGTAGTGGCTTACTCATTTACCAACAAGCTGAGGTCATTTACCAACAAGGGGAACTTTGTGGAATAGTGAGCTGTATTCAAGTGTTACAAGAAGGAAACTTAGAAAACCTCTATCACCTAGTAGACTTGCAATTCTATTGCTTGTTACAGGGTCAGCCGTAGTCCACCCATTGATGATTGGCCCTATAAACTGTTGGATGCTGGATGTATTGCTACCAAAAGAGTCCTTAGGGGGAAACATCTCCAGCTTTTCACTAGAAACGGTGCTGTGGTGGTCGTAGTGGTTGACAGAAGCTTCCACTCGACTAGCATAACAGCTCTAGCAATCACTGCCGTAGTCAACTCATTGATGATTGGCCCTATAAACTGTTGGATGCTGGATGTATTGCTACAAAAAGAGTCCTTTGGGGGAAACATCTCCAGCTTTTCAATAGAAACGGTGCTGTGGTGGTCGTAGTGGTTGACAGAAGCTTCCACTCGACTAGCATAACAGCTCTAGCAATCACTGCCGTAGTCCACTCATTGATGATTGGCCCTATAAACTGTTGGATGCTGGATGTATTGCTACAAAAAGAGTCCTTAGGGGGAAACATCTCCAGCTTTTCACTAGAAACGGTGCTGTGGTGGTCGTAGTGGTTGACAGAAGCTTCCACTCGACTAGCATAACAGCTCTAGCAATCACTGCCGTAGTCAACTCATTGATGATTGGCCCTATAAACTGTTGGATGCTGGATGTATTGCTACAAAAAGAGTCCTTTGGGGGAAACATCTCCAGCTTTTCAATAGAAACGGTGCTGTGGTGGTCGTAGTGGTTGACAGAAGCTTCCACTCGACTAGCATAACAGCTCTAGCAATCACTGCCGTAGTCAACTCATTGATGATTGGCCCTATAAACTGTTGGATGCTGGATGTATTGCTACAAAAAGAGTCCTTAGGGGGAAACATCTCCAGCTTTTCACTAGAAACGGTGCTGTGGTGGTCGTAGTGGTTGACAGAAGCTTCCACTCGACTAGCATAACAGCTCTAGCAATCACTGCCGTAGTCAACTCATTGATGATTGGCCCTATAAACTGTTGGATGCTGGATGTATTGCTACAAAAAGAGTCCTTAGGGAGAAACATCTCCAGCTTATTCACTAGAAACGGTGCTGTGGTGGTCGTAGTGGTTGACAGAAGCTTCCACTCGACTAGCATAACAGCTCTAGCAATCACTGCCGTAGTCAACTCATTGATGATTGGCCCTATAAACTGTTGGATGCTGGATGTATTGCTACAAAAAGAGTCCTTTGGGGGAAACATCTCCAGCTTTTCAATAGAAACGGTGCTGTGGTGGTCGTAGTGGTTGACAGAAGCTTCGACTCGACTAGCATAACAGCTCTAGCAATCACTGCCGTAGTCCACTCATTGATGATTGGCCCTATAAACTGTTGGATGCTGGATGTATTGCTACAAAAAGAGTCCTTAGGGGGAAACATCTCCAGCTTTTCACTAGTAACGGTGCTGTGGTGGTCGTAGTGGTTGAAGAAGCTTTCTCTCGACCAGCATAACAGCTCTAGCAATCACTGCCGTAGTCCACCCATTGATGGTTGGCCCTATAAACTGTTGGATGCTGGATGTATTGCTACCAGACATAGATATAGACATACGCAATGGAACACCTGGTCTATACCTTAGGTTATCAGGTATAGCTCCACCACGTAATACATCTGTTGTGACAAAATTGTCCTGAAATTTGAACACAAAATTGAACTTCAATAGATCTCTAATGTTTGAAATTAAGAATTTGACAGAAATATAACATCAACAACAAAACATTTACAAAATTTTCACTATGGGAAATGACATGAGGTAAATATTGCATTACAATTGTGAAAATAGATTATCCTAACATTCCATGTAATCTTGGTAAAAAATACAAATTAATTATCTTGATGATGGTTATAGCAGACGATATAAGTAGTTTAACACAAATATGCAAGCAATATAATTAAGTTTAAGTAGAAGAATATAAAAAAGAGCAAAAAACTGGGACAGATTTTCGATAAGTATTAGTAACTCCCTCATGCCTTAACTGTGTCCTTTAATGTAACATTGCATTTTTCGCAATACCAAAGGACTGCATTGTCCACACGCAGATAGTTAAGATTACATATGTATGAATGCTATCCTATTAAACATTTAACATTTGCTGTAAGTGATAAACTGTAGAATATTTAAATTATAACAGATTACTATCTGCTGATTCAGTTAAAATTTTGCAGCAGCTCAGTCTGTGCAAAGTAGTTATCACGATTAAGAAAATTATTGAACAAAAATATAAATACAATACAATAAATAGTAAAACTGCTTCAAAAAGTGAATAAAATATATAGCAAAATATTTTACACTCTAACATTACTAGAAATTATAATGAAAATATATTGCACTAAAATTGCTAAATATGGTATTTCTGAAGACTCAAAGCAAACTTGAATATAAACCCCCAGTTTTATGTATAGTGGTTAGATAGAGGGAAGTGTTATATCGCATGAGAAGTACCGTATGAAGATTATATTAGAAAAAGCGTAAATATATACTAATATGAATGGTATCCTATTGAACACACATTTAACATTTGCTGTTGGTGATAAACAGTAGAATATTTAAAGTATTACAGATTGCAATCTATTGATTCAGTTAATATTTTGCAGCAGCTCAGTCTGTGCACTGTTGTTACCACGATTAAGAAAATTATTGAACAAAAATATAATTACATTACAATAAATAATAATAATGCTTCAAAAAAGTGAATAAATATATAGCAAAATATTTTACTGACACTGTAACATTACTAGAAATAATAATAAAAATATATTGCACTAAAATTGCTAAATATGGTATTTCTGAAGACTCAAAGCAAACTTGAATATAAACCCCCAGTTTTATATATAGCTGTTAGATAGAGGGAAGTGTTATATAACATGACGTACCATTTGAAGATTGTGTTGGAAAAATAGCAAATATATACAATACAATGATAGTATATACATGAATAAAACACATACTAATAGTGCTGTATTACAATGCATTATTTTATCACATAAAAAATCTGCATTGTCTGTTTATAATGGCTTACAATGTTTAGGAGACTAGACATTAAAATTACTAATTAATAAACTATGCTAGGATATTTAAAATTGCACAATACGTTGTGCTGAGTCAATCAATATTATTCAGCACCTTAATCTGAATAATTATTATTATCAAAATTATAAAAACTAATTGCTAAACAAATATAATACTTAATAATATTTTATCACAAAAAGTGGGGAAATACCTTACAATGATTTTTACCCTTTACCTAATTATTCTTATGATGAAATCCACTGCTCAGTTATGGTATTATCTTTACAGAGTTCGGATCCTTTTTCATAGATAAAGGTGATTATGTTCTTTATCTTATGCAGAAGAGAAGGAGTTTTGCTAGCATAGCGGAGAAATGGATTAAGTTCCTCCGAGTTTTTAGGCGCTTTTAGGTGCCATTGTTTTGTGAAATCACATTCAAACACATAATGAACAATGGTCCCAACCTGACCACATGAACAAGCACTACTTGGAGCCATACCCCTTTTGTTTAGATATTCCGGCGTTGGAGTATGTCCGGAAAGAAACTGTGCTTCTTTGTGGTTCTTGACTAAGAAATCAAGAGAGACAAAGGGCTTAAGGCTGTATGTTCATCTACCTTGTTCTGCATCATTCCTTTCTTATTTCCAGGCTATTAGTGAATGGTTTCGCAATTTAGAAATCAAGTATGATTTGGGCCATTTTAATTCAATTTTTTGCGTGTTAGAGCAAGCCTTGGCAGCTTGCTTTGCCAGTGTGTCAGCTTTTTCATTATAAGTATGTCCGGCATGAGCCATGATCCAGTGAAGACAAATTTGTCATCGATTATTAAATGTCCTGAGTCGATTTTGAATGACTTGAATCAGTGGGGCTTCTGTGATATGGGTTATAAATTCCCAAAAGAGCTGATTGGCTGTCTGACCAAATCACTGCCTTGTATAAATTATTTTCGGCTACATATTTTAATGTTTTATCAATCGCAACCAATTCTGCTTGGAAAGCACTGTTAGCCTCTCCTAATTGTCCCTGCCAATAACCACTCTCCTGTCCATTTTTGAAAATGCAGAAAGCTGCTCCCACTTGGCCTTCTATTTTTGAGCCATCAGTGAAAAAGAGTTGGTGAATGCCTTGGCACTGTGTAGTATTCAAAGTGTGAACCATTATTCCTTCCATCTGTGTTGCTGGGTCGAGTAATGTTTTGAAGGGAATTTCAAAGTCGTCTGGGTTATAAATTGCATCCAGGAGCATGGTTTTTTCTTGATGTTGAAGAAGGTTAGATTTAGCAGCTTCTAGATGAACCATTAAATGTAATGGAAAGACTCCTGCCAAGAAGTTTAATGCTGCCATAGAAGTCGTGCGGAAACATCTAATGATAGTTAAGGTGAAGTGTCTCTGCAAACTGGATAGTTGTCTGACTTTTCTGCTTGTCATTGGTTCCATCCAGCTTTCACAAGTAACGGTGCTGTGGTGGTCGTAGTGGTTGACAGAAGCTTCCTCTCGACCAGCATAGCAGTTCTAGTAATCACTGCCGTAGTCCACCCATTGATGGTTGGCCCTATAAACTGTTGGATTCTGGATGTATTGCTACTAAAAGAGTCCATAGGGGGAAACATCTCCAGCTTTTAACTAGTAACGGTGCTGTGGTGGTCATAGTGGTTGACAGAAGCTTCCTTTCGACCAGCATAACAGTTCTAGCAGTCACTGGACAGTGGCATCAATAAGCTGACCTATGCAGTTTCCAACCTAGCTCCTCTCCACCTTTAAATAAGTTGCCACAAATATAACTAATATCAAGCAATTCTTTCATGACTTAAACTGTTCAACGCTATAAAAAAAAAAACGTGTGCAGAAATTAAGTAATGATTTTTATCACCTTTATTTATTTATTTTTAATATATTTTTTCCAACTGTACGAAAAACTTTTTCCTCTAAAGTTTTATTTGCTAATATGTATCAATTATCTCGGTATTCGAAGAGAACTTTTTAAAAAATTAAGCTGATGCTTCAAAAAAGAGAGTAATAGTTAAAAAAATTTATAAAAATTTGCTGTTGTGTGAGTGGTTTCCTGCAATTATATAATTGGGTTAACTTTAATGATGAATATTCTTGAAATATTTTCAGATAATTTCAACAAAATAACAAAAAATAAATAAAAAACGAAATTCTTTTGTAAATTTTTATCCAGTAAAAATATAATATAACAATGTTTAAAAGATGTCTGTGAAACTTAAGAATACACGCATATACAAAATATATTATCCGAAAAACTTTTCTTTATTAGGTGTAAAAGATGCACCGATAGACTTAAGTGGACAAAAGCATTATATTTACGCTCGTAAAATACGACACTCAAAACTATTCTAAAGCGTTCTTGCATAATTTATTCGTTACGCATCGTTATAAAAAAATTAGAGTTATATAAACAAAATATTTCTCTGTTGAAAAATTCAAGGAAAATATTTCTTCGATTTATTAAATTTTAATTTTGAATTATCAGAACAAATACAAACTGACAAACTATGAAATAAATCTCATCCAATCATTTCGAATAACAAGCAGGAAACAATACTGTGCTACATGAAAATGGTAGAACAAGATATAGTGTTGGCGAAGGTATCACACTCAATATGTTGGAGAATCAATCATGCAATGATAGTTCGAAGATCGACAGATTGTTTTGATAAGTCTGTTCAAATTAGTATCAGAAAATTTTTATGTGATGCATATGACATGATCAACCAATTAATAAAACAGCTCGCGGTAAATACAATCGGGTGCCCCTTGACTTTTTGGCAATTTTTTTATCCCAAAATGTGACTAACTAGAAGGCCGCTCCACAAAAGTTAAAATAAGATAAATTAAATTTTATCCCCAAACTAAGGAGTACTGAATTCTACACTCAACTCAATTTTTCTGTTTATGTTATTTCGCTTTGTAATTTTTGTTGTAGAGTTAATTTTACTTAACAATGTTATTTTAGGCAGTTACTTTTAGTAAAATTTCTTAGCAAAACAAGAGCAATGAAAATATTATTTTATTTAGTTTTAGCATTTCACAATGCAAAGTAAAAAGTGTATCAAGGGTTTTTACATTGTTGTTAGATGTAACGTCATTATATCATCCACATGAATTACTATTATATATTGGCATCAAAAGTAAACAGAGAACTGATTGCAAATTATAAAAACATTGTCATAAAAGCGCATTGAAATTTACCACTCACTGCATCAGAAAAAGTTCCTTATTCATATAAGTAATTTACTTTTTTTATTACTTAAGAAACTTAGACGTAAAAAAATGTATGCTTTAAAGTGCTTAAAAATTTTAATTTTTTCAAAAATACAAATGATATTTCAAGAAAATGAGGCACAGCTTTTTTTTAAAGACTGAGAATTAATGTGTTAATTCGAAAACAATTTATATTTGATGATTTTCGCTTAATATATGTCAATAAACCGTAAAAGAAAAAAAAAAAGGAAAATTTCTCTACAAATAAAGTGTAGCGAAATGATTGGTTGGCTTTTATGGCTAAACTGTTTGACGTAGCATGTCCAAAAGAGGGAAAGCTGAGCGAAACAGCTCTTCGAAAAAAATAAATACAATTGTTTTCCTCATTCAAATAATGTAGATCACATCACGTCGCAAGCACACCATTACGTTATTTTGATGAACCAGATTTTTGAATATTTATAAAATGGAGTCTTAGATGGTAAAATATTTCATTTTACATAGTATTTAATCCTTTATGAAAATTTCTATCTGTTAGTTACACTGACCGACAAAAGTCAATTTTGTACAGCCAGTTTATTGCGCCTTATTTGCATAGAATGAATGTAGAACACCAAAGTTGGATGACATGTGTTCAAAACAGGTATGTATTGGTTGCAATATAAAAGTTTATATAAGCAAAGCGCCTAAATGATTTTTTAAAACATAAATAAAAGGAATTTAAATTGTCCTTGCCGATTTTAACGAACAATTAAGTGGATGTTTTGTCTTGCCTTTTTCATTTTGCTTTTTCTTCTGTTCTGTTGTCAACGTGACTAAAATAAAAAAGAAAACGGCTTTTTAAACCAATGCTTTAGACTTTATATGAGAAATCATTTTACTAACAAAACTTACTTCGACAATGTTTTTAATTTTGATTTCAACGAGTTGAATTCATATTACTCGATGTGGGTGTCTTGATCAAATCAATTGAACTGTTGTTAAGGGCACTTGGCTCAAAGTGATTCGAAACGACTTATGGAATAATTGTTTCGGATACACGTAATAATCAATGTTTTACGCACAAAATGTTCATCAAATGGAAAATAAAAAAGAGAATTAGAGAAGATTTAACGGATTTCAAGAGATGTTGGTAAACCAAAAGAGAAACAGATGAACCGAAGAGCCAGGCAAGAAAAGTTGAATCGTTCAAAAATACAAATTAGAAAAGATAACAATTTCATGAAATTGTGGAAAGAATATAGTTGAAGATTTTAAAAGTTCATATAGTATGTTCCCCATTATAAATATAAATTAATCAAAATACTATTTAAATATTGTGAACTATACCATGCTGATATTATTTTAAAACTGTAGTTGAATATTATTGTTATCAGTACGTGGTTGAATATCATTATATCAATATGTAAATATTATATCATATTGAACACTATTACATTATCAGTATGAGGTTGAATAACATTAAGTTATTAGTATGCCGTTGAATATCATTACGTTATCATGTTATTCAGTGGTATTATGTTATCAGTATGTTACTGAATATCTTTATTTCAACATGTGGTTGAATACCATTATGTTATCAGTATACAAAAGCTGCATTAAAATTTGGCTATGTGAATAGATAATACATAATTTGGCATACAATTTTTATCAGTCTTCGTCGTCACAACTACGTACGAGAACATCTTACCTCTTAATTATTTAGCGAAAAGGCTTTGTTTGAAGTAGTGAAAACTGAAATATATGTTAAAGAACGTAATTCAAATAAGAATTAAATTTTTTATATCATTATTTAAAACTGCCATCTTTTAAGTTCTTTATAAATTAAGCTTGATTAAAAATAGGAATTCGTTACGCTATCTTGGAAATACAAATGAATGCACAGAGCCGTCAAAAGCAGAAAATACCGATACGCATTCCAAGAAACTCTTATTTACGTTATTAAGCTGTGCAAACTTATGGTTTCACAGTTATGCGTAAATATGGGTAAAAAATACTTGTGAAATGTCACCGATTATGTCACTGTTTAATACATTAGATTAGGATGAATATTTTCCTGTTTACATATGCAATGTCTGGAAAAGAGAAGCCTATTATAAATTTCCACAGAGTTATTTACTGGAATATAATAGACACAATTGACTCATTACATATCACTATATAAATAAACATTTTTGCATGAAATACAATTAATAGCAGTTAACAAATAAGTATTATTTTTATATAAAAAATACCTCTACATTTAAATTGTATATTTGTAATATAAATTTGAAAATATTTTTTATTCAGTTTTCATTCTTGTTAGAAAATTTTAACCAGATTAAAAGAGATCAGTTACTGATTAATATTAAACAGGCGGTCGCATGTTGTTTATAAGATCGTCGCAATTGGACCTGAATCTCAGCAGGCTTCTACTAATTCATCTAATTGAGGGTTCATGAAGATATTTCTTAATTTTCTAATTTATGTGTTCCATTGGTCATTATAACTCCACTGAAGTCAATCCACCACAAGGTGCTTCAACAGTTGACATGTGATAAATATCATGTGTAAATAGTTAACGTTATATATTGATCTATGTTTGTATTTGAATTTCATATAAGAGTTCAATTTAATTTTATCCAGCTACTTTATTACATTTTTAAAATTTAATATTATTATTAATATTAAAATTAATCCATCACCTTTAAAAATAGATAAATATTTACTGTTTCGAATGCATAAACAAATCGCCGAATATACTCGACACGTGATTTTGATGTTGCAATAAGGCAATTCAAATATTAACTTAGACTAGAAGACAGTGCTTAAACCACTCTTTATAACTGATTCATTTATAGATCTTTTCACGAATGCGTGTTAGAAAAATGATTATTTAAATACATTTAAAATTTAAATAGCTCAATTTTTGGAACTACATTGATATTTTTACACTTTGAAAAATCATTTTATGAGCAAAAAAATTTCCGGATTCTATACTAATATTTCTTTATTCGAGGTAATATCCATTGCTAGCTACACGCTTTTACGATCTTTCGGGAAATTTGTGAATACCATGCCAAAAAAGGATCGGTCTTTCGAGGCCAGACGGTCATCAAGCCAAGATTTAACGTTTTCGTAAGAAGAGAAGCGATGGTCAACCAATGCCTGCCGTTTCTTGCATTTCCCGCGTTTTTCCAGTATAGCATCGTTCAAATCAAGTAATTGTTGCCTGTAGCGATCAGTAATAATGGATTTGTTTGGTTTAAGAAGCTCGTAATAGCTCAAAAATGTAACGCAAAACGTAAAACACGAGGAAAAACCAAACCTGGCAACAAAAAAATTCGAAAAACAAAAGAATTTGCAACACTAATGAAAACGATTCTAAATTTTTGACGTGTTTTGCGAAAAACTCAATCTTACTCAATGCGAGCTATAAGCCTACGAGCATAAAGCTCCAAAACTGTTTCTGTCATATGACTACTACTACTAATGAAAACTAAAGGACGAGAAATCTCTTAGGGGGATATATCATATTTATACAGTGATTTATAATTTTTATATATTCTCTGTTATTTTCATACAGTTTTATACCAGCATATTTCTCATTACTAACTCATAGTTGAGATATCTATCAATTTGGTGGAATCTGCTAATGAAAAGTGAAAGTCTGTGTAATTTAATTTAGCAATAGGGATTAAGCAAAAACCTCTTCCAATACTCGACCTGCAACTCCCTATATTATTTCACTTGGATGACATAGCAACTAATATTTATTTAATGTGCTGCTATCATCTTTATAGTGAACACGATAGATCTTCCATTAAGTAGGGATTCAATCTGAATACTTTCCATTAATGAGAAATAAGCTTCACCCAGACAAGACATCACAGATAGCTTAAACCTATAAATATTCCAAATGACTTCACACATATTTTAATTTAACATAAATATGATTTAATATGTGTGTACGTGATTCAAACTAAAAAATTATGTTTATATGCAGAATGTTCAACATAAAGGTCATTTAATTTGTAGATCCTATCAGAATGATATAGAGAAAAATTAAATCCCTAGTTGCAATCACGTCGTCATTTGATGATTAAACTGAGTTTGTACTGTGACATATCATTTCTTGGGATCATGTCCTGATGATGAAACTGCTCTCACTTTTTGAAAAAGTTCTGTAAAGCTCACACAAGTGCACATAAATTCCAATCTTTCCCCATAAAAACTGATTAAGTTACAACTCAAATTATTCTTAATCTGTTAATAGGTAATTATTGCTAAATATATAAAAGGAATCACATGTGTGCTCTTTCAAGATATATATATATATATATATTTATATATATATATATATATATATATATATATATATATATATATATATATATATATATATATATATATATATATAACAGTACCAGATAAATTGTACTTCATGTTTACATATTAGTAATGATTGTCCTTAAAATTACACCAAATATGATTTCTAGTTATTTCATGTAATATTTTTGGATATCATGTTCTATTTGAATATTTTGTATGTCAATAAAATAAGTAAACAGTGTCAAATTGTAAGTAAATTGGCAAATTTAGAAGTTAACCAATAAAACTTCTGAACACACTTTTAATTTTATTTATACATCAATGATAGAACTGAATAGATGAAGTAATGTACAAAACAGAAATAATGTACAAGAAAAAAATCTATATCACATTTTAATTTTGTACAAATAGTAAACAAATATGACATAAATTACAGTGATGAGTAAAATGCTTATCACAAGCATACAATAATCTGATACAAAATTTTTAACTTTTCGCTAGAAAAAACTTGAAAAACGTTTCAATTTTCTAAGCAATATATTTTTGTTCTCAAATGACATTTTGATAATTATCTATTTGTTTGAGTATCCATTTAAAGATAAAATGGAGTTAAAAAAATAAAACAAGTTTTTTTTTTATCTAAAATAATTATAATAACATAAGTAATGTCATATTTATTTTGAAATAATATTTATATCAATAATAGTATGATATATAATTTTGTAGTTCCCAATAGTAAGATGTGGAAAAAAGAAGAAGTTATAAATTAAATGAATATACACATGCAATATATTTATAAGCAACTCAAAATCGTGCAAATTTTACAAACATAAAAAAGTTTTTAATTTATCACATACTTTTGTGTGTACTATTCAAAATATTCAACTCAAGTTTAATGAAATGATGAAATAATATTCTTACTTTAAGATATTTATAAAAACGAACCTTTGCAAAGTTATATAATAATAAATAGTTCACACCAAAAAAAAAGCCTAGTTCAAAATTTAAATACTTCAATGGCTTGGATTTTTAATCACTTTTAAAATGTAGTTTTGTAATAATCAATTATTAACGGCTTCCCTGTTTCAGGTGGTTCAATAACATCATTGAAAAATGAAACAGAATTTTGGTTAGTATATTATACTTTATAATGAATATTTGCATTAAAATTTTAAAAGATCATAAAATAAAAATATAAAGATTGATTGAAAATATTGGAATGTTAGATTCTACTGATAGAACAAAAAATAAACCAAAAAAAATGTTGTTCATTCCTGATATCAGAAAAATGTTCATTGGAATCATTTTGATGAGAGCAAACTGAAGACAGTTTATAAACTAATTCAAGTTCATTATCATTTACATAGAAATTAACTATTCTTTTTCATATATTCAGGTGATGCTGCTTCATAATCACTTAGACTAAATAAAGTTGCAGAGCATTTTGACATATATCTGAAAAAAGAGAAAGAATGAGAGCAGGAAAAAAATATCCATGCCAGTAAATAAATAAAAAATTTAAATGTGCTACAAGAATTTTTAAAAAAATAATTTGAGCTTTAAAAATCAAAGTTAATGCCTTAATTAAGAAGAATATTTTTCTGCCGCATCTGTACATTTGTTGTATGACATCGCATTAATATTACACTATCTTTAAATTAGACGATTTTTATTTTATTATTTCATTTTTATGCTACACATTAAACTTCTTTCAAATAAATTCACAATAATTTAATAAATTCATTGATAAAAATCAAATCAGAAATAAAATATAGTTTGCATTTAATCTAAAAATTTTGATAATTCACACATTAAAAGTATAAGAAATGACAGTTGATTTCATACTTGAAATATGCATAAAGAGTCAGAAAATACGAACTTAAACAGTTTAAAAAAATTAGCTATTAAAAATTTTGCTAGGAAAAATATCTCAAATTTAAATAAACCTTTTTCAAAGGTTAATTTCAAATTATAAAATTTATTTTTATAGTGAATATGAAATCTAATTTTTTATAATAGCAAAAGTAAAAAATCTTTAAAAATTAGCCCCATTTAAAGTTGACAAAGTTAACAATAAGAATTCATGGATAAATCAATGAAATGTAATAATTTGAACATATTTAAAATTTTAATTCAAATGTAAGTCAGTTGAAATGTGTAATGTAAAACTATATAAAATTAATAGCAAAATACCTAATACTGAATATAAAAAAATATCAATTTTAAATAATTTTACAATACTTTAACTATAAGATAGTCAATATATCATGATTTGTTCCTTTAGAAATCAGTTGTTATAATATAAAATTGTACTTATATAACATAAATTGTAAACTGTGAATATCAAAAAGAGAAGCGCAACTAAAAATGTGTTCAACAGTCATAGTCAGTGTATTGCAGAGAAAGCAAAGTTGAGAATCGACAAGTGTAATCCTGAATGGATAAGCCTGAAAATAATCTTGACCAATAATGATTCTGAAAGATGTCTCTTTTTCAACTCTAGGGAGAAGTGTGAACTGCATTTGAGTCTGATCATCAAGAAGAGAGGAAACTTTGTTGGATATTATTGCTGAGAAGTCATTTGGCATTTCACAGAGAGATCAGGAGACAAGATGGATGTAATGATGAAGACTCCTCAGCCAGCGAATCTGCTTGCTCGTTACCATAAATGCCGCAATGGCTTGGAATCTACTGCATAACGACATCTCTTCCAGGGCTCAGCAATGAGTCAATCAGCTGCTTACATTCAAACTTGAATGGAAATGGACTGTAGTTAGTAATTAATTGTATAGCTGTCTGAGAGTCAATAAAAAATAATGTTTCAGTAAGGAGTCTAAGTGACAGCTTTAAGGTCCATAAAATTTGCATAAATTTCACCATCAAAATTATCTGCTTAGGTACTAAGGAGCTCTTTAAGATTGCCAGAGGAAGCCATGGCAGACCCATCAGTATAAACATGAAGCCAGTTCTAAAAAAACAGGTGCTTTGGCAATATCTCATGAATGGTTGCTAGATAAGACCATAACTTGGCCTGTATAGAAATATGCTTTCGGACAGGATGAACCAAGTTGAAATTTGCAGCAGCAAATTTTAATGTACCCCAGAAAAGAGGTGGTTGAAAGGTGGGCTGTTTATCAGATCCAAAATATTAAACTCTCTACCAAGCTGATGGTACTTACACAAGAAATAATCCTGTGTTTTTAATCTAATCTGGGAAGGGACATAGTTCTGCCAGAAAAATAACTCTTTTCTAAGCATTTTCTCATCTAGTGAAATGGCACTATAGATATGTATGTCAGATAAAACTATAAATCTCTGTAACTGCTTAGCAACTATAGGAGTTGAGTTAGCAGCTCCAGTAACAAGTCTCAATGCTGTGTTTTGCCAACTAAAAATTTCCTAATATTATCAGAAAGATTGTACTGATTGCTTTAATTGTACATATGTAAATCAATTTTACAACTGTTGGAATAAATAATATTTCATTATTGTTCCAATTTGGAAAACCAGCAAATTTTTGGTTTAGCGAAAATTTTTATCAAATTAGTGAACAAAAAAATAGGCAGTAAAATATTAATTGTTGCAATTCTAGTTGCAAATAAATAAATATTCTAGTTACAAATAAATGCACTGCAGAATTTTTAATAGGCAACTCAGAAATAATGAAGTCTTAAATTTAATGAATGAGATTGCAAAAGAAACAAAGAAATGGCAAGCAGCACAAAAATCGACACCAACAATTAAGAAACGATAAAATTCCAAAAATTTGAACTTGCAAAGAAAGGATTTTGTGTAAATTACAGAAGAGTGTTGTTTCACCCTATTTTGGCAATTATACATCACATGGGTGGTAATCATTAAAGTTGCTAGTGACTGTTTTACAGCCTTTCAAAGCAGTAAAGTACTGAATAAATTATACTTCATAATGGAATTTAATAATAGATGTAAGGCACTAATCAGGAAAAATTTAACTACTAAAAATTAATCAGTTTCTTGTGACTTTAATTTTTACACTCATTACTCAAAAGTAAAACCTGCGAGTGTAAATGACTATTATTAAAATATAATACAATGTAATAATGACTTAAAAATATAAACAAATGAGAAATAAAAAAGAAAAATGTTTATGTTCAAACAATTTTTAACAAACACAGAGACAAATTCACACAAATAATTTTTAAAAAATTGACATAAGTTCTTAAATGAAGTGTTATTTATAATATTTTTAGAAATAACTTAAATTAAAAGTTTGTTTCTTAAGTGATGCATTACTATCCTCTTACTTCAGTGATTTGCTTATCTATTAAGCATTGACAGAAAAATAGCTATACATTTTAAGTATTTTGTCATTGAGAAACAAACTAATTATAGATAGTTCCTCGTATCAATCAATTTATATTTTCTCAAGATTTAATTTCCCGAATTTTTAAAAGCATTCCATAAGTCAAATAACTGTTCTTAACTAGTTAAATAATAATAAAGAATATAATTTTACATTAACATAAAATTTATGGAAATTTATTTTCATTTCATTATTATGAGAAATTGAAAACCATCTTTAATAGTAAAACTATGTATTTAAAAATACTAAATAATAATAATTATGTGTATTAAATTCTTCATACTTTTTCAACTAGTCAGATTCCTTCTTTCACATTTTGATTTTAATATCAGTACAATTTTGATCAATATTTAGTGAATACAATACTTATGAGCCTATTTACAGCTGTGTTGACTAATTTAATTAAACACAAAAATGTAAAACAATAATTCATAGAATAACTAATCAAAAAGAATAAACATCATTGAGAATACAGTAAATTACATTTATATATTTGAATTTAAAAGAGCAAAATATAAGTTTCCAGCTTACTTTAAGAATTCAAAAAGATTATTTGTTAATAAAATAACACTATCCTCATCTAATGGGGTATATGCAAGAGCTCCACCAATTTTAGCTTTAAAATAAAGAAATAAAAATTAATCATATTTTGAATAAAATGTAAGAGCACTATTATTTTTTAAATAAATTATAATAAGACAATATACTGATAAGATAAACAAATGCAAGAAAAAATAAGTATGAACAGAATTTACAATGCAGTTTTACATGTTACAACATTTAAATTTTATATAATAAAACACTATTTTTATTATTTCCCATGGTTCAAAAATCTTTAAGCACATAATAAAATCAAATATACATGTGCTGTTGCAAAACTTATCCAAAATGGAGGGTAAAAATCTGATATTTGTACGTTTGGTTGATACTTCAAAGTTAATGGTGCTGTTATCAACGTAATAGTTCAACCTTTTGTAGAGTTAGTTGAAGCTAAACATGTGATGTATATTTAAATTAAATATATGATTATTTCTAGAATCTAATAAATTTTTATGCATAAATGTATTATATTTTGAAATTGTTTTTATATTATTAAGATGAAACTAGCTTTCAAACCAAAATATTCAATTTAATAAAAAAGAAAGGGGATTTTCAATTATATATTTCTCATCAGTATTTCATCCTTTCTTACAATACATTATAAATAACTTTGTAACAAACAAGAATTTGACATCTTACCCACACCAATAACATAATTTTGAAATGTTTAAATTTAATAATTCTTAATAATAATGTTTTAATATAGCATTCTTTTAAGATTAAAAACAATTTTTTTGTAACTTTTTATCTTTAAAAATATTATTTGTAATAAAGGAAAAAAAACCCCAGTCTATAATAAGCAAGAATATGACATTTTTGAGAATAAAAGGAAATCCTTTTGCGGTGACTGGATCTTCGTATACAACACAGCACAAAAAATTGCTTACTGACAAAATTATTACTTAAAAAAGGAAAAAGAAGTTTTAAAATGGTCAACTAAGTGACTGGGCCTATATCTAAAAGAATATATATGAATTGGATTTGTAATATGTTTGCTATAAAAAAGCTGCAAATTCAAGCCGAAAATTAGTCTTTTAAAAATAGTATATAACAATGACTTAAATTTTAAATTTTGATGGATAAAAAGCATGTCAAGAATTGCAGTTACTGCTAAATATAAAAGTAAATAACTGCATATATATGTATATATTTTTAACCTGTTATTCTCCAATGATACAAACAAATGCTCTTTATTTTATTTGTAATTTACTTTCGATAATAAACTTTAACAAAACTTTTAAAAAAATTATTTAAAAGTGTTAAAAGCACAAATTTTTGTTAAAAATCCATTTATGAGTTTTAATAATAATAATTTGCAACATTGACAAGTACATTATATAACAAAATTTTTCAACTATTAAAAAATTTAATTAGCTTACAAAAAATACCATAATTAAATTGCCATTTCAAGTATGGTTTAACTAAATTCCTTGATATATTATATTTAATTATTAAATATGGTATTAAATACAATAAATGTAAATATACTGTAAAAGAATGAGCTTATGAATGATAATTAACTTTTTAAATATGATTCTTAAAAATCAACAATAAATACCATTATTTTATATGAATATAATCTAAAAAATCTATTTATATTAAAGTCCTATTCTCTACTTAACATATTTATAGTAAAGAAACCGTCTTTCCATTTTAAACATTAATAAAAGAGAAAACTTCATAAATGACAGAGGAAATAACTTACTGAACAATCGTAGCAAATGAAAAGCTCCATATATTTGGGATGGTGTTGAATCTGGATTTTTAGACATTATCTAGAAATTTGAAATAAAATTAATCAAACTATCAATATGTCAAATGATTTAATCTTTAAACTTTTAAATTTTCAGATTATCTTTTATCATTATTTCCCTAAGGATTCCTAATGCATTTGGTTCAAAAAAGTAAAATGAAATAAAATTAAAACTGCCATATAATCATAAAAAAACTTAATAATTAATACAAACAACTCATGTGTTATACACTTAATTTCATTAATTTTTTTTCTTTTTTGGAGAAGAAAAAATTTATTAAAGAAATAAAGTTTGTTGTGTTTAAAAATAAAATTATCCATTATACTATAAAAAGTTTTCCTATTTTATTTCTGTTAAAACAATTTCCTTTTTTTTTTTTTTTCATTTGAAGGTACATGTGTAGCATTTGTTGAACAAAGACAAAATACACCAAATAAAAAAATTTGTTTCAAATAGAGAGAAAATTATATACCAAAATACAAGGTTATTACTTTGATAAACCACTTGTGTTTCGTAATAACAAAATGATAATAATTTAAGATTTACTTGCTATAATGCACAACACAATTGAATGTTTTTAAATATTTATGATTTTCACATCCAAAAGTATGCTCCAATAAGCATAATACAAAACTTCACTAACATTAGACAAATAAGGGTAAGTAACCATTTTGAAAAGAAATGTTGATGGTTATTAATATTGCTATTTTGACGATACTCCGATTTATTTATTGTTGATGCAAATAATTGGGTATAGTTATTATTTATTTATTTTTTTTAACTTTTTTAATTACTTTCTAAATTTTTAATTACTTTTTTAACTTTTTTAATACGTGCTAATAGTTAACTGAAAATACCTTCATGTTTAATTACTTTAGTAAATAAACTGCATCAGAAATTTTTAACACTTATGTTTTAATTTTTATAATTTTCATTAAATATAAACTGAGGAATCATGTGAAAGAACTTGGTGTCAACTAGGCATTATTTGAGTCAATTTATTATCTAAAATATCTCTGAAATAATAAAATTTTTAATATTTTAATCATAAATTATACATTTTTTATGTATAGAAATAATTTATCATTTTAAAACCAGATACTTTAATAGCTTTCAAAACATTAATACAGTTAGTTAATCTAGAAAATGTTCGTTATCATTATTGGTGGCAAGTATTCAATAAACATTTTATACAAGCTGCTATTCAGATAAGAAATTCAAATATTAAAACAAATAATAAGCATGAATTCAATATTATTTGATACTACGTAATTATGCTTTTAAAAATGAAACATTTAACCAGCCTTGGACATCAATATTTATTACATAAAATAAAAATTCATATTAAACTTGCAAAGGATAAAAGCTTCATTTGATTTCAAGTTTAAAATTATAATAAGAATTTAAAAGAAGAATGTTTCCTAAATGAACTTTTCAATGGGATTTACATGAATTTCACAGTATATTTCTAAATATGGCAATACCATAGCTAAGACGATTTGTGCAAATTTTTACAGCATTCAGAATTTCAATGATTTCTTAATTTTAACTATAGAATATAATTTACAGCTATACTGAAATTTAATTTTTAATAATAAAATGTCCTTAAATATTAATTTCATAGCATTATTTCAAAATCAATAAAAATTATATATTCAACAAAATTGTAAATTTAGAATAATTCTATTGGATATAACATGTTGATGTATTTTTAACAATGTAAATCAAAATTACAATGAACAGCATAATTTTACTTATTATCATTCATTAATAAAAATAAAATTTCCATATTGATGCTTTTGTAGATAAACAGATTTGTATTATTCTTCAATAAAATGAAAAGAAATATAAAAATCTGCATAAATCTGCATGTATGTACACATACACAAATAATATATACTATAGAAATAAATGAATTTTACATTTATTAAATTTTAGAATTTTTAAATAAAAGTAAAACATGCTGTAAAGAAGTGTTCTCAAAATTATAACAACATATTCAGGAAATGCCTTAAAGAGATGTTTCCAGACTTAACATGACAATGTAAGATAGAGTAATCAAGAAGTATGATAACTTCTGGATTAATGTAATTCAGTAGAATATCATAAAACTGATCAACAAAGACTGTAATGATATTGTATTGAATTACATTAATCATCGAATAAAGGGAAATATCATCAGAGATTAATCTAAAATTACTTTTCAAGAGATAACTAACCTCTAAAAAAAGAGATGGATAAAATTTTATCAAAAAGTAATAGAACTCAAAATTTTAACATTCTTCTTTGATTGCATATATTCATTTGTCAAGATTCAATTAGCCCTTTTTAAGGTCAAAATTAAATACTGAAATTAAGGATATATTAAAAAATTAAAAGTAAATAACTGAAAATTATTAGTTCTTTTGAGAATTCTGGAAGATAAAGTTTGATAATAGCATGCAAAATTTATTAATATCAAATATATATAAATAAATCCTTGTATCATAACATTGAAATTAAAATATCGTCATAAAAAATGATCTTGCTCTGATTGTAATAAATATTTTTTGAATTATTATTCCATCCTGATTCAACACACAATTGTTCATTATGTTATATTAATATCTAATTAAACTGAATTTCAGTTAAATATAATAATTCTCAAACAAATAAACAATAAAAAATTTATTTGAAATATTATAATCAATTTTATTTTTTGCCAAAGTTAATTTATCAAATCCATGGCAATCGCATGAAATAAAGGAAAATAATGGAATCAATAAAAAGAAACCAAACTGATATCAAATGCATCTATTTCATATGTGTGAGAAATTAAGAAAGAACATATCTTTGAAAAGTGCAACTATGAAAGATATATTATAAATTGATCTGACTCTCATGCATTTGCTAATTAAAGATCAAATAATTTACATATAAAATTTTGCATAACATTTTATCTTTTTATTTGAATGGATTTTTATAATCTTTAACAACCATTAAAAAAGAAAGAATAAAACAATTATAAATAATGTTTTAATAAAATAATTATAAAACATAGCTATAAAACAATTTTTATTTTCAGTACATTATTTTCCATAAAAATTATATTTTGATGGATGAAATGAATCCAGATAATTGATAAACAATAAGTTTCATATCTTTATTTAAATTGTATTAAGATACTATATTATGCAGTTTATTTACTAAAGCATTAAGATATATATTAATTCGTATAAAATATTACTTAGTATATTTTGAAAAAAAATTCAATGCTCGTTTTACTCAAATGAATTAACACTCTAGGCAAAACACATAGATAAAAAATGCCAAAGCTATTTGAATATAAAGTTATGGAATAATAACATTACATCCAAAAATAAATAATAAAATGTAAAGTCAAAGGTATAATTTTTCAGAATGTAAGAAATTTTAAAAATCCAAGAATTTCTTTCAAACCAATCGTATAAAATTATTTTTTCATTAATGTAAATATTAATGCAATATATAAAATAATGAAATAGATTAAAAAATATGTTTAAATATTTATAGTTATTCTCAACTGTAATATCAAATATTGATAGTTAAAGATGAATTTGGTATGCATTTTATTTCAGGCACCTGTTTTAATAAGAAAATCCTAAAAGGTTTTACTGCACAATGAGAAATCTTTTGTTTAAGCAATTTAAGAGTAATTACTAAGAAATTAATTATTTTAATAAAAAGCAAAAGCAACAAGTATGAAAAAACTAAATAAAATTAAGCATGAGTTTATTATTGGAAAAGTAGTCTCAATTTCTTACATTAAAAGTTCTTATAAATTTGATTCAATAATTGATGAATTCTAAAAAATAATTTTTTAACACAAGTTACATATGTATTTAAAAAATCTAAAACACACACACATGTTTATACATTCAATAGCTGAAAATCTTTCTCAATGCAAGATATATGGACTAATAATTTAAAGATTAATCAATGTGCTTTGTTTTGTTTTGTTTGTCGCTCAACGGTCATTTTTTGCACACGAGGGCTAATTAGACCGGGACCTACGGTTTAAAGTGGATTCCGAACCACTACAAACATCCATGCCCAAGGTGGGATTCGAACCCACAAGCTGTTGAACCGAAGGCAAGAGCGCTAACCATTCGGCTGCCAGCTCGGCTAATCAATGTGCTGTAGCCAACTCAAGTACAATGAACTACAAAGTGATAGTAAATTCCAACACCATATTATTACTATTTTAAACTTTGTAAATGAATTGAAAGATAAAATTCTCAATATTAATGACATAAAATCATTTTTAAAATTTATTTTAGTCTATAAATAAATAAGAACAGTCAAAACTAGATCTTTAGAAAGACTCAAAAGACAAAAAGATGATTAAATGATATCAAGTTGGTTAGTTGTGCTTTGTGATGCAATGTTTAAAGCTGCACCAAAAATTATATTTTAATTGACGTCTTTTCCTCAAAACTTAAATGTTAAAATTTAGAAAAGACAAAAATATTTTGTAAATAAATAATTAAAAGCTAAATGTTAAATGAAAAATAAATCAATAAATATCACAAATTTAAACTATAAGCTATAAAAATTATATAAACTTATTGCCTTTAAAAAGGCAAAAAGATTTCTATGCAGTGGTTCCCCAATAAATCAAATAATATCAGAATATCAGTGTTTAAAAAAGTAAAACAATAAAAATTAAAAGCAGGGCATGAAATTAAAATTTGGAAGCCATGAATGATTCAAAACACGGTTCAGATCAAGGATTTAATTCATTTAGAAACAAATCTCAATGTCCAATATGAAGGTGAGTTAATCTTACATTGGCGTTTCAAAGCAGTAAAACATGAGGAGATGATGTATAGAAAGACAGTATGCAGTTTGTGTTCATGATCTGCATGCTCCCTAAATCCTCCCAGAGATAAACTTTTTCACACCCTTTCTCACATCACACCTACAAGAGGATTAATTGAAGCTGATGCAGCTTTAAGATCAATGTGGCCTGGGATCCAAAAAATAATAATAATAAATAATTAACATCATATTGCTAGCAAAAGAATCCACTGCTCTGAAAATCTTGAACACAACAGAATGATAATAAATGTTTAAATCCAGCACTTCTAGCATACTAAAACTGTCAATATACAAGCAAAATTTCTAAGCACTCACAAGTTGAAGTGCATGGTAAATATCTGTAAAGATGGAGCAGGAGAAATGAGGGTTGCTACTATATGTATTATTGTCAAGAAATCACCACAGCAAACATATCTAGAATTTTTTTTTATCTATTTATAAATACTGGCTAGTAAGACAAGTAATAACAGTGATATGATACAACTGTTGGAAAACAATAGGAGTTCTATCTAATTTTCTATTTACAGCAAATAGATTGATTATTATCTGTGGATCATACTGAAGTAGATGTGAAAATATATGCATCTTCCAAATGATAGCAGACAATATAGCATAAATAAATTAATTAAAAAAAAACACAGCCAATTTCATAAAAAAAAAAGTTTCACACTCCATGAAAATCAAGTTTTTTAATTAAGTAAATATAAAATAAAATTGTTCATAATATTCTAAATTTGAAGGCATTTTTTGTCACCCTTCATGAATTTAAAGTCAATTATTTATAGGAAAAATCAATAAAATCTCTGTCAATTTAATTTTATGATGACAATAAGAGTTGAACATAATGGTAAAATTGTAAGTCTTATCAAAAGTTCAACTTGAAAAATTTAATTAAGATTAAAATACCTCAACATGTTGAGCTCTTTCAAATTTAAATAGTAACTGCTTTCCCAACATAACATTAAAATATTCTCTAATTCCATTTATAGTTTCCAGTATTGCAGTCTCTCTGAAATAAAAAAAAAAATTATAGTGAAATTAATTTATCCATTATTAAATGCCATTTTTATTACAGTAAATCAATATCAATATTTATTTTAAATTAAAACAAATTTATCAATTGATTCATGGATTCTTCAATACTATTGATCATCAATGGATAATTAAAAAAAAGGAAAAAGAATTTTAAAGGCATGATTTTTACAATAAAATATGTTCAAAATTCACTTATTTAACATTACTTTTTTTAAAGATAGATTTTTTAGACCATATTGTGTAATATGCACTTAAAAAATAAAATGGGATTTAAGAGTGCATAATTTTTAGAAATTAATTTTTATAAGTAAATTAAAATATACTATATTAATAAAACATTTTTGAATAAGAATTTGTTATAATATGCATAAAATGATAAAAAATTAGATGTGCATTTGATTAAGTATATTTATGAAAACTGATGTTTATTATGACATTATATACAATTATGTTATGAGAATTTAAGCACATTTATGGTACAAAGAAGACATAATTGTAGAAGAATTGAAGCTTGGTAAAAATTTGACAACCTATTTAAAGTCTGTAAATTTAGGTTTAAGCATCATATAGCGAGAAAAAAATCATAAGAAAATTAATGTTGGTTTTTAATGTAATTCATTCAATCATATATCATTTCAGAAACACTTACAATTCTTAATTATATAAAAAAATTATAATTCAAAATTAAAAACATTATCCTTTTCCAGCAAAATTTACGTCAATAAACAAAAATTAAACTTTTGAGTTTAAAAATTTCCAAGCATTGTTCATTTAACAAAGATAAAGCAGCAGAACAGTTTTGTTATTAATACATTTATTGAAAGAACATACTTATTAGGAGTGATGCCTTTAACAGACACCCTGTGCTTCATGTAGTCTGAAAGAATAGTTTCTACAGGTACACGGGCAGGTAATTTATAAAGCTGTAAAATAAACAAATTATAAGTAATTTCTTAAAGTAAATTTTAGTCTTGACATAAGTAATTCAATATACAATAATAATGGATAAGCCACAAAAAAAGAATGAGTTTTGAACAAATTTGAGTACACTAAAAACTGAAGAGAAAAATAAGAAATATAGAAGTTTCATTAATACATTCTATACAAATACATGCACACAACTTTAACATAATATTTTATTTAATTAGAAAAATCTTTCATGCATATTGATTTTTTATCACACCACTAATTCTTGCAATACTTTACTTTTTATTCTTAAAAATGATTTGAATAAGAATGAAAAGAAAATTCCTTAAATTGCCAGAATACAAAGAATTACATAAAAGCAACAACCTTATTTTGTCTAGTAACAAGATCCCAATCGTCTACAATCCAGTGCTTTAGTTCATCAGGCATTTTTATTTTGATCTCTAGTTTTCGTGTATATTCTTCTTCCTAACATATAAAAATTTAAAAATATTACACATATATATTTAAGATGAGACTTACTAATATATTGTGCAAAAGATTCATAAAATCTTTTTCAGATTTAATACAGAAATTCGATATTTAAAATGTTTGCATTAATTACTTATCAACAAATCAATAGCATCAGATTAGTGATTCTCAACCACTATATCACACTTTTGTGTGCCACCAAATTTTAGAAATGTACATTACAAAGCTTTTTTATATTACAAGTAAAGTAATACTTGTATTATTTTTGTAATATACATATTATATCATTTTATTTACATTCAAATTATTATCATAAACTATTTTACACAATGTATTATAGGTAAGGAAACTTTTAAACAACTTATCTTTTCCATCGTGTGCTGACGAATTTTGAAATCTAAAAGTGTGCCGTGATAAAAAGAGGTTGAGAATCACAGCATTAGCTATTTGAATTTTGTCTTCATCACCTCTTTCATATTCAGGAAATTAAGGTGCAATTGAATTTCAAAGGACTTTAGTAATTAAAAATAAAATATTCTATTATATAAATATGTCTAAAATTTATGGATAATTTGTAAATTACAAAAACTTATAAACATAAAGAAACAATAAAACAATAAATATTTAAAAATTAATTGGCTATTACAATTATTTTCACAAATATCAAGATAAAATGATTTTTGCTTTCAATTTATAAAAATAACAAATATGAATAAAAATAATTATAAGCATAAATATTCAAATCATTTCATTTTAACTAAATTCAATCAATAATGGTGTTGGCAAGAATTTCAGGGTACAAATATTTTTAGACAATTAATGGAAAGAGTTTCATGAGTCAGATAAGGGATCGTACATATTTCCAAGAATCAAATTCCAGGAGTTAAGAAGCTTTCCAGAAGCTTTTAAGAAGTTTTCCAGGAGTCAAATCAAAAATTTCCAGCATGTTTTGATATTCGTGTACTAATTGTTCTTAATCAAAAATGCATACAATTATGTATATGCAACATTTTTCAATTATATTTATAAATAATTGTAAAAATTAGAATATTTTTAAGCTAAAAATATAATGATTATTTCAAAAAACTTCAATAAATTTAGTTATAACAGAAAACATTTTATTTAATCAATATTCTTTACATTACTGAATTATACATTGTATAAAATAATGGTAGTTTTAAAGTCTTTAAACATCTTCATTAGAGCCCTATCTATTAATTTACTGAGTATTTCAAGATATGTTTCTTTTCAGCCTCTTTCCAAATAAATATACTTATTCAAAACAAAATAAATACAATTATTAGATAAAGTTTTTAATACGATTTTTTTTTAAATAGCAATTCTATATTTTTCTGCTGTTTACTTTAAAACTATACAATTACACATCCATATTCTAGACTTTTCTATTCCTTTAATCACTCAAGATTTTCACATTTCTTAGTTATTTATTTATGCAAAATATTGCTGTTAGAAAATACTATCTTTCCGACTAAAGCTTCTAAAGCTTTTGCATTTAATTCATAATTAATACTGTTTCACTGAAGTACCATGGAGACATGTGATTGATTTTGCAATCAATGTTAATTTATCAGTTCTTTCAGTTTCCTTGGCATACTCTATTATAAATTTGAAAAATATATGTCATCAATGTCTTCAAGAAGTGCTTTTCGCTTTCCCCTGTTATTGGTAGCTTCTTCCACTGCTTTAATTCATCCAAATATAATTTATATCTTTGCCTGGAAACAGCAGCAAAATTAACTAAATCTTTGCTTATAATCATATTATTCACACCTCCTATGTTTCAGGCATGATTGTCAATGATATACTTAGAAATAATTGATTATTATTTAAATTTTCTACCATCAAATTTTTATTTACAGAAAACGCACATTCAGCAGATGCTTGACAATGAGAGAGTAGTAGCAAATGAACCGCTTTTCATGCGACAATACCTTTTTGAGAGTATGTTAAAATAAAATGTACCTATTCTATCTTTAATAGAATTAAATTTCTCATCAATACAATCTTGAAATCTAATAATTAATTGTAATAATTTAAACCCTTCTACAAAATTATAAAATTTTTTGAAAACAGAATTCTAATAAATTTATTTTAAACACATTAGACAAGAGGTCCGAAGGAAGGTATGGAAAGTATATTTTAAGTCAAAAATTTTATATTTAAATATTAATATTCAGTGAATTTTACTTAATATAAAAAAGACAAACATAGAAAAAGAATCAATTAAAACCACCTGCCCAACTGCACCACATGAAAAATCTTACTCTGGTATTTACTTCACTTCACACACATAAATCTAAACACTACATCTGGTCCTGACTGAACTGATTATCATAAAACTATTGTGGCAGAAACTATATTTTTATTTCAGTCAACAGTTATGAAAATAATATCATTTTAATATTGATCATGCATATATCTAGTGATAACATTAAAAAGTAATACTAAATTTGGTTTTTGAACAATTTCGTTAAAAAAATTTTAAATATTAAAACAAAAAATTCAATAAAATATTTTTTAAGTAAAAATAAATGCATCACGATAATTAAAAATTCCAGGAGTTTTAAAATGTTTCCGGGAATAGCATGAACCGTATAAGCTGAATACTTAGAAGAAGCTATGACTTGAAAGATTAGAAATTGAGTAAATAATGGAATCATGTCTTTAATTGTAAAATTCAATCAAATCGTGCGAGTTAATTTTGCCAAATAATGTTCCCAGGGATTTTAAACATTCTTGTAACTTTTTCATCACTTTATTTACCTCTTTTAAGATTTTTATTTTGGTTTCTCGTGATATTGCATTGTGTTAGTTTAAAGTAGCTACTTTGTTCAACGGCTCAGGTGTCATTTTTGTTTGCAAGTTTGCTATTTTTGCACAGAGTGAAAAAAAAACTGAATTGTTTACTTCACCCTTCCTTTCATTAGAAGCCAGACAAGTAGAACCAGGAAGCTGTTTTTCTCAGCAAGCTTCCACATCCTACTTGTGTGACAATAAATAATACAAAGCATAGGATCATAGATTTTTAATTTTTCGAGTATTTTGAGTATTTTTTAGTAGTATTTTATGGATAATATTCTAGTTCTGTATATAGGATAATATTCTAGTTCTATATATTGTAGGGAAGTTCTATCTTCCCATCATTGGAAGCAGAATTTTGGAGCTGACTTCTGGATGAAAAAAAAAAACTCTAATTTAATATAATAGTATTATTGACTTGATATTTCCACTCTTACTGCCCTCCATCAAAGTTGGACAGAAACACTGAAGATTCTACACCTAAAAATCTTGGTAATGCAATAATTATTTTCAATAGCACATTTTGAAACTAATTATTTTTTAGAAAAATACAGGAAGATTATTTAATGAATTTGGACATTGTATTTTGATTAGATGATAGTGGATAATCCTTATGTTGGATGCAAAATAAAATGGAATGCATAGGAAAAGAGTTAGAAATTTTGTTGCTGATCGTTATAATGAAAAAGCCTTAAAGTGGGGTTTTCATAATGAGGTTCAACTGTATAAACAAATATTCTATAAAATTCATATTGCTCATCAGACTAGAAAATGGTCAATGTTCTTTTAATGAATATAGAATATATTTTATCAAATATATGTAGTAAGAGGAAATGAGAATAAAAGATAAACTATTTAAGCATCTTGTTTTAAAATAGCATTACCAAAATTATTGTAGAAACAATACTAAATTTGTAATGATCATCAAAACACAAAAAATGGTACAATTTAATACAAAATGTGTTTATATAAATGTAAGAATAAATTGCATAATTTTGTATATTATCCCTAAATTTAAAAAATGATCTCATTTAATATTATTAAAAGCATAAATTTTAAAAAGAGCGAAAAAAAAGTCAGTTTTAAAAAATTCCACATACAGTTTCTACATTCTGTTCAGCACGAGTTCGTTTCTTCCTTTGAAGTTCATTCTGAGATTCACTAGTTGAAGTTGAAGGAGTAGGTGCAGCTACATATAAATAATTATAATACTATATTAACTATTAATTTATAATGTAAACATAAAAGACAGATCATTACACATACCAATCATTACATTTTAGGACACAAGGATCATTTTTCAGTCATTTTAGGATAAAATTTGAATTGACAGTTAGACAGAATGGATGATCCATTTTGAAAAATTGCAACCTTTTTGTCATTGCAACACTTCATAGAAGTCATTTTAATTACAAGCCTATTAGAAATGTTATATTAAAAAAATGGATGTCCTCAAATTTCATAGTTTTAAAATACTAATGCTTTTCAATTTTACATTCATTTGCTGTTTTTACTTTTAAACATGTTTTTAGACATATTTTTAACAACAATTTTGAGTACCAATGTACATGTTTGATATTTAACTCAAATGTTTTCACCTTTTTTTAACAATAAAACTGTAAATATCTTTAAATTTAAGATTTTACTTTAATATATTAAAAAATCATATTGATTTGAAATTGGTTTTGCTTTTTATTTTACAGTAAGAATTCACTATAATATCATAATCTGCTAATATAATTAAAAAATGTAATTGGTAAATAAAAATTAGTATATTATTACAATTTTAAAAGATGGCAACAGTTTTATGCAAATTTTTCATGAAGAGAGTGGTATAAGATTTCAATAAAAAAATACTATTTATTAGTACTGCAATGAAAAAAGTGAATCAACAAACTGAGTATTTACCATTTTTGGCAGTTATGCCAATTGTTTCAGCTTAAAATAATTTTTATTACACATTTAAAATGATATACAAAACAGTAATTTTAATTAAAAAATGAATTTTTATTAAAAATATTTGTTTTTATAATGATCTTGGAATTCTCAAAATGCAAGATTTAATAACACTATATACAATTTACACACAAAAATACACTAATTTGTAACACTGATTTTCATAAAAATTAAAACACCTAATTCAAAATATATCAAACAACAATAAGAAATTTAGTGCTTCATTTTTTATGTTATATCATTCAGGAAAAATTAAGACAGATAAAATTCATATTTTAAAATTATCTAAATTGTATGTTTGAATTTTTTAATTTGTCTTATTTATAACCATGGTATTCGATGCAGAAAAGAAGAAAACTTCAAGTTTATTTTTTACAAAAAATCGAATAATGGAAGTTCTTTTCCTTTTAATTCATAATATTTCAATAGTATACCGCTAAGGTTTTGACACTTTTAAATTTAACTGTAAAATTTGTTAAGTAAAGCAAATTTTATAAAAACAAAATATGAAAAATTTGATCATAATTGTTACTTAAAACTTACCTTCTTGTTTTCCTTCATTTTGTCTAGACTTACCTTCTTTGCTTTTTTGTTTAGGAGTTTTTTCTTGGGGTGGGAGAACTGTTGATTCTCTATCAGAAGGTTCTCTTTTTGAACCAGCTTTTGCTGGTTTAGTTTTTTTGCCAGTACTATGAAAAAAGCAATAAATATTTTAAACAAATATGAAATTTTTTAAGAGCAATAAGAATTAAAAATTTAGATAAGGAAAATAAAATGTTTATTTTCACTTAAGGAGAAAAACTTTATGGTAAAATTACAATAATCAAATTAAGTAAAAATGCATTAATACCCATGGGCAGCAGCTAATTCTTTTTGTTTCTGCATATTAGCGTCATTATATTTTAATACTCTACTTTCTGGCACCCATTCATCCCAACTAAAATATAAAAAAATTTCCAATTAGGAAGCTTAGAAGAAATAAATAGAATTCACAAATAAAATATTTACAAAAATACATGAAAATAAATCATATAATATATAAACCATCTTTATGTTTTACTTTTTATTCCATCCACTGTAATGTATGTAGTATTTCACATTCTTATCTCTAACTTGAGCTTTAATACACTAAAAATAAAAATAGATATATATTATAATTATATTGAAAGATAAAACATTTTATAGCTTGTAACAAGTATAGAATAACTATAAGTATGTGCATTCATCTAGTGCAATCGAGACTATTATAAACTCCCAATTCACAAATTATTGCAACTATTAATTAGCCTAAAAATGTCCTTCAAAAGAGTTTATTATAATTTTCAATTCCTTTTATTTTTTTCTTTTTAAAAGGAAAATTAATTTTAAAGAATTAAAAATTTTATGAAAAGAACTCGACTAAAATAACTGATTGAGAAAATCAAGATTGTTTAGTGTTAGCGGAGATAAAAATTTAAAGAACCCTATTTTTAATTTTAAAATATAGTAAATAGATTTTTTTCTAATTATACAATGAAGTTTTAAATCAGAGACTTGTTTTTAAACTTATTTAGTGGAGTTACCTATATGAAAGAAATGCTAATTAAATTTGATGTTATTTATAAACAAATTAAAATTTAATATTTCAGAGTCTTGTCTTTGAAGTTACCAGTACATATTGATCACACGTTAGTTAAATGATAGAATTTATATATTCAATACAATCAACATCATAAAATTCAGATATATCTTATATTAGAAGCAAGTCTACTTAAAATTGTCTTTAATTAAATTACTTCTTTTTTATTATAAATACTTAATTTTAGGAAATATACTTGCAATACCAATGAGTTTCCCCAAAAAAGAAAATACCAACAACATATTATTATTATATTTTTAAATTCATTATATAATTTTCAACAACCAAATGTAGCAAAATTGATGATTTATTTTTATTGCCAAAATAATTCACCAAAAAGAATAAATAGCAAGATAAGCTGGTGGTTGGTGTTGAAGTTTAATTGCAGTGCTCTTTATGAGTAATTTTTCTTTAATGATGTTTAAATTCTAATTTGCATCCTTTGAATTTATACATTTGTGTTTGATATAGGAAAATTAATTTTGATATTCAATATCATTGTGATTAATAACACATTTCACTTGTAATAGAAACCAAAAATAAAGATAAGAAAGGCATTCATTTAAACTTTCCATAAGGTTAGTATTGCATTTATATGTATAGTTATTTTCACTGTCCTTCATTGAATTTTACTACATTTGAAGGTTAAAGCTACATAACTTTCTATCATGTTTTTAATACTATAATTAGATGTGTTAAATGAATGTAATTTATTTTTCATCAATTATTCACTTTTGTGACAGAATTTTTAATTTTGTCACCTAAAAATTGAAAAAATTCTTAAATCATATTTTTTACAGCATTGTAAAACTGCATTTTATAATATAATCTCATATGAAATCAGTAAACTGCATTCTTGGAATTTAATAACTTGTTAAATATTTTAACAAAGTCATTTTTTAAGTATATTATTGAATATGAGTTATTAAATAGAATTCTAATTAAGATAATCTATTTAATAATTTAAATTTCTTTATTATTTTATAATTAAAATATTCTTAAAATTGTTGTTGAATATAATCTTATAATATAGATTCTAATAAAATCTATTAGAAAAATTTTAAGTTCTTTATTTTATAATTATATATTAAAATTTTATGAAGTTCATTTTCTGTAAGAAACTTCCTGTTTATTTATAAAGCTTTTAAGAAAATTTTATCAATTCATAACTTTTATTCTGTTTTTATTTATCTTAAGAATCAATATTTAAAAAATAACACCATATTTTCTATATTTCTCTCATGGTTTCAAGTATATAGAGTCATTTTATACCTATCAGAATTGCTAGCTAAATTCCAACATCTGTGCATCATCCTCAGCTTGGAAAAAAATTTCTCTTTCTTCTCTTAATATACTCATATTTATTTTCTTTTGTCAAAAACTGATTGTAATTTAAAAAAAAAAAAAAAACATTATAATTCAAAAAAGCTGCTCTACCAAAAAAAAAGCTACTTCATAGCATTATAAAATAATAAATTTGCAATTCTTTATGTTCATAAGTAGGATTTCAATATATATTTTAAAAAACTGAATGTACTTTTAACAGAATTCAAGAAGTTACAAATATGGAAAAATTTAAATTTTTTCATTCTATATAATCAATAATGCAATAACGCATTTTTCACAACAGGTATTAATATAAATTTAAAGAACTGAGATTTTTAGATAATAAAATAAAGATAAAAATTCTGATACAAAATTTAAAATTTAGTCTGGTCTAATTATTGTCTAATACATTTTTACATGCACAGGAGATAATTAGATTAAAACCTAAAATTTAAAGTTATTTTGAACCCATCAAACAATGCCCAAGATAATCAAATATAGAACTTTGAAAGTCTAAACACTAAGCACTCGGCGTCTAAACACTAAGCACTTGGCTGCCAGTTCAGCACACAAAATTGAAGAGTTCTCAACAAAAAATGAATTACAATATTTAACACTTAAGAAAACATAACAAATGAAGTGATTATACCAGCTTAAACCTTCTAACAAAACATAATTCAATGATTTTTTATGATAACGAATACTCATATTTAAATGCAATAATTATATTGACTAAAATAACAGAAATATGTTTTATCTTTATTGTTATTTTTGTCATAAATGACATATTATGGCACTACAACGATACCAAATATAGTGAAATAAAGTTTCACACATCAAATGCTAATGTGATAATGCAAATGGCACAAATTCCAATAATAACTATTAATTAAAAATTTTGTTAATTTATCACAATTAAGCTTTCTCACCAACATCAATTCATATTTATCAGTTAACTGATCTTTAAAATTTTCTGATAATGATAACTCTATCTAAATATATTTTCAAAGAAAAAATCTAAGGACCAATGTCAGGGGTAAAGGACCATTAATAGCATTTCATCACTTCTCTTAATTCATTCTCAGAGAAATTTATTACTTACTGCACTATAAACATTTACATGGTAGAGAGGGCTTCTGCCCATTCTACTAAAATGTTATCCTAGTACTGATCATCTATCACAGAAAAACATAAAATATTGATATCTCTGTATGGAAAAAAGATCCAATAACTTTATACCTACATCTTTATATTCTTCTAACATCTGAAGAAATTCAATATCATAGAACAACAATAAAAGGACCCTAATTTTGATAATACCACAAAATCTGTGATTTTCATTTATTAAAATTTGTTTTTAATTTTTCATCTTTTAACACAAGCAATAAACAAGACTTACAATCAACTTTATGAGCATTAAAACTATTATGAATTTCCACAGCTAATCATACATTTCCTGAACCTTAATATAGCAAAAATGGTTCAGTTGTTAATATAAGTGAGTCACAAATTAGAGAATTTTATCAAGAACATTTTTTTTAACTCTGTAAATCGGAACAGATATAATATAATCCCTTTAGTGCATTTTTGGTTTTTGTGAATTTTATGTTTCTCTGGTAACTTGGATTTTTTATTAATTCAAAAAGATAAATACTAAAGATATTCATATTCTGTTCTGGCAACCCTCCACTTTTATCAAAAAAGTTTTGGCTATTCCCAGGAAGGGCAATTTAGAATACATTGTTTAAATTAAAGATTTTTATTAGAATTTATGTAAGAAAAATTGAATTAATTATTTTTCTTTTCAAAATTCCAAATATCTAACAATTTTATTAAAAATTTTCATTATTAATTGAATTTAATTCATTCACTTAGAAAAAAAGTATGATATATCAATTTAGCAAGTTTTTAACAGTCAAAAAAAAATGTAACAAAAAGATTATAATTCATCAATGCCCTATGTCTTTGTTTATTCTCATTCACATCTTATGTAAAATATCAAATAACCACAAAAATACTTAGTAAGTCCTCACAGTGGCAACAACTTTGCTAATTATATTACTTTCATGAATATAACTTCAAAAAAGCAATCAACATTTTAGTTATATTTTTAAGGAAACACTATTAACAGATACAAAACTTAATACTCTTTATAATTTTGATGCAGCACTTAATAATATTAATACAAAAACACTGGTTTAAATATTTGATATCGAATTTCAAATACTGTAATGAATTTTATATGCAAGTTTTAAAAGATATTTATTTTGAATGAAGTCAAAATAAATTTAAAATATGTACATTCAGTTACTTTAGAATTCAAATGTATCTTCATGATTACATATTCTTGTAATGCAAACGAATAAAATTCACCCTTTATATATAATATAAACAAAGTTCTTAAAACAAATAATAAGGCTGTTATTTGGAAAATATTTTTGAATCCAAAGAACAAAAACAACATTGCAACAAAGTAGGCTAACATACACTGGACTATATTATCAACAATTATTTGGTAATATATGGGAAGCTTCTGTCAAAAGATTAAAGTACAGCATAAAAAGTGGATTTGAATTATATCTATAATATTAAAAGTAAGATATTCTTACCTTAGCTTCATATAGAAGAGGGCCATGAAAGCAAAGGACTTTTTCACCTAAAAAAAGTGTAAAATTATATAAATAACGAGATATATTTTCGAAAATAAGTTAATGGAAAAATAGCATCAAAATGAAAAAAATTGGTATGGTTATGAAAAATAAGAAAGAGTTGATTTGACTCCCTCGAATTCGAAATATTTCAATCGTAACTTTACTAACCATCCGCAAATCGAAATTTTGGAGCCATAAAGTATTAATTATAATCAACTTAGTGCACAACCTGCACGTGAAAAATTATTCAACAAAAGTCAGACGAACTGAAATTAAAAACAAAATAAACACAACATCAGAATCGAAGTCGGAGTAAGTTAAATTCACAAACGAAAGTAGATGGTTAAAGTGTGATAAAATTTCCTAATTCTAACTGCTGTTCATTCGAAAATATAGTTTTTAACTATTTTTATTCAACAGTCAATGCGTGGAATTTGCTGTTAACAAATTCATAAATGTCTCATAAATGGTTAATTTATAATCTTTTACGCACAGATACATTATATCGTAAATATTGTTATTTGGCAACAGAATGTGTGTCATCATAAATATCAACAAAAGTCTAGTTTTTTCTTCATGTTTACTTTTCATCTCCATGTTTTCATAAATAGTTTATTTTATATTTAACAATTCAAATGAAACGAAGGTGTCTGTTTCACAATGAGATTCATGGTGCTAATCCTGGTTGTCCATCACCGAAAAGACCAATTAGAAGGGCTGGAAATTATTTGCTAGGTAAAATTACAACATTCCGTTATTAAGTTTAAATGGACTAATTTCTTAGATTTATTATATAAAGTACCAGCATAATTTGTAAAAGCCATGTTGCAATGTTATTAAATTTAAAGATAAAAACTACATTATAGCTTCCTATACATTTTTATGTCAATAAGCTGCTTAAAAGCAATGGAAATGCAATAAATATAAGTGTCAGAAACGTAAAAAGCATGATATTAAAAAATAATGCATTAGCACTCCGTTTTAAATGGTAAAAATTAAATTTTTAGGCATTCAAAATTTCATTGAAACTAAATTTGAATTATTTAACTAATCAACATTAGGAATAAAAGGGAAAAAATTAAATTTTAATTCACATTTTATTTCCTGACAAAATTTGTTTCAAATACATGTCTATAATTGATATTTTACAAAGTTGAAAGTGTAAATAAATTCTGTTTATTTCAATTCTAAAATTCTCTGCAAATTTATTGTTACCATATGTGTTTGTACTTGATAAGTTATGCTATACTGAGCATTATCATCAATAGTTACTATATTGTTGAAGCTGAAATGTGTCTCCTAGAAAATATAAAAAAAGTTTTAGAAGATGAACTCTTTTCCTTCATAAACATCTATAATTTTTTTTTATTGAATGATCAATATTAGATCTCTTAAAAAGCTGTTATTTTTAGAAACTTTTTTGGATATTAACATATTACCCTGTATACCATTTTCACACCAAAAGAAAAAAAAAGAATGCTGCAAGTTTTTAACATTATTTTTAGATGGGAATATAAAAATCACAGCAATTGTTTCTTCCTTGAAACAAATACATAAAAACTTTATTTTTAATTTATATTTCATTTTCAAATTTAAAATTTGTAGACACTAAAAATAAAATATGCAAAACATGAGCATAAATATAATAAACCATGTTAAATGTGAATATAGTTATTAACTTGCAACATATTTTTGTGAAAGTAGTTAAAAGGATAATTTGTAATTTATCTTTTTTTCTTACAACTTAGTTCATTGCTATATATTTTACTGAAATTGTGAAGACTCGTGAAGTTGCCTTTTATTTTTAATAAAGTAACATTTTGTTAAATTGATTTTGCTAGAATTTTTATCATAGGCATGAAAATTTAATTCTAACACAATGGAGAATTATCTGATGGCATTTCTGTATTAATGAAAAATTACTTGTGAAAACAAATATATGTGTATATATTAAATATTTGTGAAGTGAATCTCACAATTCCAATGGCATTGAATTTAAGAGTAGATAAGTTGTGCTTAGAAGTAAATAATTACAGTATTAAAATCAATTTAATGGATCTAAATCAATAATTATTGAGAATTTAGCAGTAACTGGAACCAGTCATAATAACAGAAAAGTGCTGAGTTTAGTAATGAATACTGTGTCACCCAGAAATCTATTAAAATCTTAAATAATTATAACCTTCTAGAAGTATTAAAAATTATCTACTATATTATCTAGAATATCTAGCTTTATTATTTGAAATTTAATAAAAATTTGTGAAAATTTAAAAATAGATGCTTTAAATTTTTTGAAGTTATTTAAAATGTGGAATGAGACATTTGATAATAATAAAAATATTATCAAAAACTCTTCACTAAATGTTTTGAGAAATTTTCTTTACAAAGCTTTTCATTAAATTATGTGGTATCAAATAAGAGTTCTTAGTAAAGTTCTTATTAAATGTATTTCAAGTATATATTGTATTAAAATGTGTTTAAATAAAAAGTTTGCTTAAAATTTTTACTAGAACTGTTTTAAATAAAAAGAATGCAGTATTTTATAAAGTGCATTTTTATAGGTCCTCGTATGGGCAGCTCTCCTGTTCGAAGTATTGTGCAATGTTTAGCTAAAAAAATTGGAACTGATGATTTTTATACAATAAAAGTTAGTATAAGTAATTTTTTGTTTTTATTTTATTATTATCATTATTTAACTGTTATTTTTAGTACTATATTTTGTTGATTGTTGTATTATGCTTACCATAAATTTAAGTAGTTTAAATTTTTAGAGTTACTTGTAACTTAATGATTTAAGCATAGATACAATGTAAATATTCATGACAATATTTAAGAATATTTCTGTGCACTGTATAAAAATTTTTTATTTACTAAAACACATGATGTTACTTATATTTATAAATTGTTCATTATTTTTTAATCATGTCACTCATTTTTTTAACTAAATTAATAAAGATATAGTTAAATTAAATATATGTTTATGTAAAATCCTATCAACTAAGAAAATTAACACAAATATTGCCAAACTGACATTAGATCATTTCATATTCTTAAGATCATATTTAATGAAAAAGTAACAGAAAATATAAAACATACAATTAAAAAAAGTCTGGAATACCTTATTTTCAAAAATAAATATGTACATATTTCAAATTCCTAATTTAAAAAATAACAAAAAAATTATTTAAATGGGAAAGAAAGATGCACTGTTTAATAGTTGCTAACACTCTGCAACACTGAAATCCTCCAGTCCAGTACTTTTTCAAATAGATATTTATTTTTCTGCTTTTAAATGAAATTTCATATCCTGCTCATTGGAGTATTTTTCCTGTGTCTTTGAAAATACTCAATGATAATTTGTTCTATTGGTTGGTACGTTCCAGATTTTTATCATTTTGTAGTGTGAAAGGAGAGAAATAACAATTAAATTTGAACTCTTGTTTAAAGAAACATAAATGGTTTATTAAAGTAATCTTGTATTTGATATATAGTTTTCTTAGCGGCAAAAAGCATATTATTTAGCTCAATTTTTTTCCTTATGGCTGAGGTTTTGTTCATGTACCATTTGTTATTGATTAACTCAATGCGAACATCATATCCATTTTTTATGGGGAAAATATTTGGTTTAATAGAATTTTAAAAATAAAAGTATTTTATTATAAAATAATAAATTGCTTTAGCCTCTAGAATTCATTTTATTTCATTTACCACGTAAGAAATTCTACGTTTTTTTAAAACCTGCAATTAAAAATTTTCTGTTTATTAAGAAATAGGTAACATTTTATCTTTAAAAAATTAAAACTAATTTTTTAATTATCGTTCATTTAATTAATTTTTTTTAAGAACGATATTGATTTTTTTTAAAATAGTCATATTCTGAAACAATGCTTTTAATAATTTACCGTTTAATTTTTTTATGATTTCAACTTATTTCTGTAGTTATTAATAATAAACTTATAAATATTTTATCCTTAGATTTTAACATTACAAGATCCATTAAATGAAACTCAAGATGACCGACAAGGAAAAATGTTACTACATACTGAATATTCATTGCTGTCAATGCTACGATATCATCAAGGAGTGATTCATCATCATGGAATATTTAAAGTATAGAAGGATTAACTACAGAAATTTTTTTTTACTATCCTTGCTGATATTTTTCATTTCATCCCATATTTGATGTTTATTTAAACTAAAATGATAAAAGAACTAATATGATCACCATATTTATGATAACATTAAGAATTGTTCTTAGTAAAAATCACTCAAAATTATTTTTGTTTATGGAATTTTTATTTTATATTTTCTTACTTTCTAAATGTACTTACTTTTGTTGTTTTTTTTTAAGGATGAATGCTTTGAATTGACACATGCATGTCCACAAAGAAAAATAGTGAAACGAATTCATAGAGTGTGTTTAGTTTTAGACTGTCTATGCCCTCATGATTATAGTCCTCTAAATGCTTGTCTTATCAATCTACAACATTATGTTATAAGAGAAAAAAAGCTTTCAGAAAAGGAAGCAGTATTGCTATTTTATGATATTGTAAATATTGTATCGACTCTACACAATGTAAGTTGAACATGTGTCTATGAATTACTGTTCTGTTTTGATAATAAAATGATGAAAAATGTCTATAAAAATGTAAATATATTGATATGTATGTCTATATTTTATGCTGAAATGCAAAGTGATGAGCAATTTTATTAAGTTGACAATATTGTCTCATTTTGAGATGTTTAAAGCATTAAAAAATCTCATTTTCCAATGTGGAAAATATTTGTTATTTCAAATTTTTGAAAGTATATTTTTGGAACTGGGTATTGCACTTTTTCTGTCATTGATAAAATTGTATTCTCATAAATGCTTAGAGGATAGTTACAGTAAAATTGATCACCTGCAATTTGTCAAAAGATATAAAATGAGAATCAATTAATTGCCTTAGAAATACATTACAAGCTTATACCTAATGATTTTTAATAATAATCATAGTTTCACTTGTTAAATTTTACATCATTTTGTTAGTCTCATTTTTAAGATATTCATTAATTTTATATAAAACCAAACATTTTTATGTGAATTTTTTTTTTAATTTTTTATTTATTTATTTTTTTTTATCATACACCTTAAATAAGATAATCTTGTTTTGATGAAATATGTAATTGGTATAAAAATGCTTCAACTTTGTGTAAACTAAAAGAAGTTGATTAATGAAAAACTGGTATTGATAATTGTAAATAATAGCATACTATGCTTTTAATGTAATCATGATTTAAAATAATTTTTTTTTCTTGCAGAATCATACTTTAAATATATTATTTATCACTTTATATAAAGCTTATTATAAGGAATTACATAATTTTCCATGTTTACTATTCAGTTTTAGTTACATGTGTTTAAATTTTAGGTACCATCATTTTGAATATATATATATATATATATATATATATATATATATATATATATATATATATATATATATATATATATATATAACTATGCTCATAAATATATGGATGTCAAAATGAAGCAAATTTAATATATTTTGGGATAATTCTCTTAATTTCTATTTATTGGCATGGTGCATTATTTTACTTCAAATTTTCTAACTAATATAGTTTTAATTTTATGAAAAATATCTCAAATAAGATCTCCTATACTAAATAATATTATCTAACCATAATTTATAAAATTAATAATTCACTAATTTAAAATTTTTGAGATAATTATATTTTTGAAACTAAGGTAAAATATTTTTGGTAAGCAAATTATACATTTTTTGTTTGGTTTATAAAGATATTGTTTGATTTAATGAAGTATTTAACGTATAGTATTTTGATATACTGTATAATAAATATAAAAGCAAACAATCATTTTTTAAATAAAATTCTTTAATATTTCAGGAGAACATTGTTCATCGGGATTTGAAACTTGGGAATATAGTTTTAAACAGACAAACAAGAAAAATTACCTTGACAAATTTTTGTCTTGGTAAGCATTTAATGAATGAAAATGATCTTCTAAAAGATCAAAGGGGTAGTCCTGCATACATTAGTCCTGATGTGCTAAGTGGTATGTGACATTTGGCTAATTACTAAACTAATATTTTATGCTGTTTAACATTCATGTCAAATTATTAATTATAAAATAATTGTTTACCATAATAAATAGCTATAAAGTAATGTATTATGAAACTTAATATAGAGTTTTTCCCTGATAATATTATTTTGTTTTACTTAATAATTTCTACTTTCATTAGTAATAAGGAAGTTTATATTTTCTTTACATTAGTTTTCTTATTTCTATTGGGAATAGATTTCTTGGTACAAGAAGTCTGAAATTCTGCTCACTATATTTTTGCGAAATTTTAAGATTTTTTCTCTTTTTTATGGTTTGTCAAAACAAAAATTGAGTTATCAATTACAATTAAGATTCCTGCCAAGATAGATCTCAAAGAGTTTAATTTCTTTGGAACAAACTAATGTCTTAACTACTGAAAATTATATTTTTAAAATCAAGAATTTATCTTTTTGTGGAAACAACCATAATGGTTTTTCTTATATAAAAGTTCTTCGTTTTTAAACTATTTTTAAAGTATTTACTATGACTGGCTATGATGTTAGTCATCATATGGATAAATTTGTCTCTAGTGCAGATAACCAAATCATCTGTAAATCAATCAATCAAAAAGGCAAATTGTAGCACTTATTTTTCAAAATTTCAGAGGAAATTATGCAATTAAATCAATGAAAAATCATCTTGAAAATACACACTTTAAATTATAGGTCCCAGTCAATCTTTCCATGCAAAAAAGTACCCTGGATGGCAAATAAATCAAACTAAATCTTTGGAACATCTTTTATTTTTATTTTATTTTTAATTATCATATGTTCTAGGAAATAAGTATCAACTAATGTGTTAGTTAGAAAATTTTTGTAATTCAAAAATAGATTCTGCTATTAATGTTTTTTTTTCCCCTTCAGAACAAGTTTGACTATTTCAATTGATATTATGTTAAAATTATTTCTAACTTTCTTCTCTGATTTGTCTAGAATGAAAGATAGATTGTAAAATATTGTAAGTTGCATTATCTGTGGCTTTTCTTGTTAAATAATTATACTGGAAGTTAGAAAGTGATTTCTTTCAGATTTTCAATTGTTTTAAAGGGAAAAATGTTAAACTAGTAAATTAAAATGAAGTCTTGTAATAATTATCATTTTCAATTTTAAGAATGAAAATATATTTAGGATGTCTTTAAATAATAGGTGTATGACCTGTTTGATGATATTTTCTTACCCCCATTGCAGACCTGCCGACTTTTACGCAAAATCGCTAGGTTTTACGCTTTTACTGATAGCATGAATTATTTTACAAGTTTTGGTTCTACTAGGCAAAATTTAAAAAAGAAAAAAAAATTATATCTTAGCACATAATGACTTCCCAGACTCCAGCTTTAAAAACTATAGATGGGGAAAAGAAATTATAGGGGTATTATCTTGTTCTTTAGTCACATGGATCAAAACTGGCTGCCATTCATTTTCACTACTGTGATTGGTTGACTGTTGCAGATGGGTGGAGTTAACTCTGAGGCTGTCTTGGGTGAAAGTAAACATTTGGGTTGTGTTTTGGATGTCGACAATTTATGTGAATGGCTGTTAGTAAACCTATAAATCTTATTTTCAATCTTTTAAAAATAGTTATAGTGTCGAATTTCCATGCATTAAAGCATCATCTAAAGGAGTTAAATTTGCTCATTGCGTAGTTTGCAACTGTGATTATAATATATCTCACGGCGGTCGTTTTGATATTTCTCATCATGTCAAAGACACGAAACATGTACAGGAAGCAAAAAGTACATCAAGCACTTCTAAAATGGATGCTTATTTTAAAAATTATACTCAAGAAATCACTCGGTCAGACTTATATTTCACTTCATTCTTGATTGAGCACAACATACCACTCGGCGTTTCTGATCATGCTGGTCCCCTTTTCAGGAAAATGTTTCCTAAAAGTGAAGCTGCAAAGCATTATGGATGTGCTCGAACCAAAACTTCTGCCATTCTAAATCTAAATTCATGTTATCTTTATTAGTGATACCACATAGCAGTGCAGAGTGTGAAAGAATTTTTAGTTTAGTGTAAAAGAATCGAAATGAATTTAGGAACTCACTATTAAATAATAATTTAGAAAGTTTGCTTATTGTGAAATCTTTAAGTGATAGATTTTGTTATGAGCAAGAGTTCAGTAAGGGTTTGTTATATATATATATATATATATATATATATATATATATATATATATATATATATATATATATATATATATATATATATAGAAAAGGCTAAAAAAGCCACTGTTATATCATTGAATTCTTCCAGTGTATAAAATATTAAAGAAATGTATTTAATGAGGAAAATTTTGTATGGAGTTTTTTTAATCTTTAACCCAGAATTTTTATTTTATTAGTTGTTGATGCGTTTATAATTATTAACTTTAATTGATTTAAAAGCGATTGTGTGTAGCAGAATTATGTCCAGATAACTTATTTTTGTTAATAAATAATTTAAATAAGTATTTCAACAGCGTGCAATTTAGTGTCATTGTGGAATGCAAAGTATTTCCTTGTAAGTATTATTTTAATATTCAGAAAGCACAAAAATTGTAGAGTAATATGAATGCATTCTGGAATCTATGGCTTTTAATTATTAAATCTTTAGAAGAATTAAATTCTTAGCATCTGCATTTTCATTAATTAATAATTTGCTTTAATTAACATAAAATTAATAGTCAAGTAATAACTTAGTTAATTAAATTACGAAAATATATATCTAATATGTAATTTTGAAAAAAAAGTTTTACTGAAATATTTTTTTGAAAGTTGGCAGGTATGCCATTGTTTTATATTTTTTGCCTTTAAAAGAATACATGGCCTGGAACTTTTGCATAGAATTGAGCTACGGAAATCTTTACAATTGTCAGTAAAGATATATCCGAACAGCAGAACTCCTTTTAAGTATTTTACAGGATTTAAAAGACGTTATATTGTGTACACTTATTTTGCAATATTTTGAAATTTAATTTGAACCACTTATTTTTTACCACAATTAGGTGAAAGAAGTAATGATCTCTGAATCTATCTGATGTGTTTTTATAATTTGAATGTTCAATCATGTCTTTAGAATTTAAAAAATAAACTTTATAAAAGAGAATAATTCTAATTTTAAAACTTACTACTTGTCAATTTAAGATTTTCTAGCTGTCATGTACTCATTTTTTAATATCAGTGCAAAAATTTCCAATATCTTTGTTATAAATGTTTTCTATAAATTTAAATTTTTATATATTTCAATTTTTTTCAATGATAATACTGTTATTTTGCATAGTGCTATTTAATATTGTTTTATAATATATTTAAATTACTGGAACTACTTGGTTTAATTTGAATTGTTTATAGTCAATTTATATTGGTTTTAAAAATTTTTTGCATAATTTATTACAGTAAACAATTTTTCTCTACCATTGTTACTTTACTTTGATAAAATTTGTTGTGTATTATATTTTTAGTTATGTTTTTAATATTTAATGCATTTTGTTAATACTTTTAATTCATTGTATATGAATATAATATTTTGAAGTTCTTATTTTAAATTCTATAAAATTTTGTTTTCTATTGTTTAAAAAATATATTTTTAGGTAAGCCTTACCAAGGAAAACCAAGTGATATGTGGGCATTAGGAGTTGTACTTTTTACTATGTTATATGGTCAATTTCCTTTTTACGATTCTATACCTCAAGAATTATTTAGAAAAATAAAAGCAGTTGAATATACAATTCCAGCGTAAGTCTATACAAATATTTTAAATTATTTACTAGAAAATATAGTTTGATTTAGATGTAAATTAATAAGGATTCTGAAAATTTTTTGCTTATAAAAACTATTTTTCTATATAGCTGTTTATTCATACGGCATATATAATGTTTTTTCAATATTTTTTCTTTTGGAATTCAATGTATTGAGAAAAATGAGAATTCTTTACTATTTGAATCAATTTAATGCTTTTTATACTGTGTTTTTATTGAATTTGCATGTATTTAGTATCCTCATAAATTGATTTATTTTCCTTCATTTAAATGTATGAAATCATCTATTTCTATTTTTCTTTATCAAGGAAAAATCTCTGTAATTGATTCATGTGTGGTTCTCAATAAATTATTTATTAGGTTATATATATTATATATACTAGAAATTCTCTCTCTCTCTCTCTTTGATAAAATGAAAATTATTGTTTTATAACTATTTTCATTTTATAAATTTTTCAATGGAACAATATAAAAATGTATTGTTCCATGAACAGTTTCTTGATAAGAATTAATGAATGGGAATTTCAACCATAACTATATATGTTTTATATTTTGCTTTAATAACTGAAGCTTTGATTTTAATTATTTAAGATAGTTGATGTTACCTGTATTAAAGCTCACTGAAATAAAGTTAGTAATGATTGTACAAAATGATATATTAAAATTTTTAATTAAAGTTTAAATTTTTAAATTTCAAATAATCTTTTCAAAAACATATTTGGATTATATTCAAATGCATTTATGTAACTATTGTAATAGTCTTGATGTTTAATAGTACAAGTGGCTTATATTTATTGTGTGGTAAAGCCCAATTGCAAAAACATAATAAATAATAAAATGCATTTTTTTAAAGCACCAATTACTTTTGAAAGTACTCTAGTTTCTTAAAACTTAGAAAGATGCCTTTGTTGTCTTACAAAACTTGACTAGGAAAAATAACCTTACAAACGTTTTTCATGGCAAAAACTGTTTGTAATCTCATTAAATACTTAGTTTTAAATTATTAAAATATCAATTACTAAATATTATATTATTAATTGCAAGTGAATGTTTTCAGTTTCTCCCTTTGAAATGCAAACATTCAAAATAGAAATTTTGACAAGATATGTAAAATTTTCTTAATATGTCAATCATTCCTAAGGTGAAAGGCAATACAATTATTCAGCTTACTTAAATTGTTGCTTTGAAGAAGCAACTGAAGCCATACTTGTTAGAATGAAGATCAATAATGATTATAATTTGAAAATAATAATTTTATATAAATTTATTTTTATAAAAAAGTCTGTTAATTAATAAAAAAAATAAATTGATGAAAGAAAATTAACTGTCATGTCTGATATTTTTTTAATTTAAAGGAAAGAAATTTTTACCAAATTTTTTCCTTTATACATTATTGACTTCTATTGTTTTTAAATATAATTGTAATTTAAGTATGTGTGTATGTGGATTTTTTTGGATTTTTTTTAAATATAACAGGTATTATCATTAAAAAATTTCCAGAAAAAGTTTAATTGTTTTAACAGTTTTTGTGTATTTTGAATAATATCAACTTTCTGAATTTAAAAGATTTTACACATTTAAGAAAATTGGATGAACAAATCATTTACTAAGCATTAAATAATTAAATTGTTCCTAGAGAGGAAAAATCTAGTTAGATTTTAATTTTGAAAGCCAGAAAAAAATTAGAATTTAAACATTCTTAGAAAACTATTGAAATTCTATTTTGATTAAAATGAAAGATTACATGATAGGTAGAGATGTTTTAACAATATTAAAAGTAACAACAATTCAAATTCTGATTAGAATCATTAATAATTGAATAATTTTTATTTCATAATCATGATATCATTGAATTATAATTTTGTATTTTTATTATGTTAGTTTTTTAATATTAGTTTGGTGTAAACTAAAAGTCTTATTTTGTTAATAATTATTTGATGGTATACAAAAAAATTTTTAAAATAATTTATTTTTAGTTCACATTTTGAAAAGCAAGTATTTATTTTTCTTTTACTGTTCTTGTGATATTTACCATATTGGTTAGTAATTTTTTTGAGTAGTCCTTAACAAATTTTTATTTCTTAAATTATTTTTAGTACTTGATGTGATTTATGGCTCATAATATGCAAAGTTTATAAATTTAATAGTTTGAATTTTGTAAATAACTTTTGATAACTGAGAAAAAAATTGTGGAAATAAAAAAATATGATCAAATACTTGAAAATAAATTTAATGAATAAGACAATTAATAAAAAATATATATCCAATAAAATAAATATTTAAATAAATTATTAATACTTTTTTTCATTTCTTTTAACATTTATGTAATTCAAAATAGTTTCTAAAATAATTTTAAAAACAATTAAATCATTGTTTTATTTTAAATTTTGCAATTTTATTTTAATTTTTCATATCTTCATACTTTATTTCAGTATTAAATAGCTTTTTGAACAGTTATTATGTTTCATTGCTACAATAAAAATATTTTTTAAGTTTTTTTATGATTTTCTCACTGGATTTCAAATGTGAAGTATCAATGAAATGTTTTGTTTTTGAAACAGGTCAGATGGTAGAGTTTCTGAGAACTCTAATACGATAATCAAGAATTTACTTGTCCTAAATCCAGCAAAACGAATGACGGCAGAACAAGTTTTAGATGCTTTAAGTTGTATCATTGCCACTCGGTAAGTTGTAATGTAATAATGAAATATAAAATGAGCTATTTAATTGAAGATGTATATTTATGTATCATCAAGAATTTTTACTACATTCTCTTTTTCTTAATCTGATTTCATTTTTTATTCAAATATTTCTTATTTCAAATAAAATAACATTGAAACTTTTTATTGCATTTAAGTAACTACTAAATATAAACGGTCAAGCATATCATTTACGAATGTGAGGCTCTTGCCCTCCCTAGATTAACTTTAGGCATCATCCATACTAGAGAGTTACACCTAGACTCCATTAAAGGGTTATCAGAGTTTATTAATAAAGTGGGTGACCCGAGCAACTGGAACTAGGAAACATTGGGTTTGGAGTTAATAGTACAAAATGCTGATAAAAGCAGAGGTGCCCAATGACATACAAACCCAACTCTAAGAAGAAGAACTACTAAATATATTTCTTGACAATATAACTTATCATTTTATCCAAAAAAATAATAATAATAAAATAATAATTATTAAAAATAGGAGGGGAAATTACAACACTGTAAATTTAAAACAGTTCATTTAGTTAAATTTCTTATCTTGACATGAATATAATATGCTGAAAGAATATCATGGATAAAGAATTTAATAAATTGTAAGGATAAGGTGACTTAATATATATATATCTTCAGTAAATATTATTTTGCTTTTACCCCAGAATTATTTTTGTAAAGGAAATATTTTATATAAAAGTATACTTGTGTCTTTTTTTTAAAAAAAAAATTTATTGCCTTACAATTTCATTTTTAATTTCCATTTGATATTAAATACATCTGCATTTAATTTGTGTATTTATTATGAAAGAAATAAATCTCTTCTTTTACAAATTTTTGAATAAATTGTTTTTCATTGAAGATAAAAAAACATTATATAATTATTTTTATGAAAAAGAATTGTGTTCTATATTTTAACAGATTTGCATACAAGATTTATTGAAAATAATTTTTTAAAAAAAATTATGTAGATAAAACAATCTGTTTGAATCTGATAGATAATCAATAAAAAGTCATTGAATGTTATAGAGGTAAGAACATTTCAACATGCAATGCTGTAAGGAATTTAAATAATAAAGACTTTGTTGCAATTAAAATCATAATATTTGAATTACTTTGAAAAACTGTCAATGATCCAATTAAGTTTTGGAATTTGAATTCTGAATTGTACAAATAGTTAGATGAAAACAATCTTATTTATCGCAAAATATCATTTTAATGTAATTTTTTTATTGTAGTATTCCTAATAAATTTTCTTATTCTGATATTTCTCTAATTTGGGCTGTGCATTAAAATCACTTAGAAACTTATAAAATAGATTTATAAAAGTAAAGATATGGTTCAAATTAAATTCTATGGAAATTATTTATTTATTTTATTATCATGTAATATAATTAATATGATAACATAAACTAACTTTAATAGAACTGTGTTTTAATAATAATTTTTTTTATCTTTGTAGTTTAAAAGCAATATAATTTTTTATAACAATATTTTCCTAATTTTACACATTGCTTACATGTCAGTTCAACTTTATTCTTAATTTTTTTCCACATTGTAAGGTGGAGTCTTCCTTCACGTGATGATGATTTACAAGTTGTTCCTGGCTACAAGCCTCAATCTTCTGCTGATACACTTGATAAAACAGATGGAAATTCACAATCTAATAGTGTCGATGACTTATCAGCATTGGATTTAAGTCTTAATTCGACAACACTTGTTGCATCAGTTGTTCCTCACAAAGAAATGTCCAGGCCAAAAAAATACTCTCATCAGGGGAGTTCCTTCGCTGTATGTCATATAAATGAGGATGAACAGCCCTTAACTCAATCAGACATTCAAACTCTGAGACATATTCTTCCTGGTTCATCTAGTCAATGATGAAATTCATCTAAGTTTACATAAGTGATATCATTCCTCATAGTTTAACGATTTTTTTAAATCATTCATCTAAGTTCATATGAATGTTATAAAGTGAAAAATCTTCATAGAATTCACTGAAAAGAATAATGGTGGCAAAGTTCAGCTGTGCAACATCTAAGGCTGGTTCATTTGTCTTTTAAAAGATCTGATATTATTTCAAATCACCATGTTTTAAAAAAATTTTGCTTCAATTTCAAAATGAATGCTTGATTTGTACATTTTTATAGCAAAATTCGCATTTGTTATTTTGTATATAAAAATAATTTATATTATGATGTACAGTTTTTAAATATGAATACTTATTATATAGAAAAAATGATAATGTTTATCTACTTATAAAAAAATATAATAAAATGTTTATTTATTGTAAATTTTCTCCAGGTATTTAAAAAAGAAATTTGTTATAAGTGACTATGCATCAGTATTCTACACAATATTTAACACATTTAATGATATGTGTGGCATAGACAATATTTTTTTGCAATCATCAAATTAGTTGTCACTGTGTAAGGCAAGTTCACATTACACCTCATGATAAAATGTGACTGTCAGTGAAATAATTTAAAACCTTAATATTTTTGTTAATCATAATCATTTGTTGTCACATAACACACAGTGTAAATTTGCTTTATTACATGATATTTCGCTTTTTCAATAGTCATTAAGACATCTAGATATTTCATTTATCAGCACATGCACTAAACTAAACTGGTTATAATTAGACAGAATAGTAAAATGAACTCAAAAGGAAATAAACATAAAATGAATTCTGTTTGTCTTAATTTTAATAATTATTTATTCAAAAGGATTTTAATAAATATTAAATTTATTATTTTCATGGCAACTTATTTTATTGTATAATGTTTAAGACATTGATTAATATTAAATAATTCACTACTTTGCTTTAAATAATTAATTTTTTAGCCTTTTTAAATTAGATATATTATTGCTTTTTTTTAATTTATTATATTTAAAATCTTTGATTGTTTGGATTTTTTTACACCAATAATAAATACAAACAAATAATTTTTTACATAAATCATTTGCCTTAAGTAGGTAATATAAATGCACTCTTAAAAATAACACTGTTTTTTGATAATTTTAATATTCAATGTGTACACTTTTTCTTCCTGTTAAACAATTTGCTTGAATGGAAATCATTTTTTTTTCAATTGGTGAACTTTTATTGATGCTACATTTAAAATCAATTTTAAAATTTTATTTTATTGTTGAACTTTAATTGTTTGATAAATATATCACACAATGTTTAAGTAGTTTTATAATTAACTGAACATAATAATTCATTTTTATTTTGTTCTGATTTCATGGTGATATGATTTTGTTTCATATTTATCCTATTTCTGAGTTCATGTTAATATCATTTTGCTTCAAAGTTTTATGCAATTAAATGTGTTTAATAATAGAAAATGAAGCTTTTCAGGAAAAGAATTGATTACACTTTTCATAGCTTTACCTTTTTATAAAATTGTAATTAATTTTTGAAGTTCATTTAGTTTAACTAAGCTGTTTTATTAATATTTTGGTTATTTATAAGAATTAAGCTGTTTATTTTGCATATAACTTATATATATTTATGTGTATATATTTTTCCTTATTTATGCTCTGTGTATATATTTGAATAGGCTTTTATGTTTCACACTTATATTTTGAGATTTAACTCTTTATTTTTTTAATCGGATATATTTTAGAAATAATTTTGCAGTGTAAAATTTTATGAATTAGGAGTTTTGAGAAAGATAATCATGTAATTTTGCTGCTTAAAAGTAGTATGAATTATGGTATAATTTTCTTTGACATTAATTAATCCAGTCTGGGTTTGTAAAAAAATCGCATGTTATTTGTACTGTTATGAAATCTAGAAAAAATATATAAATGCTAATCATCAATATTAAATTATTTAAACTGTCAAAAATGTGTGATAAATTGTTATGCTTCTAACAAAGAATTGAGCTTTGATTTTATTATAATAAAATAATGTATTTCAAGTATGAATATCATTTATTTCAAATTGAGCGTAAAACATATTTGTTGATTATAAATATTTAAGTTATTAGAGAGTAACTACTGATATAAAAAGTGCTTTTTTCATTTTTTTTATTGTAGTACAATAAAGCTCAAATTCTTTAAATGTAATGCTTTTTTATGTTAACAGTATTTTTGTTCCATTAAATTCTTAAGTTCTGAAATTATTGGAAAAATTTAAATTGTATGCACTGATGTCTATGAAATGTATGAGTATCAGCTTTTCTGTTGAATGAACAATAAAAAACTAAGGAATTATTTTGACATTAAGTATGTAGAGCAGTTACATTTTGATGAACCAAAAAAGTCACATTATTAACTGCTCTTTCAATTTTAATGTATTCCAATATTACAAACAATTCCCTCAAATTCATATTTTGAACATTTTCAAATGTATTTAATTTTTTTATAGTTCTAAACATTTTATATAAATTTTGAATCTTTTGTCATATATTGAGGATTTAAGAATTTTTTAAAAGCTACATAGTTTTTTATTTATATATTTTATACATTTTCTTTTATTTTATCTTCAGAAATGTCATTTTCGTTGGAAAAATTCCATTGTAGATTTTTATAATTTTCTATTCACAGCCAAATAATTTATTGAAAATTTATGAAGTATTGTCATTATATATTATATTTTATTTAGATTTTGTGTATTACATTTTTGTGAGTATTTCATCAGTTTGTTGAGTAAAAATAATTTGATAAATTTTCTGCTTTTTTTCAAAAAGCGTTTTGGCTTGACAAATAGTTTGTTAAAAAAAAAAAAAACTTCTACTATAAATATTTTTATGAATATAATAATGGAAGAAATCATTATCAGAACATACACATTTGTGAGTTAGCAGCAAATAATTTTATAAGAAGCCGGTTCTCCCAAATTTTGTCTCATTTTGAGAATGTGCCAGTCATTAAAGCTCTTTACTGAAGTATTCTTTCTATTAAAATTTTCACATAAATAAAATTTTTGAAAAATCTATCTTTGTTATTGTACATTTAATGAAATCTTTTTTTTTTTTTTTTTTTTCAAATTTAGAGGTTTTATTCATATTACTTACAATATTCCTGTGTAAATATTTTATTAAGTTAAAGGTGGTATTTTATTTATTTTTGATATATGTAATTTTAATTTTTAAAAATTAATTAAATTTTTAAAAGTATAAAAGCCACAAATCTTATAATTATTTAATATCAAAAATAGTTGTATAATTTTTTCTCCTGACCTTTTTTATTTAAAAACTTACTGGAAAATAATGATATTAAGAGAATATAAAATGATTTTTAAAAATTATTGCAATGCATTAGTGTTTATATATATTTATGCTAGAGCTCATTTTTATTGGTTATGATAAAGCATGCCACTGGATTTTATAAATTACCAATTGATCTTTTTAAGTCAACATATTAATAAATGTGTGTTGAGAATGTAAATATTGACTGGAAATAAATTTATAATTTTATTATCCTGTATATGTATTATTATTTGGAAGACACATATTCTGCTTTACTGTAAAAATTCATAATTTTTTCACTATAACAATTTCATCCTTTAACTCATTTAGAAATGTTTTTCGTAAATTGATTTTAAATTGCTGAGTTAAATTAATAAGACCAAAAGAAAAATATATTTATCTGTGTGTGTGTTCTAATGAATACTGGTACTCTAGTTAGTTCTAAATAAACATAAATATTCAACACAAATATATTTTTGCATTTCCTTAATTAAAATTCACATATTTATTGAGCAATTTATGTTCTGTAAATAGGTAATTTTAATTACTGCTTAATATATTCCAAATTAGATGTACAAATTTTATCTCGATTTATTTTAGCTTTTATAAATTTTCGGTTAAGTGAAAGATGCATTATCTTCATTTTTTTAGAATTTTTGGTAATTTTCAATTAGAACCCCACATTTGATAACCGCCATAAGGTGATAGAAAAAGAAAATCATAAATTATTGTCATAAATATTCCATTTGAATCATAACTTGATTAAAAATACTTACGTTTTCAGAAACTACTAAAAAATGATACAAACATTTTATATACATTTTGTTAACTAAACAGTTATTAATAATTGATAAAACGTATGTTGTTAATAAATGTATTTTGTTGTTTTATGGCCTTGGTGATTTGTAACTGTAATGCTTCTTTTAACTGACAAAATTATCACCAAGCAATCTTTTGCATCAGCTAATTAATTTTGTTTAGCATTTAGCTTGTTTATCATTGTTAATCACTTTTTAGTCAATTTTTGCTCAAATGAAGTTTGATTTAGTAGATATTAAATTCAAAATAAAATTTGGAGCCAGTAAAATCTTCGTATCTGTGTTATATTATTTTCGCTTCTCCATAAACAATAAACGTGCTATTTCTTTAATCATCAGATTATAATGGAAAATACCGATTTTTTTTTCTTACAAGCATAACATAGAGTGAAGTCCAATCATTCTCTTAACCTTGGAGTTGAGGTAGATGACTTTCTGTATCTTGAGTGATAAAATTTGATATAAAATTCTGCAGGTTTTCTGCTGACACCAGAATGAAGTGTGAGCATGTATAATAATAAAGGGTATTTCACACAAAAATCTGTGGAATGCATTTGAATAAGAAAGTGCACAATAAAATTAGACGATTTTGAGTGGGCCTGGCGATTAAAATTTGGTGGGAAACTGGCCGTTCTTCAATTGATGAGATATGAACTTGAGTGTATAGTAAAGTCTTACCATGGCCCTTTAATTTTGTTGATACAATTATATTGAAGCTGCAAAACTAAACAATTTAATAATTTATTTTAAGTAAAATAACTTCAGGGTGTAGGTCCCATTTCAATCTAAATGAAGCAAGAGGAAGCTCTTAACAGTCGTGGTTCAGGAGAGTGATTATGCGCAATAAGATAGGACAACTTTCAGTGCTACTGGAAGTAAAAAGTGATGAAAAGTGCTGGCTAATCTTGTACAAAACTAGTGAAGTCCAGAGAAAAAATTGTACAAAGGTATCGAGATTTTGTAGTAAATGATATTTTTTTATGGAAAGGCAAGAAAAAAGCGCATTCGTTAGAGTATGAATTTTAGTAAAATTACATCATGAAACCTAGAAAAAAGAGCAATCAATTATCATTTACTCTAGGTTCTCAGTCTAATAACCTTCAACCAATTTAAATCTATACTTTGGAATAATTTTATTCTGCACATTTTGCAGCATAATAGACGAATAAGCTAGGAAAAGGGTAAAGTACGGGAGGTTGAAGGTCCAATACCGTTATCAGATTTTCTTCACTTTTTGTGGTCATGGAAAGTCCCCTGACTACAAATTTACAGGATATCTCATTTTTTCCTCTTAGAAGGATATATTGATAGTTATTCGATTCAAGAAATTTAGTAATTTCCCTGTCTGCTGCTTTGGGCAGCAATTTCAAATTCATACGATTATGGGTGGAATTTTAGGGGCAATCTCAGTTACTGGCTGGTCATCCATATTTTCATGATTTTCTTCCTCTGGGGTTAGCCCACTGAACGCGTTAGCTACAGCTATGGGAGTCTTGGTGACACTCTCAATTATAGCTTTGGCTGTTTTCTTGGGGAAAATAAAAGGTTCCTCACCATCATTAGTTCGTTTTTTATTAAGTTTATCATTTTGAGTGGCAATATTAAGTCACTTTTACTATTATGGGAGTAGTAGAGAGTTTGCCATATCAGAAACAAGATTAAAGCTACCTGTACTTGCAGTCTTTAAAGTTTCTTTGGAGGTTTTATTGTTGATAGCCAGCATGTTCAAGATGTTTTGCTGAGGATGTGCAGGCTGTGTTACCCAGTAGCGCCGTCCTGATTTCCAATAGTTTCTTCTGATGGAGTTCCGAGGCATTGCTGTATTTAAGATTCATAATATCCGTCAGCTTTGCAGGTTGAATTATTCCTTTGTTTGTAGCACAAAAATTTTTATTTAAATATTTTCAGGTATTTATTTTTGTTTTCGCAAAATTTTTTATTTCATCCGTTAAAATCATAATTTTTAATAAGAGTGCAATCTGGTGATCCGGTAAATTTTTAAAACATTTTTTAGTTTCTACTTAAATAATCCTGATGGATTACCATATTTTGCGGGGAATCACTATTATTGGCGATATTAGGATCAATTGTTGATGAATGATATATACCCACATTCAACTCTTGTTATTATTTATCTCAATTGTTAATAATTTTCTTCTTTAACTAATTTTTAATTTCATGCATTTATTCCAAAATTTCCGGAAATTTATTTTGCGCTCGATTTAACTATAAATCATTTCAAATATTAAGCAAGGTATTATTTATGCTTTCATTTATAGTATTATATGTTTTATTAAAATTTTCTTGATCATGCTAGAATACATGAATTGCTATCAATAATGAGTAGAACAAAATTTGTATAATGTGTTTATTTACTTGTTGTTTATTAATATTTAAAAAAAAATCTTGGTTTTTATTGCAATTAAAATTTAAGTCTTACTTTTAAAAGTTGATTTAACATATAGCTATTTAAAGTAAGGATTCTAAATCGGGTTCCATTGGAAATTTGAACATTTTCGCTTGCAAAAGTAAATTTGTTCTAGCTCGCATATTGCAACCAAATGCTACGCAACAACTACCATTATTTGCTTTCTGCATTTCAAAAATTTTTATAGAATAATTACTTTTAAATGAATATTTCTCAAAAGCAGTCGAAACTTCAGAAAACAAGCACAATGATATAAGACAGTAATGGAATAGTAAGCAGGAAGTTTTCTAGATCTCCACGGTAGTAGCGCCCTCTATTCCACGCTTTACAGAAACTTCCATCTATAGTAACAACTTTCGGTAGTTCAGCACGCGGGGTGAAAAAGTCTTAGCTCGCTTTGCCTTGTCTGTCGTAGCGGAGTATGATTAATTAAGAAACTATGAAAAAGTTTAATAAAGATTTAGCGCGTTCAAAAATGCCGCGCATTTAGAGTTAAAATATTCCCTGAAAAATAAAAAAAAGTCGGCATATCTTTTCCCACAAAATCTAATATAAAGGGGTCTTATTTTCGGAGAATCACAGTATTTCGTGGTTTTATTCATATGTGCAAATAAATGACAAAATATAATATAAAGATTTCTTTGATGTGATCCATGCTCCAAACAAAAGATCACAATTTTTTATCAGAAAAAATACCAAAATTTGGATCCAACAAATGTCAAAATCACAAAACTTCTGTTTCACTATTCACAAAAAATGTACTTAAACAAGGATCTTATGGCTTGAAATTTCAAGCTTGTTTTGCCTACTAAGTGCGAAATCTGTATTATTCCATGCAATGGAGTAAGTTAAAGAGTACGAACGAAGACCTCACTCCTATTTGTATCATGGAGGAAGGAATATAAGAGGAGTTGTTCTAACCGCGAAATATGAGCGCCGGTGAAGTAGCTAGCAGGCGATACCACGCCCACTCTGTCTTTCAAGAGAAACAGTATTTTCTTATTGAGAACACAGTAAAGGTAAGCATTATTTTCATTTAAAGTGCACACACCGAAATAAAAAGGATCTAAAGTATTTTTTAAAAAAAGTTATTTTTATTGATAGTTAAGTGCTTTATTTATATTTTTGCTAATTATTAATATTATGTATTTCACTAGAGAAATTTTAGGAGTGTTATTCATCTTATTGACTTTCAGATGAACACTTGAATAATTATGAATTAAATTAAATATAATATTATTGTATTTATAATCATGAGAAAAATGTCGATTTTTCTTTTCTTTTTTGATATTCAGTGGCACAGTTTCCTATCCATGTTATTCCCTGTGATTTTATCCAAGCATGCATTATTCTGCTATTTGGATAAAGTTTTTCCCTTTATGTGTTTTTATTTATATCTATATAGTAAAAGTATTTTCCCTTTTGTGTATTTTTAGTAGAATATTAGAAAAAAACTTCTTACAATCAATAAATTTGTAAATGAATTTTGTTAAATAATGTAAAGTAAAAAAAAACTATAATATGAAGTCATTTTGCTAGAAACTAAATAATATATATATATATATATATATATATATATATATATATATATATATATATATTAATCTAAAATTGGATTTCAATAAATCTTGATTTATTATATTTAATAAGATTTATATAAGATAACAATATCTTCTCAAGAAATATAAACAAGCGCAAAAAATAAAATCAAGCTTTGTTAGGTAGGAAATCTCGTATGCTCAAGTGGCAGCTGGTCGTTCATAACCCCCCCTTTGTGTGGCACCTGTTACAGTCATCCCCCCAAAGAACAAATCGCTTCAAATAATGAAGCAACTAAAAATGAGATAGGTGAACTCTTCGCCTTACTAAAAGAAATCAGAGAATTCTTCTTTGGCATCAATATATCCGAAGCTATACGGCGCATCAGAAACTGCAATAGCAGAGAGGACAAGATGTTTTTCATCTTGGAAATGTCCTATTTTCCCCGCCAGTGGAAAACTGCTTCAATTATTCCAATACTCAAACCAAAGCAGGAAAATTATCTTCCATCTAATTACAGACCAATAAGTCTGTTCCCTTCACTTAGCAAAATTGCTGAAGGTATTATTCTTAACAGAATTGACACGTTCTTGAATGGTAATAATATTCTCATTCCTGAACAGCACGGGTTCAGAAAACACTATTCCACAACCCATCAACTGATGAGAGTTGGTGAAACTATCACCCATGGATTCCAGTTGACAAAAAGCACTGGAGCAGTTTCCCTAGATATAGCCAAAACCTTTGACAGAGCCTGGATTGGTGGACTAGTTTTCAAACTCATCACTATTGGTCTCCCTGACCCACTCATTAGATAAATTATCTCATACCTTTTGGGACGGACGTTCCAAGTTCGCATAGGTAAAACACATTCAACACTTAGGCTAATACTAGCAGGAGTACCACAGGGCTCCAAGCTTGGGCCCAGATTATTTCTTATTTATGTGAATGATATATTCAAATCACGACACACAACACTGCATCTATTTGCTGATGATACACTTATCCTAGCACAATGCAGGAAACTATCTACTATTTCTACTGCACTAAACACACATTTACAGCTACTTGACCTCTGGTTCAAGAAATGGAAAATACTTGTTAATGAAAGCAAAAGCATTGCAATCATGTTTGCCAGAAAAAGAGCTATAACTTGTCAAAGAATTAAAATTAATGAAACAGCACTCTCATGGTCCCCAACCTGCAAATATCTAGGAATCACATTTGACAAAAAATTAAATTGGAATATTCATATCCAAAATATGACAAACAAATTCCAACAAACTTCTGCTGCATTATACCCCCTCTTAAAATACAGAGCTGTCAATTGAAAATAAAGTGCTCATTTGCAAAGCATACCTCAGACCACTTCTATTCTATGCTTGCCCCCTCTGGAGTTATATCCATGACAGTAAGATCAAAAAATTAGAAATTCTCCAAAACAAAATAATTAGAAAGCAGTCAAAGCACTCTGGTATTTTTGAAACAAAAAAATAAGAGAACTTAAACTTCCAAAAGTAAGAGAATATTTTGCCAAAATCATGTACAACATGTACAAAAATCTATATAAAACCGAAAATACATCAATCAGTAATCTTCCGTCCTATAATGACCTCACAACCCATAATCGGCACCGTCCCCGCTTTCTACTTCACTTCTATCCAAAGTTTCCTCACCAGCCACCATGATCCTTACACATAAGCAATACGTCCTTGTTAATACTAACAACTAACCTTTTCCCATTCTTACTCGCTAACATAAATAAAAAAATAAACAATAAATAAATAAATAATAAAATAAAAATAAATAAACAAATAAAAAGTATAGATCCCAAAAAAATTAATAAAAAAATAAATATTATAAGTGTTTGTATTCGTGTATTCTCATGTTTTTCTTCTCATTCTAACTATCACTGATACTGTTTTTAGTAGATTAGTTAAGGACATTCCTATGTTAATCCAACTAACTTTTTTTGTAAATATTGCTTATGTGTTATAGCATAAATTAATTTTTATCCAAAAAATCCGAATTTAATTACTTATTTTTTAATTACTCGGCATTAAAAATTAGCTTTTCTGAGATTATTCCAGGAACCATTTTCTGTTTTACGGAGCGCCTGGAGTAAAACTCCTATCTCCAGTGGATAATCAAAGTGATTGCCGGCTGGCAGTTGTCTGAGGTGCCTGGTCCTAGAACCTCAACCCTCATTGGATATCTGGAATGAAACTTGGGAGCTATATCTTGTTCTGATTGGCATAACGAGTAGAGCTTTTAAGTAAGCGGGGCTTATTAGAGTTTACATGAGAAAAAGTAGTTTTTTTAAAGTAGAATAATTAAAAAATTAAATATTAAATTTATATTTTTAGTCTTGAAATTTATTTATGTTATAATTTACAAAAAGCAATATTTACAAAAACATTAGTTATAAAGATACAGAAAAGTCCTTAACTCCACTGCTAAAAACAGTGAGAGTTATAAAAGTTACAAGGCAAAAACACTAAGACATGACTGTACAACATATAGAATTCTTTATTTTTATTTATTTATTTATTATTTTATTTTTTTTGTTACTATATACAATTTATTTATTTGTATTTTTTTATTTTATGTATATACATATACATATTATTTATCTATTTTTTTTTCGTTTTATATAATTTTAATTTGTTAGTAGAAGGATAAAAAGGTTAATTGTTAGTATTATCATGGACGTATTGCTTATGTGTGTAAATCAAGGTGGCTGGTGAGGAAACTTAGGGCAGTAACGAAGTAGTGAGCGGGGACGGTGCCCATTATGGGTGCTAAGGTCATTATATTGTGGCAAGTTTATAATTAATGGATTCTCAGTTTTGTTAATATTTTTATACATGTTATACATAATTTTGGCTAGATATTCCCTGATTGTTGGTATATTTAGTTCTTCTCTTATCTTTTTATTTCTGTAATACCAGGGAGCTTTTGCTGCCTGTCTGATAATTTTATTTTGTAAAGTTTCTAATTTTTTAATTTTACTGTCATGGGTATAGCCCCAGAGGGGGCAGGCATAGGACAGAAGTGGTCTGAGGTATGCTTTGTAAATGAGCACTTTGTTTTCGATTGAGAGCTCAGAGTTGTATTTTAGGAGGGGTATAGTGTTGCAGTTGTTTGGTTAAATTTATTTGTAACATTTTTGAGATGTGTGTTCCAATTTAATTTTTTGTCAAATGTTATGCCTAGATATTTGCATGTTGGAGACCATGGGAGTATTGTTTCGTTGATTTTGATTCTCTGGCAGGTTATTGCTCTTTTTTTAGTAAATAGTATGGCTATGCTTTTATTTTCATTTATTAAAATTTTCCATTTTTTGAACCAGAGCTCAAGTAGCTGTAGGTGTGTGTTTAGTGCTGTGGATATATTTGATAATTTCCTGCATTGTGCTAGGATGAGTGCAGTGGATAATCAGATCACGATATAGCTTCCTGGTTTCATTTTTAGATAGCCAATGAGGGTTGAGGTTCATTAGAACCAGGTACCTCAGCAAACTGCCAGCCGGCAATCATTTTGATCTTGGAAATGTTCGAAGGAACTCAAAAATGAAATATAGTGAGTGTCAGTGTCACACAACGGCGGGAAAAATATCAAGTGCTAGGATACTATCAAAAGCCTCCTCACCAAATATGCATGAGGATAAATATTTAATGTATAATTAACAAACTGTGTATAGAACTAACCCATACAAGAAAAAATAAAATAAAAATAATAAAATTGAAAAAAAATAAAGAGTAGGAAATTAACCTTGTACATATTTACTTTCCATTTGTTAACAACTGTTTTGCAGTCAAATATGATAATTTGATAGTTGTACTAACATATAAACATTATTATGATTAACAAACTAACACTCATATATTTTTCTTTTTAAATGTCTCTGTAACAAACTCGTATATCTCATACATGTTCTGTAATCTCAATATTCTAGCTTCTTTAATTCTAAAATTCTGTATAATTATTATTTAAATGAATCAATAACTAAAGTTTATTCTAATAATAAATAATTTTAATAAATAATTTCTTGAATTTAATTATAACACTGTAAAACTACTTGTAAATCTTTCTTATAACAAATAAGCTCCTCCCCCGAAATGCTCTGAAATACTTTAAACCAATCAGAATCAGCTATAGTTCCAGCATACTCCTGATAGTAAAGAGGGTAAAGGATCGACGATCCAGTGACCTCTACATCCAGACAGCCGGTAACCACGCCCTATACGAGGGTCACTCTGAAAATTTTGAGATACAACTAGGTTTTTAAAGTTATACTTACAAAATTTTAGGTGTGTTCAAAGTAGTCTCCTCCAGCATCAATGCACTTTTGTGGATGAATTTTACACAGATTAAATGCCTCAAGCCATTCATTTCTTCGAATAGATGATAAAAAATGCATTTATAGCCACATCAATCTCTTCTTCTGAATGAAAACGACGTCCGTGTAAGTTATTTTTTAGATTAAAGAATAACCAAAAGTCGCACATAGCTCGATCAGGTGAATACGGCGGATGTTCGATCACTTTAATTTGTTTTTGTTTAAGAAACTCAACTGTTAATCCGGCTGTATGTGAAGATGCATTGTCATGGTGAAGCATTAGTCCCCTAACATTCAGTTCTTGTAGAATTTCTGGAAGACATTTAGTGGTATACCAGTTTGCTGTTACTGTCTTCTGTCATTCCAACTTGATGGCTTTGACCAATCCCGTACTTCTGAAGAAAACGGCATACATAACTTTTTTCAGTGCGCGTTGTTTTTTCACCATTGTCATCGTGGGATCATCTTCAAAGACCCATACTTTGCTTTCTTGACGTGTTGGAACGTCAAAAAACGGTATGTACATTTCATCACCTGTTACAATTTTAGAAATGATGCGGTGGCCACCATCATTCAGCATATTAAGAGTTTCTTTACTAATTCTGACACGCTCCTCTTTTTGTTGCTCAGTTAGATTATGGGGAACCCGACGGCAAACTACTTTTTTCATATGTAATTCTTCATGAATGATTTTGTGTATGGGTACGGATCCAATGTTAAGTTCCTTCTGTATCATTTGATAAGTACAGCGATTATCATCCATAAACATTTTTCGTATGGCAGACACATTATTCGGGATTACTGCCGACGGCGGCCTTCCTGTGTGTTCATCCTAAAGAAAATTGCGACCTCTTCTAAATTCTCTAAACCATCTGAATACAGTAGCACGAGCTGGAGATTCATCACCAAATGCTAATTGCAACCGTTGAACGCATTATTCTTGATTCAAGCTTGCTTTGAAATCGTAAAAAATCATTGCGCGAAAATGTTCTTGCGTCAATTCCATTTTCTCCTCTGTTTAAAATTTATTCCACGCTAAACAAGCTGAAGTAAGTCAGTAAAAAATCGTCTTCTGTATTAAAATACTTTGTACTTTAAAATTAAACCGTTATTTTTATTTTGTAAATTCTTGTCTGCGCGTAACTCAAAAATTTCAGAGTAACCCTCGTATTAATATTAATGTAATGTTAAAAACTCAGTACTTTTGTTTAAAAAAAAATTGGAATTTATTCACTAGCAAAAAATAATTAAATGTAATCCTAAACTTATTAAATTAATCTCCTTTAAATTAATTTTTTTACAGATGAGTTTTTAATATAAAACAATATGAAATTTTTCTTTTATAATTATTATTCAAAAAATATTCGTTAAAATTATTTCTGTTTTAACAAGTTTTGAAGTTTAAATAAGTATGTTTATTTTCAAGTAATATATATATATATATATATATATATATATATATATATATATATATATATATATATATATATATAAATATATAAATATATATATATATATATATATATATATATATATATATATATATATATATATATATATATATATATATATATATATATATATATATATATATATATATATATATATATATATATGCATAAAAATTAGATTTAATTTTTTCCGCAGCTGCTTTTAGGCATATAAAATTGAACAATATGATGCACGGGCAGCAGAATTAGTAACATTAACTTTAGTGAGCAAAAAGTTTTAAAGATTAATGAAATTACCTATGAAAAATTACTCCAGAAAATTTTTATGAAGGTGTACCTGTACATTTATAAGCACAGCAAGCAGCCATAGTAATTTAAAATTAGAAAATTCCAAATAACAACAAATTCCACAAGAGGCTTAATTGTAAGTTATAGGTTTTAGTGGGATATTTTGGAAGACAGAGAGTATATGGCAAATACATCAAGTGCCTACCAATGGGGCGTATCCTTTTATGCTTTTCCTCCATGATATGTATGCAGCTGATTATCAGATTAATCAACTGAATTTCTAACTGTAAACCGTATATAAACTAAACCATCTGATAAAATATTTTGAATGACTCAATCTCGCTATGTTGTTTCAAGAAGTTTTATCTTTATACTAAGATATTTCTTATCATTTCTTCTCGTAAGTTCTATTTTACCTTGAATCAACTATAACAAGATCTTATCCTATGACTTGATTTTAAGTTACAAATTATTGAATTAAAAATAAAATTTTTCGTTTGGAGATCAAATATTTTATTGATAAGAGGTGAGTATAAATATTGTGATATTAATTAGCTCTTAACCCCTTAAACGGTTTGCCCGTACAGTGTACGTGCTACCCAAAATTGGCCTCAACTGGTTTGCCCGTACGCCGTACGGGCATCGATATTTTCTCCTTTCCTTTTCTGGTTTTCCCGTATTTTTCATTATTGTAAAGAGACTATTTAGTATTAATATTTTTCAATAGATGGTATGGCTTGTTCATGTAATGCAATGCTTTTCATCCGGGTTTTTCTTTGTAGCGGGAATTTTTTTGTGAAATTTTTGTTCTATGTATTCAACGCTTGTGAATTTATCTTGTGTCTTTTTTTATGGAATAAACGATAAATATTTCTTGTTAGATGATGAACTACATTCTGATACAGATATTTCTTCTAATTATTTGGATTATTCCTCAAATGACACGTGTAGTGAGCTCAGCTCAGTTGAAGATTTCAGTTCTGCTAAAATTTTTACTGAGGTTGATGTGAAAAATCCACCTGTTCCGTGTCCTGCCCAGATTGCGATGTAGGACTTTGCATTACACCATGCTTTAAATTGTACCATACACAATAATACTTCTGAACTGTTTGGAAAAGTGTAAACTTCAAAATTCACTGTAAGTATGAGAGAAGTTTTTGCAGAATTCGTAAACCATTCTTCATTGCATGCAGAATGTACTTGAGAAAAGCAAACATTTAGGGGTTTTTGGGTTCTAAAATTGTAAAATAAAAAATGTAAAATCATTAAAAGTGAAAAGAAAAATTCTTATTTTATTAAGTATGGTACTTAATTATATGCAATAAAAAATATGCCTTTTTTTTTAAAGCATTTCTGGTAAAAAAATTGACTGCTTAAAAGGTTAAAAAGTATAATCTTTTGTTGCAACTTTAATTAAATATGTCAGAATTCAACATTGTCTTATTACTATTAATTGTTTAAAACTTCTTTGTGCTGAAATAGTAAGCAAAAATTAATATAAAGTGTATATATAAATACATCAGACCAAATTGTGAAAAAATAAAATTTTTAAGTTATCCTAAATTTAAATGAAGGCATAAATATATATATTTGAAATATTAGAATGTTAAAAAAGAAATAACACTAGTTTCAAAAATATTTAAAACAAAAGAATAACTTTAAAACTGTAATTACAAATAAAATTTAAATCACTTGATTATTTTAAAAGATGATAAAAATAGCAGAACATGATAAGAATATCAATTTCAAACCTCTTCCCTTATATGCTAAAATAATGTTGAGATGTTGAGAGATACCGTTATATGTTTCCTTAATTTCTTGTATGTATTTTTTGTGAGATAAAAACAAGATTCTCCTGATATTGACTTGTCAGAATAGTCAATAATATTCTTGCTGTTGTCTTCTCAAATCATACCTTGTTATAACATCTTTTATTAACTTTTCATTAATTAATTATGACCTTATTTTCAGGAGTATTGGGTTACAAATGAGATTTTTTAATTCTTTATTATAAATACCTCATAAAAGAAATTAATAACTTTTGAATTATAAGTATTACAATATTTCTAAAAATACTGTGATTTTCAGTTTAATGGTTTGCTGATTTGATTTCCATCTTGGGCACATAAATTTGTATTGACTTACAAACACTTTCTTCTTTAATAAAGGCGGGCACTTGGGTGACTAACCCTTCGCCACAACAAGGCCGAAAACTACTACTCATTTGTCGTTGCCCAGCGGGCACCTGTGAACCAAGTCACGGAGGCAAGTAGCATTACCCGCGTCATACCACCACAGACCCGTTTATAGGGCGGGCCACATTCATACAACAACACACAAGAAAGGACAGAGAAATAGTAACATCCATGCCCGAACCGGGATTCAAACCCGGGACCCACAGCTCAAGAGTCAGGAGCGCTAACCACTCAGCCATTGGTCGGCTTACTTACAAACACTAATCCTTAGTCAATTACTTCCTTTGTGATGAAAAAGTATCTAATTTTGATGCTATTTTTAAATATTTGATCTGACCTTATTTATTCTAATATAATTAATATTAGAATAAATAAGGTCAGATCAAATTATAATCTTTCTAAATGCCAAAAAAATATTTTTATTTCTTAAAATTACATGATGGTATTCAGAATAAAATTGGTTTTAATATGAACTAAAACTAAACTGAGGTATAACAGCTCCCATGGGATCAAAGCCACAGTTTTCTTAAAAATGTAGGCTGTAAATCATGTCCAGACTAAATGATCAGCCTAATAAAAAATTTGCATTGTTTAGCTTCCAAGCGTGCTTTGTTTTCTTGATCCACTGAAGAGATAAAAGGCCGAGTCGACTTTTCCCAGCCTGAGGATCAAACTTCGAACTTGTGCCTACCACTATGCCACTGGTATTCTTAGTTTTAAAATGAGATCTGCTTAAAATAGAGTTAAAAAGATATTCTATTTTCATGATTTATTTCTTTTTTCAAAAGTACAGCTTATTACTAACCTTCAACACAGAATTATTTGACACAATTGTTATACAATTCTTTTGGCATGATTTTGAATTTTGTCAATTTTATAGACTTTTCTAGTTTTTCTAACTACTAGGACTTGTCTTGAAATGATTGAGAATCGTATGATGTAAATCAGGGGTGCACAACCTCTTCAGAATGAGGGGCCAAAATATGAAAAAAGATCATGTCGAGGGCCAAAGCAGTACGTAAATGTTAAAACATGTTATAAACGTGAAAACACTTTTTTGTGGCAATACGCATGAATTGTATAATTGTTAATTTACTTATTTACTCATGCAAACATTATACAATAAAGTAATAAAACACAAACATTATAGATATGCTTAAAATACTTTATTTCCAGAAAAAAACTTGAAATTGAATAACGGGAGAAAACTTTTTGGTAATTATACAAAGAACACAATTTAAATTTTGAAAAAAATTAGTAAAATTTAATGTGATGGCTATGACTGAATATTTGAAGTTATTGATTTTATGTTGGGCTTAAGATTCGTTGTGGCAATACTAAAACAGAAGAAAGGATCCTATTTCTTATTTTTGATTTGTTTAAATTTATTAAAGAAAAAGTTTGCTCACAAATGTAAAATATTTATTCTGATGTAGAATCGTTTTCCTATCAGATTTTTTCTTTTGTTTATTTGAAAGAGTCTCATTTCTTTTTAAATTAGTCTTATTTTATTAACAACATTCGCGGGCCAACTTTAAAGGCGACGCGGGCCAATTTTCTCCCGCGGGCCATAGGTTGTGCATCCCTGATGTAAATGTTTAAATAATGCTAAAATAATGTTGAGAGATACCGTTATATGTTTCCTTAATTTCTTGTCTGTATTTTTTATGAGATAAAACATTTGATTGGTTTTCTTTTAAAATATTTTCATAATAGATTATGAAAATATTTAGGCTGAAACCTTATTTTATCCTATTAATTATTAGAAAATGTAATTTGTGTTATGTTGTGTCTACATATATTCATTTTTACACATCTATTAGATATTTGTTAAATTTTCATTCAATTAAAAATATTTGATGCCTTTCTTATATTATTATTTGGTATTAATAATTATGTAATTATTTAAAACCAATTTTTGAAGAAAATTATGTACACCAACTTAAGCCTGTATTTATATATACTTGTTCATGAGAATTTCCTTAAATTTGATTTTCTTATACTTTCATTTAAAAATCTTTACCTGTTATATTATATCCCTATATTTTACTTTTATTTAAAATCCTTTTATTGTTCTTTATATTTTCATTATTAATTGGTATATATATTGGTTGCTAATTGAATCATACCAAAATATTAGACTGTCAAAACTGTAGTAGCATTTAATATTTTATAAATTTTACATTCTAGTAAAATTTAACATACAGATTTGACCTGTAAATATAATGCATTCAACAAATATTTTTTATTTAAAACTATAAAATATTTTCTTTTCTATAAGCAAAGTCATCTTTCCTTATAAAGAACTTGATATTTTTTTATAAATTAGCCAGTTAAAATTGCATATATTTGAAAAAATATGAATTTTTAAAAAATACTTTATATTCAAAATTTCAGATTTGCCATTTGTATTTTAATTTATGTAAATATTCTCTTTTAGGTGAGGTAGTGTATAAGAAGTACTGAGAAACGAAAGTGTCTAATCTTTACAGGTTATCAAAATTTGTCTGAAATCTCAAAATTACTTTATTATTTGAAGATACTAATTTGATTCAATGGAAATTTTAAATCAAAACCTCTTAATTTTGATCAATGTACACATCTTCATTGAATTCTGTAATGCAAAATTAATTTTTATGTTTAGATAATTTTATATTTTTGTTGTATCTTGCCAATTAGCAATATGTTTTTATAGATTATTATAAATTACAGTTGCTCATAATGTACAAATAAAATAATGTTCATGAAAAGTTCACCAAAAGAATGTTCAACAAAAGAATTTACACCAGACTTGTGAAATATGCGTAAAAAAGTTAAATCCACATAAAAGCTTACTAACATTTCTCTATTGAATGTAAGGAGGATAAGAAAGTCAGATTAAATATGTATTAAACTCTTGCTGAAGAAATTACTATGAATTAAAAGTTAAGTGGTCATATTAAAGATATGTCATTTTTTTCATCATAATCATTTTTTTTCATGTGAAAAATGCAGGAATCTATTTTGCAAATAAAGAGACATAGAAGCACTTGTGCTTATTCACTCTGAAAAAAGATTCATTTTTGTTAAATGGGTCATGAAACTTTTAAGGGAAAAAAGTGTTTAAGATCCAATATGTTTGTTGAAAAAAAACTTCATTTTTGTGAGGTTTGCCAAAGAAGTTTTAACTGTGAATACAGATTAAGAATGCATTTGGTAACACATACTAAAGAAAAACCTTATTGTGAAAAATGTGGAAAAACATTTAAACATAGAAACAGTTTTGTACGACATTTAAATGTTCACAAAGATAAATCTAACACTTGTGATTTCTGTCAGAGAACATTTCACCGAAAGGATGTATTAAGAGCGCATTTACTTATTCATACTAAAGAGAAACCTTATACTTGTGAAGTATGTCAGACTGCTTTTAATCGTAAAGGTGTTTTACAAAATCATATGTTAATCCACACTAAAGAAAGATCTCATTTTTGCATAGTGTGTCAAAGGATGTTTACTCTGAAGGCTACTTTAAGAAAACACATGTTTACTCACACTAAAGAAAAGCCATATTCATGTGAAGTGTGTCAAAAATCTTTTGCAGCTAAAACCAGTTTAAGATCGCATTCTTTTATTCATACTAATGAGAAACCTTATTCTTGTGAAGTATGTCAGAAAGCCTTTCGAGCACCAAGCACTTTAAAAACACATTTATTGGTTCATACTAAAGAGAAAGCTTACTCATGTGAAGTCTGCCAGAAATGTTATGGTTATAAGAAAGATTTAGTTAGGCATTTACATACTCATGTCAAAAAAAATATGTGTTTGTCCACATGAAGAAAATTTTCTAGAATGAGATATGTTTTTATATAAATAAAATATTTTTGATATTTATTTTTTCTTGCCAAGGTGGTGGTTTATTAAGATAAAAGTCTTGAACTCACTGCTTAAAAGAAATTTATTATGCTAACTTCGTTTATTTCATTATGTAACATTAATTGTTTGCCATATCTATTTATCTTTAAACATGCTAGTATAAAACATGCAAGAAATGAATTTTCATATTAGCTAAAATCTGTAAGTTTTCATTTTTAAAATTATGAATTAAAGATGCTTTTCTCTTGTTTTTTAAAAAATGTAAATGCAACCTTGTCAGAATCTTAATAAAATTCACTCTTTAAATGATATTATAAAGCTTTTTTGTATTAAAATTTTTTTACCTTTGATATAAATTATATACTTTTATTAACTATGTATTATATTATTACAATTATTTTGATTGAATTGTTGCTGATATATATATACACATACATACATGTATGTATTTATATATGTACATGTATGTATGTATTTTTCTGTTAAAAACAAATATTTATTAAACTATTAAAAAATCAAATTTTTTGGACAGGCTGCTCTAAATATGTTGATATTATTTTCCTTACTGTGTTTATGTGTACTAATATTTATTTTGAATGCTGAAACAGGATTATACATTAATATTAATCATTTTTAATTATGTATGCAAATGTTCTATAATCTTTTTTAAAATATAAGGGGATGACATGTGATTGTGTGAAAATTAATACTTGAGTCATAAATAAGAAATTGCTTTCAGAGTAAGCATTATTAAAATTTAATATTCTAAAGTAAAAAATGTTATTAAAGGAAAAAATTTATAGTTTGAGATTTTCCTCTATGCGTATGTATTAGTTATTAATCAGTCAATTTAACTTAAATATTGTTCTCTATTTTAGTCATCTATAAATAAATTCTGTTCTTTAGAATCATTAAAAGCATAATGAGAGCAGAGCAAGAAAATTGTTTTATATTAAATTTATATTTTTTAGTTTTTTCAGTGAAGAATTTTTTTTGCCTAAATGTTATATTTTTTAATACTCTTTATTTTTATAATAATTTAATTCCTTATCAAGTTTAATTGTTTTAAATTGCAATAAAGATGGAGTTCTATTACCTGTCATTTCTGTGCTATAAAATAGAAAATTTCAATCTTTAGAAGAAGTAACTTAATTATTAAAATATATTGTTTCATATGGTGTAGGAGTAACTTTTGTATTACAAAGACAAGTGAAAATGTATTGGCATATATTTAAATCAATATCAATAACATTAAATTAAAATCCTGAAATGGCAAAATGAGTAAGCACAATTGTTATATAAATTTAAATGTATTTGGAAAAACTTAGTATCTGAATTTCTCAAGGCAAATGTTTTGATGTGAAGTTTCTAGTAATTTTGTTAAGAATAATCATATAAAAAATTAATGAAAATAATAGAATATTTTTATCACAACTCATAAAAACAAAATTCAAGCTTTTTTTTTTAAAGATGATGCATGGGGAATGTTGTTTTTGTGTGAATGTATCACAATGCAGTTGAATAGCTGGCTGCTGAAATGTTAAATCTTTTGCCTTCAATTCAGCAACTTGGTAAAGATATTTGTATTTGTTTGTGAAATCCACTTTAAACTGTATGTGCTAGTCTTGTTAACCCTTTGACCGCATTCGGCATACCAGAACACCATGCATTAATTTGACCAAAGTCGCATATGACGTTATGATACGTCACTGGAAATGAGACAATATTTAACATGTTCATTCTTGTTTATTTCAAAGTAACAATGATAGTGAGATAAAACCAAGATGCAAAAGATGTACAAGATACTTATTAAGCAGTGATAGTGAATCTTCTCCTGAGAAATTAAATCAATGTATTTGGGAAGAAAAAGACAATGTACCTAATGTAAAACGGTTTCGTGAAGTACTTGGAATAAATCCTTTGTGTCTGCGAAGGCTAGGTGCTAATCCTAAGCCTTTGGATGTTTTGAATGAAGTCCTAAATGAAGATTTTTGGAATAGCATAGTGGAAGAGACATAGATATGTCAGACAAGTGATAGAAAAAGGTTTTGGAAAAAAAGAAACAAAAGGTGGGAGCCAATAAATTCTAATAATTGCATAAATTATGCTGTTCTTACAAATTACTCTACCCCAAAAAATTAAATGTGCTCCAAATGCAAAAAATTATTTGAATAAATGTGCATTTAAAAAAGGGTTAACTCTTGTGTGCAAAAAAAGGACTGTTGAATGACAAACCAACTGAAATTCATGTGTAATTTATGTTTGTTTTATTAAGTAAATCTGAATGTTTATTTTGGATGTTAAATATTCATTACATATGCGTGATCTTTACTATTGATTTTATGAATGAATTTATATTTGTATGTATGATGAAATTTGTTGAGATTTTCTTCTATAAGTTTATAATATTTTCTACATTTTCCTCTAAACCCATATTTTGAGAGGAGAAAAATAACATTATATTTAACTAGCAAATTGTTTGATCTTTAATGATTTCAACATACAAAAGTAACTGATTCTGTATAAAAGTAGCAATGACTGTGTTTGTAGGAAAACATATTAAGTAACTTAGAAAGACAAAAAAACTTTTTTAATTTTGCATTTAACTGAATATGAATTTAGTGCTATAAATAATTTGTTACCAAAAGAACTATCGGATATAATATACAGTAATCCATCAAACTAGAGCGTAATGTGAAGCAGCGTTAAACGAGGCTATTTTATCAGGTAAATAATGGGTTTGGAGGAAAATGAATAGAAAATTGGTTAGGTATTAAATTTAGGTATTAAATGTTTTATAATAAAAATAAAAGAAAACATTTATTTCTAAAAAATATAAACAATATAAAAGAATTTACTTTTAAAAACAATTAATATTCTAAGTCAGTCGGATCATTCAGTTTATTCGGTGTTTCCAATTTTCTGCCTTTTTGTCAAGAAGATATCTAATACAGTTTGAGTTTTCTTTTTGCATTCTGTTAGAAGTTGCTGATAAGTGGATAAAGCATCTATGAAACCCATCTTGGTTTTGAACTTCTGTCAGCCTGAATGTAATTAAAAACTTTCTAGATTTTTCCATTATGATAGATCGGTTTAATGGGATATTGCGTTCAATTTCGTCGTCAATCCATATAGACAGTCGTTTTTCCATTTCCTCTGGAATGTTATTAACAGAACAGGTAATTGTAGTTGCAGTTGCTGATGAGTGTTTTTCTTTATTCTTAGGAATTGTCCTTATCGTTGAAGTTGCTAAATTCAAAGCTGCTCTTATTTGAGATTGACGTTCACCAGGATCTAATCACTTTTATTTTAGTATCCAGTAAAATGCTTTTTATGTTTTTTTATTATCACCCATGATAAAAACTAAGGATCATTATATTTGTCACTGTATTAATCATTATAGTAATATATAAATTTATACTTACAATAATGTCAACAAATGTTTCAAATGATAAAAATGCTCATGATCAAATGAAAAAATAAATATATTGTCCGTACAGCACCGTACCAAACAAACACAACTACACACTGTTTCGGATATGTTATTTGGAAACCTAGCATTGCGCACAATTTTGGGAAATCCCTGGGTTGAAATAAAAGAACGCTAAAATCAAACACTTTAAGCGGGGTCTTAATGTAGTGATAAGACATGAAATTGAAACAAATTCAGTTGAAATTTAGCATATAATATTGAATGTATACCGAAAATTTAAATTGTAAATAATGTTTAAAATAATCTAGAATCTTATTAGAAATGTGCTGCTTTAAAAAAACTAGTTGTGTTTAGAATATTGAATACTTTGCATCCTCAAAGGCATGTGGCATAATGTTTTTTCTATAATTTTGCAGTGTTTGAAATGTAAATACTTTCTGGATTTTAAGTTGTCTCAAGCATTAACTAGCCACAAGAATTTCAAAAGTTAATTATTTCCTTTTTATATTGTTGTCATTGGGCTGGAAGATTGTAAATTTGTTTCATTGGAGGTTGCGTGCAAGTGCCAGAACTGTTACTGCTTTACAGAAAAGTTGCTGTTTTACAGAAAGTTATTTGTAACACAGCAAAATTGTTATATGTTTGAATTTCTATTTTGTTGGGAGTTATATTTCCTTAATTCTCAGTGTATTATTTTCATTAAGTTTCCTCAGTGAGCAATTAAAGTTTTGATTATTGTTTGTATACACTAGGGAAACTTAAAAACTTCTGATAGTTTGAATTGGTTATGGCAGTATAAAAAGTCAGAAAAACAACTCAAAATTTTGCTGCTTAGTTGTATTGATGGATCAACTTCAACTTAAAAATTAGACTGGATCATCCAAGAATAGGCAGCAGAAATGTATCGTAACATCCTAATTAGAAAAAAGTTATGCAATGAAAATATTTGCGGTACTTATATTTCGAAACAGTAATCTTTTGCAAAGATTACTGTTTCATCGGAAAAGAAGAATTTCATAATTTACTTTGATTCAGGCTTTTATAGTTTATTTTAAAATTTTTTATTAATTTATAAAGGATATCCACTTTTTACTCAGAATGTGTTATTATAAATAATTATTCTGATGCTTACTTTTTTATACTGATTGCTTCATTCCAAAAATGATAGATAATTTATTTCTGAAGCCAAATTGCTGAGCTACAAATATAATATTTTTATTCACTCATTTTGGTAAAAATTATATTTTCAGTTGTCTTATCCAAGTGGGAAAATAGGGAGATAAATATACTTTACCTGTAGCTGTGAGTTTTTCTCTGGTTTGTGATTGGATGCATGTTTTCATGAATTTGAATATTAGCAAATGGACAATTATGACAATTTGGTGAGTAAAACAGCAAATATTCAATTTTACTATCTAATTGTATTCTTTAAAATAAGAATTCTAGCTTTTAGAAATCTTTGTTAAGTTTCTTAGTGCCAAGAGTAATGGTTTTTCTATTATGTAATTTTAAGTTTTATTATGTAATTATATCAAAACTTATTATTATAAAAAGCTGTTAGTTCCTGAAATTTTTAACTTAGAAAGTTATTTTGCTTTTTAAACAAAATAATGGGTGATAATGTTTGAATGTGATATGAAGATTGAAAACAAAAAATTTTGCTTTATAGTAAGTATATAATAACAGAAAAATGTTTATGGTATTGAGATAAACTGTAGGATATATTCTCTTATGTACTAGCTCAGTTTTGGAGTTCGTTAGGAGATGCTAAAAACTTATGAAAATAGACAATGATGTCTTATTTTGTGGGATAAGTGTGGATTTCACCAAATACTGAATCTCCAATTCATCTAATAATATGATGATTGGCAATGTCTTTTGAAATGATATTTTTTATTATAAGAATGGATGCATCTTCATTAAACATTTCAATAGTTGGATATCTTCTACATTCTATAGTTTTCATAAATACATGATATGTTTGGCTATATTATTGGTTAGAATTGATGATTCCTTTTAATGGTTTGTGGGTTTCTTCTCATCATAGGCATTGATGTTTGGTAGTGATTCAAAATTCATTTTAAATTGTAAGCTCTAGTCTAGTTAATTCTTGTGTGTAAAAATGTGATGAAACTATATTATGTTAATTATAAAACTTAAATATTTAATATTTTATTTTTTAGAAAATATGATGCTATTCAAAAGCAGACATCTTCTAAAAAACTCCCCCTCCCAAAAAAAAGTGTTAAAAAATATTTTATTAATTACGACATCTTAGAATTTTTAATATTAAAATCCAAGATAAAGCTTTAATAGGAAATATTATATTCGAAAACTATATTAATAAAAGCTTAATACTAATAGTCACTATGTCTTTTTTTTAAATAAATAAACTTTTACGCAGTGGTTATTTATTTTACTCCTCTCCCACATACATTATTTTGTGAATGTGAATAAGGAGGGTTTATAAAGGAAATAAATTATTTTTCAAAATTTATGATAGCTAAAAATTTTATATGAAATTATTAAATATTAATTAAAGTTAGTAATATATCATGTATCAAGTATAATAGAATGCTAATAAGCAATAGAAAGCATAGGTATTCTAAAAGTGCCTTTTATAGTCATTTGAGCTGAAATCTACTACTAGTAATAAAACTACATCATTAATTTGAATAATATAACTTTTTTAAGTAAGTAATAATGGGAAAAAGTGCAACAAACGATGTGGGATGTACTATTGTCCACTCCAATGTTTTTCAAATTTTTACACAATATCCTTAAATTCAGTTAAGTAATCTTGTTAGGAAAACTACATTATTTAATCGTCTGTAATTTCCGAATGTATTTTATTGTTACTGAAGGAAAATGTTCACTGGATCTTGTTTTCTGTTATTTTTGGAAGCAAATTTACAGATTGTGTTGATATGTTTGCCTGAAATTAAAAACATTTCCCAATACTCTTTCTGTTTACTGTTTTTCTTCCAATTCTACTCTAAACACTTAATTATTAGGTGCATATTTTATGTATTTCTTATGGCTTGATTTAGAATTACATGAATTTTTGGTAGTTTTTACAATTTTTCAGAAAACATAGACATTTGCCCTGGAATGAATTAGAGAATTTAGACTATTCTACATCTCCTTATATTGATTGTTATTGTTAATGAAGTAAATGAAAATATTCAGGCATAGAATATTTTACCCCATTAATTATTAGAAAATGTAGTTTATGGTTTGAAGTTTGTTTGCATTTATTCATTTTTGTATATTCATTACAATTTTCTTATACTCTTCTACTGAATTGAAGTTCTAGCCAATTTACATTTTTAATTGTATTTTTATTATTTATTATTGTATTATTTTACTTATTAGGTGTAAGAGAGCATCCATTTCTTGAAAAAAAATTACTTCTTATGAAAACATAAGTTTGTTTACTTTTGTGTGTTTTCACAACTCCATATGAATTTGATTTTCCTTTGCTTTTATTTAAAAATCCTTATATTTTATAGTTTTAAATATATATTTCTATTAATCAGCATTATCTTATTTAGGATTTATTGCTTGTCTATAAATATATAATGTATCATTATGTAAGTTTTGTAAGAGTTTTATGTTTGACGAAGGAATAAGATGCTAAGAGCATATGACAGCTGAACCTGAACTATTTGATTTTGGTTCTTTTTTTTTCTACCACTAATAAATTTTACTGAAATGTGATTTGACTGATAAATGTTTTGCATAAAGCAAATATTAGTAATTTGAATTAACAGATAATTTCATGTTCTTTCTTAAGAAATAAAAGTCAGTTTTTTTCTTAAAAAAAAAAAAAAAAAAAACACATTTTTACTAATTATCAAATAAAAATTGCTGATTTTGGGAAATATGAATGAATTTTATAAAAATAGTTGATAGTCAAAATTTCCAGAATGATATTCTACAACACATTTTAATTTTTGTAAATATTTTCTTTCAGGTGCTGAAATATATAGGAAATGCTGAGTGAAGAAAATATTTATAATCATTGTAAATTATCAAAAATAGGCTCCAATTCCAAAATACTCATATAATACTTGAAGACAGCTGCTTGAGTTTTGATTTTATTGAAATATTAAGTTGAAAAATCGTCCTTGGCTATATTTCATCCTAAGCTATAAAATTATCCTTAGTTGTATTTGATTGATTTGGATATCTTCATTGAATTTTATGCTGTAAAACCAATTTCCATATTTGGACAATCTTATATGTTCTTGGTATATTATACCATTTTAGCAATTTAATTTTATGGATTGTCTTGAATTATAGTTGCATTTATTCCTTAAATAAAATATTATTCATCGAAAATATATCAAACATTTTTTAATTTATTTAAATATACAAGACTTGGGAAAGATGCTGGAAGAAACTTTTAATCCAGAAAAAAACTTGAGAACATATTCCCGTAAGGATTGTGCAAAAAATCAGACTAATGGTATGCACCAAATTGTTGTGGAAGAAATTACTGTGAACTCAAATGTTGATCTCAGTAATGATGAATCATTTTCATGTAAAATATGTCAGGAATCCTTTTCCCAGAAAGAAAGCTTAGAAACGCATTTGCTTATTCACTCTGGAAAAAAACTTCACTCTTGTAAAACATGTCATAAAACTTTTAATGAAAAAAGACGTTTAAAATCCCATATGTTTGTTGTCAATAAAAAGAAACTTCATTCTTGTGAGATTTGTCAAAAAAGTTTTAGCCATAAAAGCACATTAAAATCTCATTGGCTTACACATACACAAGAAAAACCTTTTTCTTGTGAAAAATGTGAAAAAACATTTAGCCATAAAAACAGTTTTAAACGACATTTACTTGTTCACACTGAAGAGAAACCTTACACTTGTGATTTCTGTCAAAGAGCATTTCGCCAAAACAATACATTAAAAGCGCATTTACTTACTCATACTAAAGAGAAACCTTATGTTTGTGAAATTTGTCATACTACATTTAGCCGTAAAAACATTTTACGAACTCATTTTCTAGTTCATACAAAAGAAAAATCTCATTCTTGTATGGTGTGTCAAAAAACATTTGCACAACAAGGTGCCTTGAAAAATCACATGTTAACTCATACTAAAGAAAAAGCATTTTCATGTGAAGTGTGTCGAAAATCATTCAGTACAAAAAGTAGATTAAAGTCGCATTCTCTTATTCATACTAATGAGAAACCTTATTCTTGTAAAGTATGCCAGAAAGCCTTTCGTGCACAAAGCACTTTAAAAACGCATTTAATTGTTCACACTAAAGAGAAAGCTTACTCATGTGAAGTCTGTCAGAAACGTTATGCTTATAAAAAAGATTTAAATAGGCATTTGCAAACTCACGGTGAAGATAATATATCTTCATCCACACATGAAGAAAATGTTCAAGAGCATGAGACATGTATATGAAATGGATTTGATATTTTTTAAGAAATGTATTTTATCTTATAAAGTAATTAATTTTGTTGGAAGTCTACTTATGGCTTAGGATATGTGTGCCATTATGTAATTAATTAAATAATTTATTAAATGTCTTATTAAATAATTTAAATGTAATTAATTAAATATTTTATTGCTTAATTTATATATTGCATATTGATATAAAACTTATTAGAACTGAACATTCATACTATCAAAAATCTAATGTCTTATTTGGATCTTCAACAAAAACACTTTGCATCATTTGTTTTCAATAAAAAATATGTAATTGCAATATTGTCAAAACCTGTTTAATAAAATACATTCTCTTTTATTGAGTACTTTTTTGTGTTTAAATGTTCTTGTCTAAGAGCATGTTTTCATTAATTGCAACTGATTGTATGTTATAATTTTCCATTATTTTTTACAATTATTTTGAATTTTTGCAGAAAGATAATTATGTACTCACATATCTTTTCATAAGAGGGTTACTCTGAAATTTTTGAGTTACGTGCAGACGAGAATTTACAAAATAAAAATAACGGTTTAATTTTAAAGTACAAAGTATTTTAACACAGAAGACTATTTTTTACTGACTTACTTCAGCTTGTTCAGTGTGGAATAAATATTAAACAGAGGAGAAAATGGAGTTGACGCAAGAACATTTTCGCGCTATGATTTTTTACGATTTCAAAGCAGGCTTGAATCAAGAAGAATGCATTCAACGGTTGCAATTAGCATTTGGTGATGAATCTCCAGCTCGTGCTACTGTATTCAGATGGTTTAGAGAATTTAGAAGAGGTCGCAATTTTCTTCAGGATGAACACACAGGATGGCCGTCGTCGGCAGTAATCCCGTATAATGTGTCTACCATACGAAAAATGTTTATGGATGATAATCGCTGTACTTATCAAATGATACAGAAGGAACTTAACATTGGATCCTTACCCATACACAAAATCATTCATGAAGAATTACATATGAAAAAAGTAGTTTGCCGTTGGGTTCCCCATAATCTAACTGAGCATCAAAAAGAGGAGCGTGTCAAAATCAGTAAAGAAGCTCTTAATATGCTGAATGATGGTGGCCACCGCATCATTTCTAAAATTGTAACAGGTGATGAAATGTACATACCGTTTTTTGACGTTCCAACACATCAAGAAAGCAAAGTATGTGTCTTTGAAAAGGATCCCACGCTGACAATGTTGAAAAAACAACGCGCACTGAAAAAAGTGATGTATGCCATTTTCTTCAGAAGTACGGGATTGGTCAAAGCCATCAAGTTGGAAGGACAGAAGACAGTAACAGCAAATTGGTATACCACTAAATGTGTTCCAGAAATTCTACAAGAACTGAATATATTAGGGGACTAATGCTTCATCATGACAATGCATCTTCACATACAGCCGGATTAACAGTTGAGTTTTTTTTAAACAAAAACAAATTAAAGTGATCGAACATCCGCCGTATTCACCTGGTCGAGCTATGTGCGACTTTTGGTTATTCTTTAATGTAAAAAATAACTTACATGGACGTCGTTTTCATTCAGAAGAAGAGATTGATGTGGCTATAAATGCATTTTTTCATCTATTTGAAGAATAGAATGGTTGAGGCTATTTGTCAAATATGAATGGCTTGAGGCATTTAATCTGTGGAAAATTCGTCTACAAAAGTGCATTGATGCTGGAGGAGACTACTTTGAACACACCTAAAATTTTGTAAGTATAACTTTAAAAACTTAGTTGTATCTCAAAAATATCAGAGTGACCCTCGTATATGATGTGATAAATTTATTATTAGAGAAACATTTTTATATTTCCTAACCAGCTGGGATAAGTGTGGTTATATATTATTTTGCTTAAGTCGTGTTTGTATTTTTGTTTAGTTGTCTGATAATTTAAAATATATTTTAAATCTTCAGAGATTGATATACCAATTTTTAGCAAATAAACAACTTAGTAATCAATAAATTGAATTTATCCTGATTTTAAACAGTATATCATGATGAAGCAAAAATGGCATTGTGTTCAAATTGAATCATAATATCAGATTTATTTTAAATAGCAAATATATGTTGTAAGTAATATATTTTGGACTTAAGAAATCATAATTACATGTCTAAGTTGCTTGGAAAGCCATCTATAATTAATGGCAGAGGAAACATACTAATCATTCAAAGTGAATATAGAGTATAATATTGAAATAAACATAACCTATACATTTAGTCTTATTTAAATTTCTACAATAAGTTACCTGTTCGTCATAACTTGGGAAAGTTTTCTTGATATCTAATTCAATGAGAATTTAGAATGATGTTTGTTGGGAAATGTTTCTTATGGATAATAATGACTTAAGTGACAAGAGACAGAAAGAGAGAGAGAAGGTTCATAGAAAATTATATTCTAGAACTGCTTTTATGAATTGAAACATATTGTTTGGTATTCTTTCTGTTTTATTTTATAAAATTCTTTGAAGAGCTTAGAGTACACCAATCCTCTCTTTCTTTTTGACTTTTACAGTAATATAACTGTGGATTTGTGTAATTTGGCTGGGCAATATAGTTTATGGTGGTAGTGAAAAGATGTGCTGTGAAATTGTACTGATTTACAATATTTTAAATTAGTGAATATAAAAATTTCTTCTCCAGTCTCTCTTAAACACGTTTGGTTAGCTATGATAAAATATTTGTAAAGAGATTTTCTTCTTTTGTAATATATTATATTAAAAAACTTAAATATGAGTCGATTTATTCAAATTTAAAATCCATTTTCGTTCTCTTATGATTGAGCTTGATGCTGCCAATATCTATGGACATATCAATTTAAGTTATTAATATATTGATTGATTGAATTGATGTACTTTAATCTTTGATGTAGACTTTCATCGGCATTAAAGCCTGTTGTCTCTATTATTTCAGAAATTTAATTTCTATTCAGAATAAGTCTACATAGAGAAGGAATCTTCAAAATCTTGTCTGATTATTCACTATCATTTGTAGTCTTTCCTTGAAAGTCAGGTTATTGGCTAAAAAGTTCGCTTTCTGGACCCTACTTTGATTTGTGTATTTGCTACAGTGAAATAATATATTGTCTATATCATTACAGACCCTATATATTTGACAAATTTCAGATTTTGTTAAATTGAAACGATGTAAAAGAGCTTGAATAATTAACATTCGTGTTATAAATCTTCCCTTCGTCCTCCCTTCGAGATGTAAGAGGTTCATGCATAGTAGTTCCACACTGGTATATTTCCAATGATGTTATATTTACTAGATAAATGTATAGTGGCATAGGCATGATTTATGTTATTTCTATGGAATCCTTCAAATCTTCAGGTGAAAACCATGGAAGGTGAAATCTATATATCTGTTTCTGTTACTGATTTAGCTAATTTATCAGCTGTGTATCGTTTATAAAAATATTCTTGTGGACAGGAACTCAGATGATCTTTAGGAGAGGATAAAATTTTGCTGCTTGGTATAACTTATTTCTTTAGCGAAGAATAACTTCAGGAGATCTGGTTGTAACCTTTTTTAGAGCCATAAGAACAGATTTACAATCTGTGAAAATGTAATTCATTACCTTAAGAATCATTAAGACATCAATTGCTTAGCATATTGCTAGAGCCTCTGCTGTAAATACTTTTATATTGTTAATTCAGAATCTGATTGCTTGATATGGAGACCATGCAGTGATTGTCATGATGTTAGTAGATTTGATACATCAGTTGAAATAATATGTATTGGCTTAAATTGTACGCTGAGAAATTTCTCGAATAAAGGTAATATTTAAGCTTGTATAACGAATTACTATCTGTTTGAAAATTACACGCTCAAAGAAGGCGACAAAATTAGATTCGTGGCAGTTTTTCTCTTAAATTATCTTGTGGAGAATGTTTTGCATTTAATTTATCAAACAATATTATATTTAGCATTTTATACTTTACATCGTCATGCTCAGGCCGAGCTGGCAGCCGAATGGTTAGCGCTCTTGCCTTCGGTTCAACAGCTCGTGGGTTCGAATCCCACCTTGGGCATGGATGTTTGTAGTGGTTCGGAATCCACTTTAAACCGTAGGTCCCGGTCTAATTAGCCCTCGTGTGCAAAAAATGACCGTTGAGCGACAAACAAACAATCGTCATGCTCAGTCAAATGTGACTTCATTTTCAGCAACTTTTGATTTTACTTTGTCAAAGTAAATAATAAACTTTTCACTTAATGCCACTCTTCAAATGATGCTAAATGAATAAAAGCTGTACTTTAGCTAACAATTGGGTCTTTTCTAAGTTTCAAGATGAGAAATAATAAATTTTTAGAAAAAAATAGAAATGCCTGCGAGAGAGATTTTGTATTATGAGGAAAGGTAGCTAATCGTTTTTCTTCCGCCGTTAAGTTGGCCGAGCTGTTAGTCGAATGGTTAGCGCTCTTGCCTTCGGTTCAACAGTTCGTGGGTTCGAATCCCACCTTGGGCATGGATGTTTGTAGTGGTTCGGAATCCGCTTTAAACCGTAAGTCCTGGTCTAATTAGCCCTCGTGTGCAAAAAATGACCGTTGAGCGACAAACAAACCAAACCGCCGTTAGGTATCTGTAAGCAATAAAGTGCCACAAATTTCGTCAATGATGTAACTATGTCATCAGATATTGCTATTTACAAAAGGATATTTACTATAAAATTAAATTGAGTTTGCAGTAAAAGATACTTTTCCAGTTCTATTTTGACTATTTAGTTCGCAATGCATGTTTTATGCTGTTGTCATACCTTGATTTAATTTAATTATTAAATTGTAATTTTGATATTATAATTAAATTACAAGTTTGATACTTAAATTATAATTTTGAAATCAGTTTCTTCAAAATTATATGGTGACCTCTGCTTTTAGTTTCAAGAAAATTAATCATATTTTTATATTCAGAAACTATATCACTATGAATTTTGTGAAAGAATTATTGAAATTATTTTTCGACTATGCTAAAAAATTACTAGCTTTATTAGTAAAAAAGTATAAGTACTATTTCTGCTTACAATAATTACACATTGCAAAAAGTAATTAATGATTGCATATTTCACTGTGACATTTAAAGGTGTAAAACTTATAAGAGGAAATTTGAAATTAATGAGAAATTTCTATATTGAGAGAGAGAGAGAGATTATCGAAAATTATATTGATCCGTGTGGGAAATATCAATACATAGTAATCCACTTGGTTCTGCCTGAGCGCTAGAGGGCGCTTGTTGCAATTAATATTTCTTATATAGATTTTAGTCACTTTTTGTTTGTCTCGCAATTGTAGAACTATGTTTCTCAGTTAGAGTCGATATAATCGGCCAAAAGAATTTCTTTTATATTATTAAATGTTTGTTATATTTTCAATTGCGTATTCATTTAAATATCATAGCTGGAACTAGTTTAGTTTCTACTTTGCTTATGGTTGTTCGAATTGTGTTTATTCTTCAGTCCGCGGTCATTTTTTATTCGATATATATATATATATATATATATATATATATATATATATATATATATATATATATATATATATATATATATATATATATATAAGAATTTCTTAATCCAGGATTATTATAGATTTTAAAAACATCGAAATGAAAAATTTTGGATAATTTGTCTGTAGTTTCTCGTTTTGATTTTTCTTTTCTATTTTAAACGTGTTCAGTTTTGGAAGCAATATTGCTAAAGATTTGATTTGAAAACTAATTATTTAGAAGAAAAGTATTTTTCATGATTTTGTTTAAAAAATGAAAACATTTTTATTACTGGTAAAAATCACGAATGGATTTTTCATCGCTGACGACACTCTGACATTCGATGATGAACTTGTTTGTTGCCGTTCGAAGAATTCCATTTGAAGGCAGGCACCAAATAAGTATCGAGAAGTTGGATTTGCGACGCCGTCTCAATACGATATGATGTAGATTAAACGTTATATGAGGTCATGGGTATTTTAAACCAATGAGAATTGTAATAAAGTAGTGTACAAAGTAGTGTACTAATTTTACACTGCTCGCCACCTTGAATGCAACACCGTGATTGTTTGTTTATTTGTTTGTCGCTCAACGGTCATTTTTTGCACACGAGGGCTAATTAGACCGGGACTTACGGTTTAAAGTGGAATCCGAACCACTACAAACATCCATGCCCAAGGTGGGATTCGAACCCACGAGCTGTTGAACCGAAGGCAAGAGCGCTAACCATTCGGCCGCCAGCTCGGCGCAACACCGTGAAGGAAGCATGCAAATAATATGAAATTTACAACAGCATTAGCGGAGATGTGATATGCTAATGATTAGAATTTCAGCGCAGACGAATATTACGCGCGACTGTGGCGCCACTTCAAAGCGCTATTTATGGCTTTGAGATTTCGACGATTTCAAGTTCGGCAATTGTGTTTTCCTAGTGTTTTTTTTTTAAAAAAAATAACGATCAATTATGCTTCGTAGAAAACCGTGATCATTTTTTGAGCAAGTATCCGATTTCGACAGAGGAAAAATAGTGGCCTACCGAAATTGTTGATTATCTTTCAGGGAAATCGGTAGTCGTGTTGGATAGAACCAGACAATTTCAATGCGGATATGAGGTCGTTGGATGCAGGAGGGTACGATAGACCTACGTGTTCGATTGCATCCACCTTAGTGCACCACTTCACGTGATGACAGGCAAATTATGCGCATGGCAGTGACGGATCGCTCAGCAACATCACGAACCATAACACAACACATTCAGTCTGTAACGCATTATCCAGTGTCTGCGGGTACCATTCGACGCCACTTACTGCAGAGTGATCTATCTGCAAGACGTCCATTGCTTCGTCTACCCTTGACGCAGAACCATAGACGTCTCCGCCGCCAATGTTGCGGTGAAAGAAGGATGTAGATGGCAAAATAGAATGAAATTGTCTCTACTGACGAGTCATGCTTTTGTCTGCAAAACTACGATGGTCGCATTCAAGTCTGGAGACACCGTGGAGAAAGACGCTGAACGGCTTCTGCTTTGGGTATTATGGTATGGGGCAAGATTGGATATCACTCTCCTATTCCTCTAGTACGCATTGCCGGTACTTGAAACATCTCCGAGGTGTTGGAGCCAGTTGTACTTTACTTTCAGGTCTTGCCCCCAGCCATATTTCAACAAGATAATGCGTGACCACACGTGACACGCGTTGTCCAAATTTATTTCATCAATCGCCAGATTGAATTGCTTTCGGCTCGCTCCCCGGATCTTTCTCCGATATAAAACAAGTGGTTCATGGTTGCTCAACGATTGATCCAGTTTATATTCTCAGTTGTCACACCAAATCAACTTTGACAACGTGTTTAAGCTGCTTGGTCTGCTGTACCCTAAGAACACATCCAAAGTCTTCTTGAATCAATGCCGAGGCGTGTGTCAGCGGTGATCTCCAACAATGGCGGTTACTCTGGCTACTGATTTTGCAGCAACCACACTTCACAGAAGTCTATAAATTTAATCATTTGATACTTGGTCAGCATGTTATCTATAAAATAAGCCGAGCTGGCAGCCGAATGGTTAGCGCTCTTGCCTTCGGTTCAACAGTTCGTGGGTTCGAATCCCACCTTGGGCATGGATGTTTGTAGTGGTTCGGAATCCACTTTAAACCGTAAGTCCCGGTCTAATTAGCGCTCGTGTGCAAAAAATGACCGTTGAGCGACAAACAAACCAAACCAAACCATCTATAAAATAAATTTTGTTGTGATATCTCCTTTCTTGGTGTTGCAATTTGGGTGGCCAGCAGTGTATATATGAAGCTTATTATTTCCGATGATTATTATACATTAAGAGACTAATCCATTTTTTCGGTTTAATTATTTATTTTGATTTGTTTCTTTCGAATATTATTTTCTATATATAGGATTTTTTACGCATTGTTGAGAGCTTCTGAAAATTACTTTTTCCTGACACAACCACATTTTCTCATATCTCATTAAAGAAAAAAATTTTGTTTCCATTTTTTATATTTACACTGCAGTAACTTTTTGCACAATAAAATTGCTGAATTGCCTTTTATTGCATGTGTTTAATTGTTTAGTCTTCTTTTTGTAAAAGAATTAGCTTAAAAGAGTTAAGTCAGTTTTTTCTATTACCATCGCATTTTTTTCGTAAGTTGATTAATGTTAACAGAATATTTATGTAACGTTTTCAATTCCACCTATAAACATTTATTCATTGAAAACTAAAAATTAAAAGTGATTTCTCTCTCTCTCTCCAAAGGTAAAAGAGTGTATTTAAGACTATTTAAACATATTTTTAGATATAAACACTGTGTTAAATAGTAATTTATGTAGTTATATAAATACATAAAATATTCTTTGTAGTGTCAAACACGTTTTCAAGCATAATAAATGAGTTGAGAGTATATAATTTACTGTTGAAAAATTTTATTCATATTTTTATTTGTCGAAAAGTACTGAATAAAATGCGTAATATAATACCCCCATTAATATTTTAATAACATTAATTTGGAGTTTCATATAAATTGTTCCCTTTCCTAAAAAAAAAAAAAAAAAAAAAAAAGAGATTTTGATAAATTATAAGTAGGTCTTTCAAACATCTCTTTTCCTTTAGAGATGGGGGTGGGGAAGAATTAATTTATGTGAATAAATATTTTGCTTTTTTTATTGTAGATTATAATTATATTTTAGATAACTTACAAAATTTATTTTTCTTTTTTTCATGAATAATATTGTTAAATGTTAATCAAAACCCTGTTTATATCCTAGATAATTTTTCACTTTTTATTTTATTTAAATTTTATAGGTGTAATTCTAGAATATAATCTCTTTTAATTTCTTATAAAATCTTAAAGAAGCATATATTTACTTAAAAATGTTAAATATTAGAGGTTTTTTGACATTTTATTCATCAAAATAATATATATAGTTTGATTAGTAACTATTATGAATTTTTGTTGTCTTTCTACTGAGAGGTCATGTGAACGTGGTTACAGAGAAATATTAGTTATTCTCAATTAGGATTATTAATAGAATGATAAATTTCTTCCATTAGATAATTTTTAAAAATTACCTAATTTAAAATTTGTAATTTTAAAAAAATGTCGTAATAAAATTAAGCATATTGCCCAATATTTTTTTGAAAATTTTCGCTACTTCCGTTGTTAACGGTAAAATAATGATACTGCGTGTATAAATTGGTTTTTATTGATATCACGTAATAAAATGAAAAAAGTGGAAGAAAAGAAAAATATTTTAGTGTTTATAATCTGGAAAGGTTGAAATGTAAAATTTATAGATTAAATAACCAAGCTTGATTTACTGACATAAAATATAATTTTTAAATTTACTATTACGATTTTGTTTTCAGAAGTCAAATTGTTTCGGCTGGCAATATATAAACACATAATTCACCTTAATTTGATTTATTTATTCAATTTTTCTATTGCTATGATATCAATAAACAACTAAAATTAACCAGCAATCGAAAAAAAAAAAAGAAAAACAGAAACAGGTAAATAATTTTTTTTTTACTTTTTATTAAAATTTTTGTTATATAAATATACTATCTATATGCTTAAGAATTTTATTTAACCCTTTAACCGGCTATCCCGAGTACACTCGGGCAAACATTTTTGTGCGTTTTCTGGCTATCCCGAGCCCCTTGGTAGGGGCAATGGGCTTCAACGCAGTACTTTAAATTCAACCCCCCGAATTAATGGATTGCCGTGAAATCGTGGCTTGGGAACTTACTTACTGAACGGTCATGGTTGATTTAACTAATGTGAGTGGGAATCGAAAGTATTTCAAGAAAGCAACCATTTTACTTTTCTATATTTATTCACATTTAAATTTTCATAGCTGAAGACTCTCTAATTTTTGCGATTTATAAAAAGTATATTTAATACTAATTTTCATTACATTTTTTATCAAGTTTTTAAATAACATTATTTAGTTTCTTTGTATAATACACACATATTATATAAATATATTGTTTATAATTTAATTGGAAACTGGAAATAATGAGATTATATTAATATGGGACTTAGTGACAAGGTTAAAATAATGAGGAATCTATATAATTTAAATATTCAAAAATATGAAATTTGAAAAAGTTAAAAAATTTTCTTAAAATTAGAATGGATAAAATAAGTAATAAATTGAATATTATTTTTTTAAACATTTGAATGAATTTAGTATTTTAAACAATTTTGTAATGATTTTTGTACGTATTTAATCCTTGTAATCTCTCAGATTTTAACTAATTTCCCAGTGAACCTAATTTTAATTTATAAATTAAATAATTTGTTTCTAGAGTTATCATTTTAAATGCTTATATATTTTTATTAATGATTAACAAAAAATCGGAAATCTTAGTTATATCAAATATGTGTTTATATAAATAAAATATTAAAGTTTAAATCATTTTTTGTTGAATGTAAGAAAAAAATAATATTATAAATCGAACTAAATTCTCTCACACTTGATTTTAAAATGTAAAACTTTAAATTTTAAAATATTAAATTAAGTTTTAACGTTTAACTGTATTTAAATTTTTAATAATGAAATTATTTCCATAGAAAACTAATATTTATGGCATTATTTCATCAGATACATATACATTTATAATAAAATGTAAATTATGCTTAAATGTTAGTATGATTCATACCCTTACTGAAGACACTTCCAAATATTTTATTTTATACATGTGACATGAAAATATTTGCTAATAAATGTTATAATTATGCTTTGAAGGTTTATTACTTATTATATTTATTTATAAAAACAATTAAAAATATGAAAATAAATCGAGGGATATAAAACTCAGTCAAAGCATAAATCTTAACATCATGAAATTTTTAATTCTATTTCGTAACATCGCGTTGATAAGCTTTGTTTGGAATCAAGTATTCAGTTTTAAAAAATACGGTCTTAAAATAATATTAATTTTCTAAAATTTACAGAATTTTCACCACTTAGGCTAACAGTTTTCTTCTGTGAATTGAAGAATAATTTGCAAACTATCAATCAAAATATAAACTTATTTAGACTCCATATTTTAGAATATAAAAATGATTTTTCAAATTTAGATAATATGTAATTTAGACAATTAAAATTATTCAAAGCAAAATTCAAAAATGTACCACAAAAAATAATATTTATTAATTCTTAATCTAAAAAATCATGACAAATTATATGCTATTGAAATTTTTTTTAAATATATAAGCTTAGGAAGCGTATAAGGCATTATAGAAATTTATGATACTGGAAGGAATATGAAAAAGGTAGATAACCATATACAAAAATTGATTTGGTGCTTTGAAAATTTTAAGCAACAATTGTAAAATTATTTCTAAAAGCAATCAAAAGGATTATTATTTAAAAATAATTATCCTTTTTTAAATTTTATATCCACATTATATCAATAAACACATATTATATACATTTTTATCATAAATGTGTACTAGTCAAATTGGTTTCATGTTTTGAGAAAATTGAAGCTTACTATAGCAACGTTAAATAAAATAAAATTTTGAAAATCAAATATCTACTCAGATTTTACTTTCGAAATAGTAGAAATAATTATTTCTCCTTATATCATGCAATTCAAAAAATAATAGAAATAAATGGAACTCATATATATTGTTAAATGTAAATATATTTTGCATTTATTGTAATGTTTACTGTCACATTTTAAAATATTTTTTCACTAATTTTATTTAATATGTTTTCATAATTTTTTCATACTATTGAAATAATACCATAAAGATTTCCTTGCTTTTATTCTCCTTCTAAAATTTTTCAGCGTGAGATACAACATTTTATTATTTGTGCAAAACAATTTAAGAAATATAAAAGATATCTAATCACAACATGAATCTTATATCGAGATATATTTCTTGCATAGTTAGAAACTCAGAAATCTTTCTCTACAAAGAATTTAATATGTAATTTAATGCATGTTATTTTAATACGTAAAAAAATTAAAAGCTTAATTAATTCCCAAACAATAGACTTCAAATTATATTTTAAAAAATTTTGAATGTACAATTTATATTCAAATAAAAAATTTACAAAATTTCAACTGAAATGAATAGTTTACAATAAACTCTGAAGTCTATTGTTAAGCAATTAATCTAGCTTTTTATTTTTTAAGCTATTAAAATTTTAAAATTTTTTCAAAATTCTTCAATTTGTGTATAAAGCAACAGAGCTGTTTCTTTCAATAATTTTGAAAATTATTTGATGATTTTAAAAAATAGTGTTGACTTTGAAAAGTATCGACACTAATTAAAATCAATTAATAATTAAATTGCAAATTAACGCGTTTTAAAAGCTATTTAAATCATTTATTCATTGAGTTAGCTATCATATATATATATATTCTTTATTTAAGAATTTTAAATATAAAAACTGCGTAGAAGTAAATTAAATTTATTGATAATAATTTTCAAAATAATGAAATAAAATTTATATTAATTGTAATTAAAAAATTATAATAGAGACTTGTAGAAATTTTCAAGCAGAACATTCATAAAGAAAACTACTAGCACACGTGGGTTTCTTCAGCTGACAACGATTGATGGTCTTTCCCCACTGCAAGTGATTAGAATGTGATTATTGTGAGGTGGTCGAGGGTAAAACGGAAATACGCCTCATCAAGAGTTAGAGGCTTTTGTATTCTTGACAAGTTCTAAAGGGGGAAAAACTTGCATTGCAGTGAAAGCCAAAACTATGTTGCCACCGCGAAGCAAAAATGAAGCACTTTCTTCACTGAACCCCAGACGGTTAAGGGGTTAAAACATATTTAATATTAAAATTTTTAAATATAAGCTGGTATGGAACACACATTGGTTGAGTTTTACGATCATTTGTATGTACGAATAGGAAGACAGAAGTAATCAAATAGTTTATTTTGATTGGAAAATTCGTATAAATTTTATTTGTTTGTGTAAAATTATATATATATATATATATATATATATATATATATATATATATATATATATATATATATATATATATATATAACGAAAGACTCAGACTCAAGGAAACGATTATCCTCATTAATCTCTTCGACTTAAATTCGACCCCCTTGTTACCTTTTATTCCCTATTAAAGATCTTATTAAAAAACAACAGCTCGTCCGTGTTTATTGCCATGTGGTGCAAAAACCGATTTTTTTAATTATGTTTTCAGGTATGAACATGTTATACGGGAGGGCCGTGATAGCCTAGTGGTTAGGGTATTGGCTTCCATCCTTAAGGGTGGGGTTCGAATCCCAATGCCGCCAAAGACCCACCGAATACATGCGATATACGTCCTCCTTAAATCTGTGGAATCAAAAGTCCTGTGGTCGGTTGTTGAGCAGTTACAATGGATGCAATGGTCTGGAGAAATTTACTGTCCCTTCAGATTAATACCTAAATTGAGGGAGTAGATCCTCTAGTGCTGCCATCTATCGGAGAATTTGAAGAGCAAAAGTCGTACTTTCACCTTTATGGTGCTCTGATTAAAAACAGACGCACTCAATTGACTTAAATTCGCTTAGCCAAGGTATAGCTTGGCTTGTCCAAGTGTCATTATAACAACAACATGTTATACGGTCTGTAGAATAACCTTATCCTAATCGTGCGCTATGTTGAGATTAAACTGTAATGTTAATTCAATGGAAAATTTCTTTATTTATGTTTCTCAAATATTATATTATTGAACTTATATTTCTTATAAATTTTGACAACTTGTTAATGTAGCTTTTTTTTTTAAAAATTTTTCTGAAAAACAATTTCAATTATTATTTAAATAGATTTAAATTCATGCAGAACTTAAATCTTGTTGTTGTTGATTTATTTTACCCGATCTTGCCAGTGGCTAGACCAAGTCCACGAGCCAAAAGATCTTCAAGTACAATCATAAACCAGAAGAGAACTGGTCCTCCCTGTCATGACCCCCACAGTTCATCAAGTGGTCTGGAGAGGAATACACAGAGTTACATTTCGCGAACTTAAATATACAATAATTTATTATACTCTGAAATATAGTTTATCTTACTTTTAAATATATTTCTTATAATTTATTTTACTCTGAAATTTAACTGCGAAGAAATCAAAATCTTGGGCATTCAAATGTCGAGGATATTATTTCATTTTTCAGATTGTAGAATGATATTGACGAGATCTGGAAAAAGAATGAATTCCTAAGGTGAACACAGTCTTATAGGTTGTTCGCTGAGAAAAGTAAACAATTACTTTTCTTTTAGCTTTCAGAGCAGCTAATTTTTTTTATTTTTCCCTTCAGCTGGACGAATGTGACAAATTTTGTTGCTATTTTGAATAATCTCGCTTCTTTTCTTAAGTCTGTTTATGAAGTAAAGGAAATTTAGTATCCGCAGAGTTTCCTTTTGTTGGTAATTATTAAACAAGGCAAACAAGAAAGTCATTGCGTTTTTAATGACCCATAAGAGCATGACCTACAGAAAGTGTAGCCTATTGTTCGTCCTCCAAGAAATCACCATCGGCATCCAACACCATCTGCCAACGTGTCTACAGTTGTGTAGTAGCCTGGCGTTAAAACTCAGGTGTTTTGAACGCAAAGAAGTTCGCAAGTGCTTGGCATAAGTCTGCTTCATTGGTGAAGTATTTTTCACGAAGCTGATTGTCCAGGAAATGGAAGAGGAGATAATCTGATGGTGTAAGGTCAGGTGAGTAAGGAGACTGGCACAAAGTCTCCAAACCAAGTCGCTGTATGATATTCCTGGCCACACGCTTGACATACAGCCTTGCGTTATCGGCCAAGAACAGTACACCCTTGCGATTAACCACTACTGACTCCTTCTATTGCAATGCTTGCTGCGCACACTTTCCAATTGCAACGAGTACAGGTCCGCAGTGACCATTTTGCCCATTGGTAGCAGCTCGTAGCGAGCCACTAGACGACTAGTCTACTGACACAAAGCATAATCTTGCGTGGTTGTATAGATGACCTGCCAATGCCTCACCGTATTTTCATTCACAGCTTTACCTGAAACGCTTGACACATTCGGCGGCTTGATGCAGCTGCTGATAAGTCGATTTTGAAATCAAACAACAGCAAACAAGCTCATCCAATTTGTCCATCTCTTTTCGGTATTGTGTGATCTATGATTGATAAATATGCACGGTCAACCTATTTTTATAACGACTGATTTCCTTTTCTCAACTGACCGGTGTCTCAACCACGCCATACACTAATTTGCGTACTTATTCTCACTTCATTCAGTTACACTTCACACTAGCACATCTGTCATTAATTAGAGGATATTATTTCAAGGAAATAACATTTGAACTTAGCGGATATTATCCCATCGCGTACATTAATTTTCTGGATTCTTTGAGAGGTTTATATTGTTACAAAGTTTGTAAATATTTTTTGTATTCGTCTTCAGATATCGTAGACAGACCAAAGATCAAATTCTGGAACAAAAATCGATAGATATAGGCTTACGTTAAGAACGACTTATCCAGTGATATGGCGGGTTGGCAACCACTTGGCAAGATTCTTGGCGACAATTTGTCGAGATTATTAGCGAATTGGCGAAAAATGGGTAGTTCTGGAAACTTTCACCACCTACGCTATTGGGCCATTAGTGAGCTCTTGGGCCTGGAAGCGTCCAAAACCTTGGAAAAAGACCTAGGCTTTCACGCCAAGTAAGCTATAAATATCGTTCCATGTGCCGAGTCAGTTTCTGAGTTTCCAGTGGCAGTGATAAGCTAGTGGATACGAGCTGTCTGTCTGGGTTATTTGAAGACCTCTCTCTTTGGGAACTGTTTACCTTTGAATTGATACTATATAATTGTTATTCGTAACTGCTAGGTTTTTCCGGCATCTTGTAGAAAGTTCTACAAATAAAACTCATGTCATTGTTCAGAGCTTATTTCCTCGACTCTCAATCAACACAAATCCCGAAGCTCGGTATAATATTATAAAATTGCGATTTTATTATCTTTAACAATGAGGTTTACCATTTTCTGTCCATTGTTCATTGCTATAAATTCTAACGATAATGAAAAATTTTGAAACTTATTTGGTAACAAGGAAAGAAACTTGACCGGAAAATTTACAAAGTAATTAGTTACTTCTTAATATATCTTAAAAGACTGATGAAAGAGAGAATTAAATCTATAAAGAATTTTTTTAATTAAAGTAGTAAGAATTTAATATTATAGAATTATATATCTTCGTTATTTATATAAAATGACCATAAGTATCTTGAGTATCTAAGTATATAGTACCATAAGTATCTAGTGAATCTCAACTACTGTGCAGGGGCACATTTGTATGCCGCCAAATTTTAAAAATATCATATGATTATTTTTAAAATTATAAAAAAATATTTAAACTGTTGTTGCATTTTTAAATTGTTGTCAAATAATAATCATATGATACTAGAATAAAAATTATAATTCTTTTTTTATGAAGAGTAAAGTAATAAACGCTCTTTTTTTGCAGTACAATATTTTATTTTACATTCAAAATTGATGCAAAGATCCTTATGTAGGAAATTAATTATTTGTTGCGATAGAAAAATCTGAAAATATTCATTGCAATTAGATTAGATTAGATTAGATTAGATACATTAGACATTACATTAGATTAGATTAGATTACATTACAGAACAATTAGATTACATGCAAATAACAAAAAATGCATAGTTTGTAAAGTATGCGGAGTATTTAAAATGACAGGTAGATTTCTTAAACAGCAAAAATTCATTTGTTTTGTATGGACGTGAGTGTATATTTATAAAATCTTCTATGTATTGTTACATTCCTGAAGAAATTCAGTGATAAAGAAAAGGCCTTGATCTTCCTACAATGCTTCTCTCAAGTATGTTGGAAAAATATTTTTAATTGCATTTAAGATTATTAAGTCTAGGAAACATTTTAGCTGTATTCTGTGTCCTACATTTTCAAACATGTTTACAAGACGATTTATTTGAAGAGTGACATTGTCATGCAGAAAAAGGGAGAAATCACTAATGGCTACCACGTGAAGTCTGACATAATGTCTCAGTATTTTGTCCACACATTTTTGGAGCATTAAATTGCTATTCCGACTAATATCTCGCTCCATATGTCCGTTTATGCTGATTGAAACCCATATCTCGTCACTTTTTCATGTCACTTTTTCCACTGTAAGACTATTTCAATACTTCTGTTTTCCCATACCAAGTTCGCATGATGTCAAATCCAAAATTGATTCGGGATTGGTCAATAAACAGCATTTGATTCCAATCTAAAAATTTAAGAGCCCACATTTTTTAAGTAGAAATAGTCTCTTAAAATTAATGGAAATACATACCACCAGAATCGGTGCACAGAAGTCAATTAATAAGGTCGGTTTATGATTTACTGATTTGAGGTCTTTGGTCGGGTTACTAAAAGTTCTTTTTTGAAACTAAGTGCTTATTCTCTTCGATGGGCTGCTAGTAAGATATAAATTAACACTTTGCTAAGCTAGGACATTGGAAAAACGGTCTAAGTCGACATCTTCTTTTCCTTCTTAGAGTTGGGTTTGTATGTCATTGGGCACCTCTGCTTTTATCAGCATTTTGTACTGTTAACTCCAAACCCAATGTTTCCTAGTTCCAGTTGCTCGGGTCACCCACTTTATTAATAAAGTCCATCATAAGTCGACATCTTACTTTCCTTACTTATTGAAATAAATTCCAAAATTTTGAAAATACTACCATTGTCATTCGTGTGAGAAATTACACTCATTACATCCTCTATGTCTCTTTACGTTTGATAGAATTTAAGACATTCGATAATGTACCAAGCCATAGATTTCAGTAAATCACGTTGTCGTGTGTCATTTACAAATAATCTCTTATACCAAATAAAAATTAAATAGTTGAATTTCATATCTGAAGCAATGAATGAGAAAAGCTCTTGTATATTTATGCATTTAATTCGCATCTCTTTTTCAATTTCTGGTGCCAGGAAAGTTAATTGGTTAATAAAGTTTGTATCTGTTTTTATCTATACATTGAACTGACATGCATGTATACATTTTAAACACACACATAAACAAAATAAATTTACCTAATATACAGCCAAGAATACGTTTCTCGTCAAAAAATTAACGATAATTTAAAAAAAATATCTTATTTTTTCTGCTGTTCATATTATTAACTAATTTATACACTTTCTTGTCCAATAGTAATTTTAGTTAATACTACAGCCTAATAATAATTTTAAATTTCTGTGTTTAAGAATCATAAACTCTTTAACAATATCTATATTGCATTTTCATAAGTTTGTTATACTCTATTAGTATTTTTCTCATATAAATTATCTATTTATATCCCACATATTTTCAAAATATAACTGGTTAAGGATGATAATTTTTCTTGTGAGCTTAATGATGATATAAAACTTGAAAAAATTATCAGAATGCTTGTTATACCATTGCCTTCAAAGATAGTCATATTAACATATAAAAACATTTCATTTGACATCAGACTAAGAGTTTTGTGAAATACTTCACCATATTAATTTTTAGCTATATTATTTTCATCACATTAATTTTCGCTGTATATATTACGAAACAAGAAAGGTGTAGAATTTATGACACTATACTTATTGAAATGAACTGCAGGATATTCAATTTTCATTAAAAGAAATCGTATTTATTTGAAAAATGCATTATGTATTAGTGTACTTCAAAAATTTTAATATTAGATATTTTAAGTCACATATTTTCTTTAAGAAATTTAAAAAGGTCATTTATTAATTAGTAAATGTATTCTAAAAGAAAGATATATTTGAATCATAGTTAGAATTAAAAGTAAGAATTCACAAATTTTTAGAAACTCAGAATTGATTGTTTAAAATAGAAGTTTGTCTAGTTAGTCGAATAAGTTTGAAATATTTTAGAGCGATAACTAAATAAGATTATGAAATTAAGATTTTATCCTTCTTTCTATATTGAAACAAAATTACTTTTGGATATATATTGCGTAAACATTTTTTATTGCTTTTATCAGCATCTCAAAAAGTAAGATTAGTAGCATTTTTGGAGGATAGATGGCGATAGTTTTGCATTACTTGCATGAAAATTTGAATATATCTTGTCAAACATTCCTTATATAACTTTATCATTCGCTGTTAATTTAAAGAATAAAATGAAGAGAGTAATTCATTTAAATGAAATAAGTCATTGAATAAAAGTCATAAATTACAATTTTATTCTTAATATTCTGGTCTAAAATTTTGTAAGAATAAATAACATGATTTAAAATGAAATTTTTTTTTAAACATTTTTACTTCCAATGTAGTATATTATAACATTAATTACATTTTTTTACTAATTTTTAAATTTTTTTTACTTTAATTTCATGTATTTGCTTGTTTTAATGTACATAAAAATTAACATTGTAACAATGATTTATTAAATTTTTGTTGTGATAAATTATATATATATATATATATATATATATATATATATATATATATATATATATATATATATATATATATATATATATATATATATATATATATATATTTATCGCTTTACAATTTAATAAAAAGTATAATTAAATCTGTATGATTAAAAATTTAATAATATATATATATATATATATATATATATATATATATATATATATATATATATATATATATATATATATATATATATATATATATATGTGTGTGTGTGTTAGAGTAGTTTGTTTTAGTGCCCCTTAATAGACTTAAATGCTTAAAGGCAACTTCCGGAATACATTTTGCTATGCATTTTGAAGAATGATTATTTAAAAATTTTTAATCATACTGATTTAATATTACTTTTTTATTAAATTGTAAAGTGTAAATTTATTCCTGTAATTTTACATTTTCTATAATGTATAACTCATTGAAATATTGACTAAAATTAGTCCTAAATTACTATTTTAAGCATTATTGAATGATTTGATACAAAATGCATAAATGAATTTTATAAAAAGCGCATAAAACAAATTTTGCCACATAATTGTATAAATTAAAAAAATAGGAAGATAAATGTTTTATTGAATAATCAGAGAGAGTTCTTTAGTCATAACCTAAGAAAATAAAATAATTTTAACATGAAAATCGGAATATGTATTTCTTCCTTTATTCAACGAAATATTAATTTATCTTTATAGTGACATTTTAAAATTTAGAAATAACCCTAAATTTATCAAACTATTTTACTTAAAACTTAACAATTGAAACAATTATTTTACACGATAAGTATCGAGATACTTGTCAAAGATAATTAATTTTACTAAAAATTGAAATGAAGTCAATTTTTGAAAACATTAATTTTAAATTTTGTTCATATTTATGAACTATGTGGTTTATATTTAGTTATTCAGTAAATATGAATTGTACAATAAATCTATCGAAATATTTGTCCGATTTATTTATTTATTTTATTACATTACATATATTCAGACTTGTATGCTTGATTCTTGAGATCCGCTTGTAAGTCTTCGTCGATAATAGGACAAATAGCACAATGACAGATGTACAACCACAGAAGAATAACGAAGAAAACACTCAGGGCCACGGTGGGAATCGAACCCACACTCCTACGCTCTCAAGCGATTAGCGGTGATGCTTTAGACCACTCAGCCACGGAGCGCCCTATTTGTCCGAGAAATGCCTTAGAGCGTAACTTAAAATTGAAATAGCTAAGATTTATGATAAATTGAAATAGCTAAGATTAAGCAATTAATGCTAAATTTGCATATGTAATAATAAGAGAGGCGCTGATTACTTAATAAGTGACTTATTTCATGAAATCAAGAAATTTGCTTTTTATTTATCGTTTGGATTAATTTATTTCTTAAAACGTTTGCTTTATTTTTTAACTAAGTCGACACCTGTTAGGCATTATTCTCTCACACGTAGAATAATTGCGAAACTATGAAAGTTTAACATACCTAAGCTCTCTCATCACAATAGCTTACAACGGGGGTTAAAATACTTAATCTATTATATTTCGAACACAAAAATAATACCTTTTACTACCAGACAATCTTGGCTCTTAAATTCTTAGAAAAAATTCTTCAGGAATTAGGTATTTAACTAATTATTTTAGTGAAATTATTGTTGACATTTATAAATAAATTAAAAATATCACTTTTTATGTATATGTTTAGTTAATATACTTTACTGTCTGACAAATCAGTTTAAAATTTATAAATATTCCATAAAATTTTAGTTCTCACAATTTATAAAGTTGTCCATTTATTGATTCATCATAACCAATCAACATTCACCAAAATTCAGAGGAAATGAATAATAACTATTAAAAATCAAAGATAATAAATAAAGCTGATTTAAGTTAAAAAGAAATCAAACCCTTATTTAAAAAAAAGATTACTAGTTATTTATTAGGCACAAAATTAATTTTCCGACTTCTTAAAGAATATTATTTTTAGCAACGAGAAACATTTTGATGAATTTAGATAATTTATATTTGGACATTTTTTTTGAATAAAATATATGTATTTAAATTTTATTTTTTCTGTCAAAAGTCATGAGATAAATTATTAGACACTTAAAATACTAAATATGATTATTCATTATGTAACAAATGTGAATATTTCAGACACTATGTTTTTAAAGATGTATCTAAAAATATACAAATTTACTAATTAATTCCTTTAATTGTAACTTATTTTGCGCAAATATGAATCATAAGACCATTTTAAAGGAACTTATGATTTTTAAATAATTCTGTACAATGTTTATAACATATTTATAAATGCAAAATTGAAAAAAAAACCCCTCGTGGTGAAGTTATACATTTTTGATCAATTGTAGATATGAGATTTTTTCATGTTGTTGTACAATAATTGAGTTTTTGAAAATTATATTACAAGCTCTATAAATAATAAAATGTTTTTATCAGAAAAAGCATTCCGTCGGGAAAATATTAAAGTCGCAATTCAATTTTACGACAAATTGGGAAAGTCTGAATCGTTTTCCTCCAAAAAACACTCAAAGCAAGTTAAAGTTTTCTACTGAAGATCTCTCTTTTTAATGTTATCCATGATAGTTTCAGAATTTCACTTTTTTTGTGGTCTTTCTGCTATTGCAAATGTATTACGCAAAAGTATTTTCATGTGAAATTTCATCAAATTGATTTTTTTTATTCTTCTTCTACAATATGTTTTGAAAAGTTTGGAAGAAAATTATGCCTAACACATTACACAGCAAAGAATTACTTTTATGTTTGAATAGTGGTTTTCTTTTCAGAACTGTGGGAAGAGAAAAATATCCAAAATGGGAAGGAGAAAATTTTCTTTATTTTCCCTACCTTTTGTAGCTCACGTTTTTTTATTTATTGATTTGGTGATTTTTTTAGAAAGTTTTTTACTTTTCATTTCTCTGTTAGATTAGACAAAGTTTAGACCCTTAAATCTTTAAGTGCATTTCTTTCCGTAGAAGAGATTTAATTCGTTTTTTTAATCGAAATTTTTCTACTGTTAGAAGGCAAGAAATAAACATGCATATGCAGTCTTCGTTTCATATAAATAAAAATGTGAGTTAAAAAGTTAGGAATAAATAATTATCAAGACCTCTTACGCTTTAAGAAAAAGTGGCATATCTTATGCAGCAAAATAAGTTCAATGGCAGAAAGTGATTTATTTATTGACAAAAAAAAATAATGTATGAGAAATTATAATTTTAAGCAAGTTATGCTTTATTCAAAACCGAAATACTAGTAGTGATGTCGAAAACTTATTGTTAAATTCACACACACAATTGAATGTTTTAAAATCCTATACGCCGACCAACTTGCCTAGTGGTCAGCGTACCTGACTACGGATAAGGAGGTCCTGGGTTCGAATCCCGGTTCGGGCATGGATGTACTTTCTCTCTCTATCTATCCTGTCTTTGTCCTTTCCTTGTATGAATGAGGTGTGAATGGTTGCCTACCCTATAAACGGGTACCTATAGCATGTGTGTAGAGCAAAGTCGTACTTTCACCTTCATGGTACTCTGATTAAAACGAAAGACGCTCCCAATCGACTTAATTCGCATAGCATAGCGAGCTTGGCTTGTACAAGTGTCATTAGTAAACAACAACAAAATCCTATACGATTTTTTAAATTGTTGAAAAGGAGAGAGTGAAAAAGAGAGTATTTTAAAATTCTCTTTTCTTAATGATTCTGTAGAATATAACATTATTTTTGTGTTCAATTAAAATTTGCTTGCTTCTCAGTTATCTGTAAAAAAAGTTAATGTCTTAAATATAAAGATGGAAAACTGCCATTGTTGTTCATCAAAAAGCAACACTAAAAGAGAAAGATACTTTAAAATTAAATTTAATTGAGTGGTTGCATTATACATGTTCATTAAAAATCTAGGCTTTTGTTACATAAAAAAGACGGTAAAATTAACACAATATGAGTAATGCTTTTGTGACTCGTTATAGCAATTACCATACGTTGTAGCAATGGATGAATGAAGTTTTACATTGTACAGGAAAGATAGCTTATATACTAAGTTTCATTTGTGTGCGTGTAAGGAAATTGATCTTGTATACCAGATGAAGTTGTTTACAAGTCTAATCATTTTCCGATCTGAAAACTAAACATGTTTGTTAATAGAAACATATGAAGAATAAACAGACTAAGTAAGTAACATGGTTCAATAAGCTGCGAAGGGCCTTAAGCAATTAGTGCAATATGTAGGCACGTTATAGGATGTTAAAATGAGAACACAAGGAATAACTTAAAAGTAAAAAAGAGAATTGCAACATTTTTGATCTATAGTATGTCTGCCTAATCTATGATAATTTGAATTAAAAGGTATATTAAAGGAATCTAATGCCATACAAAAATATTAAATTAAGTTACATACAATGTGTGTTATACAAATATTTGTCAATTTACATTCTTTTCGGCATCTCTACACATTAATAAGTAAATTATTATGTATAACTTAAAACTAGAATTGACTTGAAAAATGGGGTTTGGTGTAGAATTGGGTACCACTTGATTTAGCGATATATTTTGGCGATAAACTTTAATTTCTGGTAATCTTGGTAAACCTATCTTTGTATAACTTTTGTGTAACGGTCATCTTGTTAGTCACATTTTAGCACTTATATTGGCGTCAAAAAAATCACCAAGGAATCAAGAGATTGTAAACTTTTACCGAAAAATGATGTGCTTATTGTCATGGTTTTTCGTAGAATGTAGGAGCATTTATTTTAGAACATGAATGGAAACCACTGCACTTATAGTCTATTATTTTAAACATCATCGAATTTCATGTAAAGACACATGACCTGAATTTGAGAAAAATTCTTGACTGAAATGTGAAAAAGTTGCATGATCTCACAAAATATATCTAAATATATCAATTTCTTTTAAATTTTAGTTACAAGAACTGCGTAGAAACTCGGTGGTGTTCTGTGATTTATCTATTTCGTTCTATTCAGTCATGTAACTTCTAAAAACGTCTTTTTCTTTCTAATCTCCAAGTCTAGGAATATACTAGACAAGGTCCACGAGTCTATTTACTTTCAGAAAGTCGAAAACAAGCATAGGAGACCTCAAGAGACAACCCCAGGCACTTAAGGATATGTGCCGGTGATGCAGGCTCATTTTGACATTTAGGACAATTTGGGTGCACCTTGAGACCTCTCTCGAATTGAAATCCTCCAACGTAAGTGTCCACTGAAGAATCGGGAAAGTGTTGTCTGAACATATCTATCACAATCAAAAGCAAGGGACCTTCCAGGACAATCTGCTTGATACCAGGGATGACTCGAGGGAACGAGTCAAATTTGCCTATCAGCATGTCTTTCTAATGGAATACAGTTCAAGATATGTCAGTGAATTGGTAGCTGATAATGGTTCTTCAGAACCCTCTTTCGCCAGAACGTTTGCCATCTCATTCCCCCATATGCTTTTAACAACGTGAGAAAACTAATTTTAAATTATGAATCATAAATTAGGAAAAATTCTGCTGTTGTACATTTCAAAATTACTGTCATGAATTTTAATTACTTTGTTTTTTTCCTTAATTAAATGAGAAATGTTGTTGTGTTGTTACTTTTGATACTTGGACAAGCCAAGCTCGCTATGTCTTGGCTATGCGAATTTAAATCAATAGGGTGCGTCTTTTGTTTAATCAGAGCACCACGGAGAAGAAAGTACGACTTTGCTCTTCAAATCCTCCTAGAACATGAGAAATAATGCATCGTTAACATGAGAACTAATTTTTGAATTTGATTTTCGAACTAGAATCTTATCAGTCAGTTTTTGTACACAGGGTAGAAACCATTGTTTTTACTTTATATGAATAATGCTGATAGGAAAATAAGCAGTTATATATTTTAAGACATAATATGTTTTATGTTAATTTGATGTTCTTCACATGCTGCTTCACATGTAGATGTTTTGATATTTATGAATAAACGTGTATAAGACAGTTATAAATCACAAATATTCATAAGATTATTACTCACAATGTTCAGAACACTTTAAATGTTAATTAAAGTTTGCTGTAAAGTAAACTTTAATAAAGTAAAAGCTGTAAAGTAAGCTCAAATTTTTAAGATTTTTGAATTTTGTAATTTTTATATTTTAAGTTATTCATTAATCCAAGGAACCTACATCTGTTAACTATAGCAAAGTACACTCCCTTCCAAAAGTTAAGCACGAAGATGTAAAATGCAAAAAAAATCAATAAATACTGCTTTGATTGACACAAAATTCGGCAGGAAATTAGCATATATATTTATGCGTAAAATAAAATCAATAATTATATACAGAAATAAAAACAATATTAAAATTTTTTGTAAGTTATCAGATAATGACACACTGGAGATTTATGTATAAAGTGAAAATGAACAGCATAAAATGAAAAAAGGGCATTAATAGGGTATGTGATCTCCCATCATCTGTATACAAAGTTTACACCTTGTGACCATGCTTTCAATTAGGTGGTCAACCACCGCAGAACAAAAGCAATAGCCATTCTTCTTGTAAAGCAGTTTCCAGCTCAATAAGAGTGGCTGGAGTTGGGAAACATGAAGATACAACAAGGCCGAGAGCATCGCAACGATTTTCAATGGGATTAAGGTCTGGAGAATATGAATGCCACGCCATAGCGCAATCTCTTCATTCTCCAGGTAGTCATTGACGATGTCAGATCTATAGGGACGTGCGTTATCGTCCATTAAAACAAAAATAGGGCCAACTGCAGCAGAGTACAATCACACAATGAGTTCTAGGACTTCATCTCGATACCAGACAGCCGTCACAGAACCCCGTTCAAAGATGTGCAGGTCGGTGCGTTATCCTAATAAAATCCCTACCCACACCATAATGCTTCCGCCTCGGAATGCGTGATGTTCGATGATGTTTTGGGGCTGATTGCGTGTTCCTTGTTCAAGCCATATCCTTATACGCTTGTCATCTGGCTCTAGAGCAAATCTTACTCATCAGTAAACATGACATTGCCCCAGTCAGACACAGTCCAATTGACATGTTCCTGGCACCGCTTTAATCATGTCCTTCTTGATTGGACGGATAGACAAACACAAACTCGAGGTACCTGGGCGTACAGTCCACTCATGTAATCTTCGGCGTACAGTAGTTGCAGATATCACCTTACCAATGGACGCTGTAACCATAGATGTCACACGTGTGGAGGTCGCTACGCAATTTCGCTTGGCTAAAATTGCAGCATATCGATCTTCCGCGGGATTTGTAACCCTTGGGCGACCGGTTACGGGCCTTCGGACAACTGTCTGTGTGGTTTGGAATTGTTTCTGTGAACGTGAAATTACAGAATGATGAACGCCGAAAAAAAGAGCAACATCTGAGATCGACTGTCCTGTTTCAATGTGCCGCCAGCGCTCAGAATCTTCCATTCGTCTTCTGGAAGTCATAGAAACACGTATGTCTTCAAAACAAAATGTAAATACATATACGTCGAATAACTTTCTAGCTAATAAAATATTTATAAATACATATGTCAAATAACTTTCTTGGAGTTATATTTTATATATATAATATAATATAAAATACTTTCTTATATAAATTATAGCTAAATGTTTTCTATAAATCCTGGCTACTAGTTTTCCGATTTTGGCAACAAAGTCAGTGGAATTGATGGTATGTTATTTTAAATGGGATATCTAGTAGGAGTGTCACACCTACTAGATAATTTAACACAAAAAATAAAATGAGCTACGCAATTTATAAGCTAGAATCGAACTAAATGCCTCCAAACTTAATCTACCATCTCAAAAAGTATTATTTCACTCGGAAGTCATTTTAACTACTGCTTATTTTACGCACTCCAGCCACCTTCAATGAACACGACGGATCATCAGTTGACACGGGATTCGAACTCATCACCTTTGGACAGTGAGATCAATTCCCAAATCGACCTGGCCACTGCAGTGACTTATCGCCTGTCAAAAATAATGCTTTTTTCAACCAGACAATTGGAAGCACATAATTACGTAAAAAGACGAAACAATTTCATTTACTCAAAATCAATGAGAAAACATTCAGACAAGATTAAGTTTATTGATTTTCCGTTTTTTTAAATGTGATAGTTTGTTGCTTGTTTTTGCTGATGCATATCTTGATTAACATTGACATTCAGTTAATTTTCTGAATGTCGACTGGAATTTGCAATTTCAAATAGATTCCACAGCATCGCAACATCTACTCCCGAGCTCAGAATCGTTGAATTGAAGGCCAGAAATTTAACCAATCAGCAACCAGAATAAGAAATCAATCTCTTCAACTTAAGTAGTCAATTATTGAACTGCTATGCTGCTAAACACATTTAAAGTAAATTTTTAAATGTTTTAAATTAAGTTAATCATTAGAATAGTCACATTGGATTAGACTGACCATACCCTACTTGTTGCACCAGCATGCTTTCCTGTACTTAGCCCGAAGTTAATCTCTACCAGTTAGATAGAAAACAGCTGCGTGGAGTCCTCGTGAATTTGAAGTAGGGACCAAGCAGAAGACCCCCAAAACTTGGCATGTCATCCCCAGAGGTATCATTTCACTTGGAGGACATTGCGACCATGACGTATTTAACGTGCCCCAGCCACCTCTAGTGAACAGGACGGATCTTCGGTTTCGCCGGGATTCGAACTCACTACCTTCCGATGATAACCCCTTGCATCACTCCCCTCTTATTCAACTAATTTAATCACTGATAACCGATGCAACAAATTCATGTGAATTCCACCTCATCTGGAGCAGAGCTCACATAGGCATCCAAGGAAATGAGCTCGCTGACGCAGCTGCGAAAGAATCAACCAAACTTCCAAAAGATGAGCAATATCACTTCGCATGGTCCCAAGCATTCATAAAACACAGCCTTAAAACTTCAAAATTAGCCTCATGGCAAACCGCATGGACAGTAGCACACCAGGGAAGAACAACAAACAAAATAATTCCAAAAGTCTCCGAGTCACACTTACTGGATAACCCGCAAGTAAATTACTTCGTAACAGATCATGGTCCATTCCCAACTTACTTTAAAAAATAAATAGAATATCTTCATCTCTCTGTCTCTGTGGCAAAGAAGGCAATCCTTTCCACTACATTACAGAATGCAGCTACACCGCACAACAACATCTCAAATGCGCTCAAAACCTTAACTACACCGATTTTCTTCGATTCTGTCTTCGTTCAGCTCCCCACAAGAAAAAATTAACACTAATCGCTCCTGGGGCCTGAGCAGCTACCAGGCGCGTCGGTAGGCGGTGGATCACCGAACGTCCTGTAGAAATGACAGGATAGCCTTGAATATAGAATCAGAGGCCGCGAACCAGCTCCCGTAAACCCTGGTGTTATGCGATCCGTGCCTAGGGCTAATTGGCACCGCGGTATTGGTGTCTTAACGGAGCCTCTAGTTGCCTGGCAAACTTCTAGAGTAATTTGCCTTGCCCAATATCTCAGGCAATGCTGGGTGGACTTATATTACCTGAGCTTATAAATTGTTATCTTGTGGCTGAAAAGATACAAGAAATAACAAACCTTTCTGCATCTGCAGGTGATACCTCTGAAGTAGGCCTTGCTGAAAAAGACAAGTGAACTCAGAGGCAGTCTTGTAAAGGGGCAGTAATGAATCCTTCACTTGAGGTAGAAATGACCTCCAAACCATCTTCTGGTGAAAGTCAGGAAGCTATCCCTAGTATGACTGACTCTCTGACCAGATGGGACTGTTTCAGCAAGACCCTATCTGCTGGAAATGTCATACGCAAGAGGAAACGGCAGAGCATATCATTTATGAATGCGAGGCTCTTGCCCTCCCTAGATTAACCTCTTTAGGCATCATCCATACTAGAGAGTTACACCTAGACTCCATTAAAGGGCTATCGGACTTTATTAATAAAGCGGGTGACCCGAGCAACTGGAACTAGGAAACATTGGGTTTGGAGGTTAATGGTACAAAATGCTGATTAAAATGCAGAGGTGCCCAATGACATACAAACCCAATTCTAAGAAGAAGAAGAAGAACACGTAAGCTCATCATCTAATCTGCTCTATAGCCTTGCACAGATCGAGAAAAAGGTCTCGATCTGTGCAAGGACAGGAATCCTCCTTCTATCAGCTCGCCAGGCGATTCATCAGACTCAGACTTTTAACCTCCTAAGTTTAAGCAAACTTGAACTTTTAATTAGAGACTTCATAATTGAAATGACTGTTTTTTCCCTACCAATCAGAATCAAGGACTTTGCAGCCACACAATAGTTTCATTCTCCATTTGTATATAACTTTTCATTGTCTCATTTACTTATACTTTTTAAAAATTCTTATCTTTACATATTTTTTTTAATTTCAATCATTCATCCTTATGTTGTCATCCCTGCCTGATATAGAACTGTAATGTTTTGGACACTGCGAGATCCAATACAAGGCATTGTAAATCCTTCATTTTCTACAGCATGCTGGGTGACGGTCCAGTTTGGAACAACCTTTTAACCCCTGGAAGGTGCTGCTTGCTCACGATGGTGTGAGTGGACTAAACCTGATAACAGATTGGTACAGAACGGGGTTCACTCCCATCTCTTATGTATGTTCCTTCCGATAATGAGAACGAAGCCGTAACCAACTAGGCCACCCCCAGCCCAAACTATGCCCGAGTAATATGACAGCGCTCTTCAGAATGAAAAGCTCTAGCTTCAGTCCTAGCCAATTGAACAATAGGAGATTTATATTGTGCCTTCTGCAATTGAACAATAGGAGATTTATATTGTGCCTTCTGCAAGCATGACTATTGAAGTGGATACTTTGGGTTTTTATGGTTTCTTGTGATATGGCTCATTATTGATGCAAAGATCTTCCTGTAAGTAATTACATGCTGAATATTAAAATGCCTTACAACAGCGTAAATTCGCTACGCTGCCTACTACACGGTGATGAATGAAAGTTTTATTATATTTATAAAATATGTGCAATTACACACATACATTCATATACATACGTGTGTGTAATTGCACATATTTTATAAATATAATACATTCATATATGTATGTGTGTACACCACACACACATACACACGTCTATACAGGGTTTCTATTAAAATCATATTGGTAAAAAAAAATCTTGGTATTATTTTAATTGGTCTACCGAAAAATTCTGTTCGTTGATCGATGACGATGCTGTTAAAATTGTGCTAGAGAAAGATTTTTTTCTTACAGCATTGGAGATCGCAGAAAGCTTGATTCAGCTCAGTAAACTATTTCGGACCCTATTCGAAAGATAGGATTGGTATAGAAATATTTAAAATGGGTGCCACATGAATTAAGTCACAAGAATTTTGATGATCGGAGCATCACATGCCTATCCCTGCTTGTTCGGAATCAAACCAAGATCTTCTTGAACTTGAGGATAGCTGGAGATGAAAAATGGATTACCTAGGAAGACATCGTAAGGAAAAGGGTATATTGTGCGGAAAACCTAACCCTTCCAAGTGTAAAACAAATTTGACTCTGAATAAGGAAATGTTGTGCATATGGTAGGACATTTGAGGAATAATACCTTATAAGCATTAAAAATTGAACGATAACCTCAATTCGAAAAAGTATTGTCTAAAACTGGATAATTTAATGGGAGCAGTCCAAAAGAAAAGAGGCCAAGAAAAGAGTTCGTCAAAAAATTGCAGAATTAGGCTGGGAAATTCTGTCCCATACACTATATTCTCCGGACTTTTCACCATCCATTTATTACTTTTTCTTGTCCTTACAAAATTTTTTGAATGGCAAAAAATTCAAAAATGAAGAAGATATAATTGAAGCCCTATTTAAATTTTTCGCATGAAAAGTTGAAACAGTTTTCAAAAATGGGGTATAAAAATTGCCATTACTCTGTCAAGAAGTCATTAATACTTATAGCAATTATATAATTTAATAAAGTTTATTGACATTAAGAAAATTTTGTATTTTATTTTATTCCAAAAATGGACAGAACTTTATGGGAGACCTAATATTAATTTTACACATTCTAATTTAATCCTTTACTCATAAGAATTCTGATAAAAGAATACTGAAGAGTACAATAAGCACTTGCATTTATTTTAACAGTGATTATTTAACGTTACTTTTTGAAAACAATTTCATGAAAATTTAATCCCTCGGAAGTTAACTATTGAATGACTGAAAAAATAATTATTCAAACATTATATATTTATCGTTATTGGAAGATGAGTTTCGATAAATTTTTATTACAAGAAAAATTATAATTAAAAAAATTTAAATCATCTCCTTGCCGATGTAAACTAACTATATATTTGCTTTATCTTCTGTTCTATTTTCAACGTGTTCAATTTTGGAAACAATATCGATAAAGATTTGAAAACAAATTATTTAAGACAGAAGGTAATATTCATAATTTTGAAAAGTTTTATAAACGGAAAAAAATTATAATTAAAAACCTCTTTAATACTCATAAAAATCATGAATGGATTTTTTCTAATCACTGATGACACTCAGACATTCGATGGTGAACTTCGCCTTGTTTGCTGCCGCTCGAAGAATGCGATTTGAAAGTAAACAGCAAATTCGCCGACAAGTCAGATTTAGGATGTTGTAAATGACGTAGATGAAACGTAATCTGACATCAAGGATATTTTAAACCAATGAGAATTGTAACAGAATGACATAATCCGGATTTCAACTGGCACGAAAGAAACAACCACTTCATGATTAATAAGAACTTTGCCGATTATTCAAAGTTTGTATAATAATTTTATTATAACCATGCTCGAAATGAAAGTACTATGTTGTTTTAATAATCTCTCATTCAATTATAAATGACATGATAAAATTACATACACACACATTTAATTTTGGTTACATTAATTCGTATATATAATTTATTTCCAGCTGTCAATGACAAAACTCAAAACTAGAGCATTACTTCTCTGTTTATTCCGCCATTGTGTCTCCTATAATATGATGAAACTACTAGCAGTTGCCGGTATTCAGGATTTGGAAAATCAGATAACATTTGTCTCATTGAATTTAACGTTGATAATTCAATTCGTAAATATTTGAATTTTATAGAATAATTACCCAGCTAGAGTGATTTCTATGAAATGTCAAAGCAATAAAACAAAATTACCTTTATTAATTTGGAGATGTATAGGCTAATTAAAGCAAGATTGTATTTGTGTTAAAAGTATGTAATATGATATGATTGATTTTTTTAATTATTCTGTTGAATTACTTTAAAACGAGAAAAATAGGTGTATGAAAAAACTTTCAATTAATTAAAAAAGTAAAAAGTCTCAACCAGAATAATTAATTATAACTATTCTTTCTAGTTATTACTTATATAACTATTATTTCTAATAATAAACTTATTATAATGTAAAGTAAACAAATGATAATGCTAACTAATTAAAATTACAAAAAAGATTATTTAAATTCAGGTTATTTAATTTTGAAAAAAAATGTGATATGTAGTTGTCATGGATAATGTAAAAAATAATACGCCTTGATAGTAATTTTTTTTAATAAATTAAAAAAATTCTTACTGAAATATCATTACTATTCTCCTTTGTGAATTTATTTAATGTTTTATCATTTGTGATTACTTTTAATATTTTTGTCAATAAATTTCCTTTTTTTAACTGCACATTAAGAACTTATCTTGATCAAATCATTTAAAAAATTACCCCATATAACTTTAAAATTTTTATATTTTGCTAAAAATATTTTACACTTTTTTATTAAACACTTTCCGACAAACCCAAAATGTTACGTCAGAAGAAAATGTAATCATTATATTATTGATAAACGTCAGTTGTATTTTAACCTCTTAAACTTAATTATGGAATTTGCTTGCAAATTTTATTGCCACCATTAACTCTTTAAAGCTAAATTAATAAAAATCATTCATGCAATCATAACGATTTTTGGGTAATTCATCCATTAAAAATATCAGCGAAGTTACAAACGATAATTAATACTTCTGTCTTCACATAATCTTTAAAAAAGAGCGATAAACTAAATTAACAGCATTTAGGAAATCGGTCTTCAGTACTTAGAGAGTGTGACTTGAAAGCTACGCTCATTGCACGCCACATTCGCTGGCAATATCGTGGCAACTTTTAGATTTTCCCTCCTAATGCATATCTAAATTCAGTTCCTGCTTTCAGGTACAGTCATGATTAAAAGCTTTACCCACAGAGTATCCTTTTCTAAGTGTTGACATCCTCCTTCGATCAAAATCTGGGGAAATTCCAGATCTTCCCGCATGAAGGGCTGCGAGGAGTTGGCGAATCTCCGGAAATAACGGATTTGCAAACAAGCCGACGAGATCAAATACACTTTTGATGGAAATCACCTTGAACGTAAAGAAGTGGAAGCATCACATCTGATACACGTCGCCATAGCAACCGAAAGATGCTTCAAAATGGAATCCAATGCAAACTGTCGGCTTTTGAAGGTATCTCAATGCATCGAATTTAAAAAAAATGATGGGGTGGTTTTCATCTTTTTGCTCCAAAAGGAGTATCCACGCTACTAGACTTATTGAGAGAACAGAGAAATATATTTTTATGAATACCATTTTTTGAAATTTTATTCAGAATTCTTTGAATTATAGAGCATATTTTAGTTTTAATAATACAAGACACAATTATATAAATTTCCTAATAGTGTAGTCTAATTTGAATAATTAAAGATAAAATATTTTAAAGTTCCTTGAAAATGACGCTGGAAGGCTTGATGGTAAAGACATATTAATTTACTACACTTTTTTTTAGAATTATTAGTTTCAATTAATTTCAAATTAAAATAAATTTTTTATTACAATTTATTAATAATTATTGTTGTTCTTAAATGTGATTTTTCAATTTCATGTTCTAAGTCAGGGATATAAAATTTCATGTTCTAAGTCAGGGATGCCGAACTAATAACACGCGCGTGCCACAAGTAGCACGTTTCAAAATATTGATGGCATGCACAAAAACAAAACTATTTTTATAGGTTATCTTTTTTGATAGAAATTAATTAAAAATTATTAATCTACACATAATTTATAGTTTATGTCATAAATTTGTAGTACTGATTACCTATCTTAATATGTTAAATAGAACCAACAAATTATACATTTTATTATTAAAATATCGCATGAATTCTCTCAAAGTATAAAAAGATGCGCATTAGATAAAATTTTTTGCGTATTCAGTTTCGCTTTCTAATGTTCTTGCATGTTATTGCCGTCGCAGTGCTACGACAGACTGCATTAGTCATTTTTAGTAAACCGTCCTCTGTGAAACTTCAGTGACTTGTTAAAAAAATATAGCCATTTATATTGCAAGTATATATCGTCTTATTTTTAGATAAATATTTTTACATAATATTTCATATTTTATGTTCTGCATTCGTTAGCAAGAACATATTGCGTTAAGACTGAAGTTTTAACCTGTTTGCTTGCTTTGCAATTTATTTTGCTTATTTTTGAACAATAAAATATTTTAATATTATGAGAAATTATTTTTATCATTAAATCAGTGTAAGGCATAGAAATAATTAGTAAAATTACTTTGAATTAATATATTATTTATTATTTTCTTGTGTTGGTAATATTTTTAGTACTTTATTGTGTGACGAAATATGTTCTTGCAAACGTATGCTGAATAAATTATTTATTTTACAACTAAATTATTAATATAAATATATTTTTTAGAATTTCTTATTAGGGCTAGTTCTATGAAGAAATCGAAATAATCCGAAACATGTAGTAGCAGAGAATTTCAAGCTTGGTGGACCGATTGATACGGTATGATTGTAAAGACTGTAAAGTGATTTGTATTTTATGTTCTAAAGCTGTAGACTGTAGAACATCTTCAATATTATGAAACCAACCATAAATTTCTTCTCAATCGAAGTGTGGAAGAGCAAAAGGAGTATACTTCTTCTTTAACTACTTCTTTAATTAAATATATTGGAACTCAATCAAATACCGCTGCTGCTAGTTATCAAGTTTCAGAAACTATTGCTCAATATGCAAAACCTTTTAATGAAGGCGAATTTTTAAAAGAATGCTTGGCTGCAACGTGCACCATACTTATTCGATGATTTCAAAAACAAAGGAAAAATTATCCAAAGAATTAAAGACTAGCAGATAGTTAAGAATACAGTGAAAGAGAGAATTTTGGGTGTGGCGGAAAATGTAAATTTTCAACAAAAAATTCATATAAAGTCTTACGATTTTATATCCATTAGCATTGACGAGTCTACCGACGTAACAGGCTCTGCTCGTATAGAAATTTCTGTATGTTACTTTGTTCAAAACAATATTAAAGAAGAGTTAATAAGTTTATCACAACATTAACAAAAATAACAACAAAAGGATTAGACATCTGTAATGCAGTTATAGATGCATTGGAAAAAAGAGAAGTATGACTTTTCTAAAATTGTGTCAGTTACAACTGACGGTGCCCGCAGCTTAACTGGACGGAAAAATGAATTTATAAATTTATTTACAAAACGTATTGGGCACAGGTTTAAAAATGTTTGATGATATTTTAAATTTTGTAACAAAATTAGTCAATTTTATATTAGCACGAACAAAAAATAAAAGAAGATTTCAAGAATTGTTAAACGAAGTAAACTCGTCATAGCTTACTGTTTTACTATAATGTACGCTGGTTACGCCGCGAAATGTTTTGCAAAGATTTGTAGATTGTTTGGAAGAAATAAGATTATTTCTAAATAATAAGAACATTATTGACCAATACAATCAATTATTGGATGTAGAATGGCTAGCATAGTTAAATTTTTTCACTGATTTATGCTCTCACTTAAATGAATTAAATATAAAGCTATAGGGTGTTAATAAAACAGTCATTATAATGTTTGACTTTATCATAGCGTTCGAAGTCAAATTACAGATTTTTAATTGTGATATTCTTTAAATTCATATAAATATTTTCCGAATACAAAAATTTTTTTCTAAAAGTGAATGTTACGAAAAGCCTAATAAAGAGTCATTAACGAAAGAATTTTCAATTGTAATCTAATACCTGATTCAGGAATTTTTTGCAAGATTTACGCAGTTTAAAGAATTTGAAGAAACTTAAAAATTTATTTTATATCCTGATACAAAATACCATTTGAAAAATTAAATCTAAAAGTCCTTGAGTGGTTAAATTTTAATGAATTGGAAATGGAATTTGTCGAATTTTAGTCAAGTACCATATGGAACTAAAAGTTTGTTGATTTAAGAAATGATTTAGAAATTATTGAAAGTAATCGATTATTGGATAAAATAAATAAAATTCCAGAAGAGGAAATTCTAACTGCATGGAATTCAATTCCTGACACGTTTAATTGTTTAAAAATATTAGCAAAGACAATTTTATCAATATTTTCATCGACGTAGGCATGCGAATTTTCAGAATTAAATTTTATAAAAAATAAATATAGGAATAGAATGACGGACGAGAGTCGAGCTCTGCATGCGTACTGTTGAAATTAACTAACTATGAACCAGGTATTAAATCTTTATCATCTTGTGTACAGCAACAAAAATCACATTAAAATCAATTATTTTTAACGTGAATTTTGTTTCCAGCATATTGCTTTTTGTAAAACATTGATTAATGAAATTAAAAAAAGAATTGCTTTTATTTGTTTATTTAATACACTTACGTATAGCTTCATCACACCAACATTTCGAGTGAAATTTTATTGTGGTACGTTATCTACTTAAAAAAGAATTTTTATGACTTTGTGGTACGGACATCAAAGGAGGTTCGCTATCCCTATTCTAAGTGATTAATTTTTAAGATTATTTTTTAAATTTAAGTTTTTAAAATTCTTATTTAGAGTATTATTTTTATGAAATTATTTTTATTATATCATAACCCTCGAATGTAATTTTATTAAAATGGAATAAAAAAGAGAATTTGTTGTGATTCAGATTATTATATCGTAAAAAAATTAATAGAAAATTGTAATTTTATGCAATCTTAATAAATTGGTGTAAAATTAAAAAAAGTATTGTAAAAATAACATATACTTTTAAATTACAGTGTTATAAATAAACGTTGATATGCAACTGTACTTTTATTTCTTCTTTATTAAGGAACCTACAAAATATATTTTCACTCTTAAATTTTAATTTACCTGTTATTTAGAAAAAATTGATTAGTAATTATAATCTAGCATCTTTTCTCTTTTATCTTATCATTTATGTTCTTATTATTATTTTATTCATTATTTTATGTTCTTATTAATTTATGGTTGTTTAGAAATAAAAGATTTGTACTACAAGCGCAATAATTTAAACTCACAATTGCTATGGAAAATGCGGAACTATTATTAATTAAATTAATGTTCCAAACTTTTGCACCATGGCGAAAAAGTAGATAATCTGTATTTTGCCTACTACTCGATGAAAAAAATTAGTTCTTCTCGTTAAAATGTTACCGAAAGATTAAATTAACATGATGTTATTCCTTTTACGATGTATAAATTAATATAATCAAAAATCAATAAATTATTTGATAGAATCAATGACCAATACATTAAAAACTGTAATGCGTAAAACCAAAAGTTTTTTCAAATATTAATACAATTAAGGAAACTGATGCATAGATTTTATTTTTCAGCATAACTCTTGATTCAGCAATTTGACGAAGAAAATCAGTATTTTGAAGATTAACTTGGTAATGAGTACGTAAATGGTTTCAAACATTAAATACATAGATATTAATTAAATTGATAACAGGTAATTTATGGTAACTGATACCAGTAATTTTAACGGTGACAAATACTGGTTAACATGGATTGGGTCTGTTGTTAAGAGAACGCCTAGTATTTCTGCATCATGTTTAGTTCTTTGGTTCTGTTCCTATTTATGGTATGGCTATTGTTCCTAATGGAAAATATTCATTGTTAGCCTTAATATTGAGCAAATTAGCTTCGCAGTAAAATTTAACCTAGATAAATTATTGACTCCATTATTTTCTTCTCCTTATTCAAGAGTAGGCTGAAAGTATTCTTAATCTTGATCTTTGAAAGCAGAACGTTAAATAGAATCAGGATTTTATGATTTTATTTACAACTGATTTGTCTTATAATATTATGTTTTACAAATGAAATTGTTACTCACAAAACGCTTCACAAAAATGTAATACAAAAGTGTAAATTATAAGTATATTAAGTTTTTAACAAAATGTGAGATTTGAAAATTAGATTTCAGAACATATTTTTGCTTTATTAAGCTTTTGCAATTTTTAATCTGATTAGTTTTCATGATTAAAATTTTAAAAAAATAAATAAGCTCATCAATTATTTGTGACACAAAACGTTAAAATTCTAGTGAATCACATTTTATTCCATTCTATTTTTAGTGATATTTTGATGAAAGATTTAAATAACGATTAGCTCAATTTTCAAGAAAGGTTTTTCAAGTTATTCTGACTTCATCATGTACGTAGAACTGATAAAGCTAACTAAATCCTTGGTAAAATTTGAGACTAAAGGAATTTCTCTCTCTTTTTTTAAAGAATATTGTTTTAATTTAATCTAATATTATAAATTTTGTTTGCATCTTTACATAGAATGTATTATTTTTTTACAAAATTATTCAAATATATTTTGTTGATTTAGTGAAATATTAAAGTTTTAATTCATTTAAAACTGTGAAAATTAACTACTATTTTTTCTGCCATATTTCTTTTAATTTTATTTATACAGTTGCATGCAGTAAACAATTAAATTTTATATAGATATATTTATCATTTATATTTGAGTATATCATCTAGTAAATTCTTACGTAGATACGAGAAAATAAAATTTCAAAAGTAAAAACTAATTCGTATTAACCGATTCATTTTTTTGCTTGAAAAAAATAAATAATTTTAATGAATGTAATGCATGGCAATATAGTATTATAATTATAAACTACATAATTGAAGTTTGCGACATAAACTTTGATTTTATGTTCATTAAAAGCAAAATTTTCATGTAATGTCCGTTAAAAGCAAATATGTTTACCAAAAATTCAATCAATTTATAATTTTGATAAAACTGAAATTGAACATCCAATCATTGAATATCGCAAAATAAGATACTCTTATTGAAAATTTATTTAAAGAATTTAAATATTTATATATAAATAATAATTTATATAAATATACATATATATATATATATATATATATATATATATATATATATATATATATATATATATATATATATATATATATATATATATATATATATATATATATATATATATATATATATATATATATATATATATATATATATATATATATATATATATATATATATATATATATATATATATATATATAATATATTTTAAATAAATAAATTGAGAAAAATAGATTGAATGTTTTTTAAAATTATAAAATCTGGAGTTTGCAATGAGTTTTATAACTTTTAAAAATGACCTTTAGGATTTATTATTTCTTAAAAGTGATTATCTCAATCTGATATCGAAATTTCTGACAAACTCAATTTATTACGGAGTTAATGATTCGTTTTATTGATTGGTTGTTTTTAAGAATAATTTATTTACTCTAATGACGTCAGTATATATTGATTAATGATTTACATCATTAATCTAACTTTAATTAATTTTACAGCATAGTTCTAATAGTTAAATTTAATTTTTGATTCTAAATGAATGGAAAATAAGTATTGAACTTAATTTTTTAACACAGGCAGTTTTAATTCAGATTATTTGAATTAAAACTGATTTAATTTGCCATTTATTATTATGCATTTTAATTTTTTATTTTATTTACACTTAAAAAACATTATTGCATTAATAAAAATGAATTATTAATTGAAACCATCTTTACTATATAAGTATAATAAGAAAAACATCAATCAGCATCTGTTATTGCTTAAAACGTACTAACATTTCTCTAAAGAGTCAAATAAATTATTAAAAGTATTAGTGAAAATATTAATACAAATATAATAAAAGCATATAGTATATTAATGTCAGTTGTTTGAAAATGGGTGAAAATTCTTTGGTACACACATTCTGATAAATTATCACTATTTTAAATGAAAGTATCAACACAAAATTTATTAGTATCATAATATATATATATATATATATATATATATATATATATATATATATATATATTTATGTATTTATATATTTATATATATATATATATATATATATATATATATATATATATATATATATATATATATATATATATATATATATATATATATATATAAATATATAAATATATATATATATATATAAATATAAATATATATATATATATATATAAATATATATATATATATATATATATAAATATATATATATATATATATATATAATATATATATATATATATATATATATATATATATATATATATATATATATATATATATATATATATATGTATATATATATATATATATATATATATATATATATATATATATGTATATGTATATATATATATATATATATATATATATATATATATATATATATATATATATATATATATATATATATATATATATATATATATATATATATATATATATATATATATATATATATATATATATATATATATATATATATATATATATATATATATATATATATATATATATATATATATATATATATATATATATATATATATATATATATATATATATATATATATATATATATATATATATATATATATATATATATATATATATATATATATATATATATATATATATATATATATATATATATATATATATATATATATATATATATATCAAAATTAGTTACTTAGAAATATATTAAAATCATTTTCTTGAGTTAAATAAATTATTACAAATCTAAATTAAAAAATATATAAAACACATTAAAACCACGTTAATTTTAGTCTTTCAAAATTATGCGATAATATTTTATAAATAAGAGGAAATTAACTAAATTTTATATTTATTATAAATAATTCTTACAAATTCAAATAATGGATAAAATACATAAGATTAAAAGAGATAAATAAATTACATAGAAAATAATTCTTTTTCTATGCAATTTATTTAAAACTTTAATTGCTAATAACTGATTTGATATAGCTTTTCATTTTCTTTTTCAGTTGGTCTATATTTGGAACTTGGGCAATTGTGTTTCATTAAAATTATACCACGAGCTACTGAGGAAAATTCAAAAGTTCTGATCCAAATTTGTTATCATGAAACAATTTTCAATATAGATTTGCTTAATGCTTTATTATTGATTTGTTTGCTTACTATGAATCATTTTTACCAGCATCAGGAATACAATAACAAAAAGTCTCATAAGAACTAAGTGTAAAATTTTTGCCTTAAAGTGTTTTAAACCTTAAGTTATAAATAGTTAAAGTAGTTAAAGCTTTAAAGTTTTTGCCAAATTTATATTTTCATGCGTGTTTTACTTTTAGAGTTCTCAATAATATATTTTAATTACTATATTGACAAATTAACTCTAAATCCTAAAACTAGTAAAACGCTAAATGTTTCGTAGTTTGAACAGTTAAAAATCAATCGAGACAATTATTTCATGTTTTAATAACGAACTTAACATTCTATAAAAAGTTATTTGTTTCAATAAATGAAAAACTAAAAATATTAAATAAAAAAACTAAATTTAAAATAAATTATATAATGTTTGAAACTTTAAATGCTTACTTGGTTAAAAAATTTCGCAATGAGAAAATATCATGTATAAATAAATAATCTTTGATAATTAAAGCATAAATGAAAAGATTAAGCAAGTAAAAACTTAAGAAGTTAATAATACATTAGGGATTATATTGCATAAATTTAGTTAGTAATTATTTTTAATTAATTAACATACATTTTGCTTTTTCTTAAGGTGACATTTAAGTAAAGGGAGTAATTTATATAATCTTATTTTTAATGTTTTTAAGCTTAAATTATGTAGCCCACGCTAAGCCATTTTCCATTTAGTAATAGTTTAATTCACCTCTAGGATTAAGCATTAATTAAAATGTCTTTGTAACGTTTTTATTTAAAAGGGAGACGTTAATTCATTAATGACTAGATAAGTAAAAGGATTTTGACAAAAAATCGTGGACAGATATTTTCTATTAGTTATTCACATTTAAACTATCTATGGTTCTTTCTACATCATAAAAAACTCTTAAATATAAATTTCATAATTTATTTTTTATTTATGAAAATTACTTATATACAAATCCCTATCTTCAGTAAATCGTTGACTCTAAATATTTTATTTTTAAAAATATAGTTAATTATACATGATTATTCCATTAATTTTAAATCTTAATAGCATAAGTGTAAAACTATTTTCTGTTAAGTATTTTTGTTTGAATTATCTGTGCTTGAAACTTATATTTATAGGAGAATACATACATACATACATACATACATACATACATACATACATACATATATATATATATATATATATATATATATATATATATATATATATATATATATATATATATATATATATATATATAGTAGAACTCCATTCATCCGAACCAATTACCATACTTTATACGAATAATCTCTCCTTTTACTTCTTTTGTTCAATCTAATTAATTTTTCTGAAATTCTGAAAGTGATTCGCATAATTGGAGTTTTATAGCATTTTTTTCAATCCTGTATAACATACAGGATTGAAAAAATTCTTTACAATTCTTTTATTGTTATATATCAAACATTTAGTGTATAGTTTTTTTGATTACTATAAAATATCTACAAATTCAATTTTTATAGTGATACAGTTAATAAAGAATTCAATCAATATTTTTTTATTCTTTATTGATCCTATCTGGAAAATCCAAAAATAAGTTTGATACTGTTAAACATTATAAAAAGAAGAAAAATTTAATTATCTTAAGTAGACTAGATTTTTTTACTAAATTGTATTATAATTAAGTTACACATGCATTCATATAAATTTAGCAATATTCTTCAGAAATGCAAATATTAAAACTTACCTTTTTTATTGAATTAATTATATATGTTCAAAAGTACCAAAATAAATTTGTTCAATAAATTGAAATATATAGAATAATCGTACTTTTTTTTGAATAGACTTTCAAAGCAATTTTTATAATTTTGGCTCAGTTTATCCTATATTTGAACCTTGCGCCACAAAATCCAACCAACCAAAATAATTCGGTTGGAAGTTAAAAGACTTTAGTAGGAGTCTTTTCATCGATTTAAATTATTATTTAAATTGATGAAGAATCATACTATTTAAATTAACGATGAAGACTCTTACTGTTTAAATCGATGAAACTCTTACTAAGAAATAAGAAATAAATACTTTTATTTGCGTTTTATTTCTAATGATAAACTATGCATATTTAATTAAATATCTCTAATTATTTCAGTTATTTATTCCTTTAATTATTAGAAAAATTGCGCTTGTATAAATGAGTAAATTTTAACACCTTTGAAGTTGCACTTACCAGGTACAATTTTAACCTTTCTCCCCGGAGATAAATTACCCCTAGTGCCAAGAGAAGCAAAAAGTAAAAGAAAAATGCGCCGTAAACACCCTGTAGCGATCAAAGAGCATTTTGGTGTATCTTCATGTCCAGTGATTTACCAGCCAATATTGGCTAAACAAAGATAAAGTGGCATTTGCACTTATTCGACGGTTTCACTGAAAAACGTTAAGCTTTAGGGACACAGAGCAACGTTCATTCAATACAAATATATAGGATTTTTCTCTCATAAAAAAGTAAACATTAACAGGTAAGATTGCTTTTTTCCGATATTTATTTAGGTTGACAACCAAAAACAATTTAACTTCTTTCAGTTATTAAGGAAAATCAATACATGAAAAAAATGTGCAATATAAAATAAACATTTTGAGAATTTTTATCAATGCTGAATTATATCAAAGGTAATTTTAAGGCATGAAAAAAATAATAATCTTAGTTAAAATATTTTTATACTTTTAGCTGTATTATTTATTATTAGAGGCTGTTATTTTCCTCCTTTTTGAATAGAATTTTCTGCTTTTTAAATAAGTGCATTTTACTGTGATAATTATTTTCTTTGAATTTTTTATATTATTATTGATTCCATATTTTTATTAATATTTTTAATTGAATGCACTTTGAAAGAGTAGCTTGTTTTAAAATAGATATTTACAACGTGAATTTTAATAAATAAAAAATATGAAGTAAAATAAAATTGGAAATATTATGCAGCAATATTATAAAAATAAATACTTCTCATAAGTAAAGTTGAAAAAATTTACACTTATTTTAAATAATATTTTTTCACTTTGATCAGTTTTGTAAATAATTATTAGAATTTATAAATTAAAGTTATAGATCAATCCATATAGTACGCACAAAAAATTCCTAGCAATTTAATACTGTAATTATTTTTATAAATTTAAATTATTCCAGTTAATGTATTTAATGACGTCTAAATTTTCTCATGAATCTAATATTAGAATTAGTTTTGAGTTTGAGGCTATAAGGAAACATTTTAAAATAAAGAGAAGAGAAAAACCAACAATAGCTTCAATAATTTCGTTCCTATAGATTTACTACTTTCCTCATTTTTTTATTTCCTTTTCAGTGTAAAATTTTCTTAAAAAGTAATGATATTTACTCTTTTTGAGTTTTGAAAAATATTCTTGTTGCTCTCTTCAGTGAATGCTTTTTCGCTTTTCTCAATGCATCACTGGTTAGCAATGCATCGAAAGTTAATTGAAGAGTCCGACTTTAGTATTTAATAATTTCGTAGCTAAAATGAGAGTATTTAACTATAATACACCTTATTCGAATTTTTTTTTATTTAATCTATTCAGGAGATTTTATTTCGGGATGTAAAACATCGTTTTGAAACGTTTTTTATTAAATTATTTTATAACGTGTACTCTTTTATTCGTAGTTTTTCATATTATTTAATTATGTTTTCTTCAATTTAAAGTCATAAAGTAGAATTAAATTCTTTAGATGTACGAATACAAATTAGGTTGAGATTATAAGTCACAGAATTTCAAGTTTGAGTTTCAAATATGACAATAAAAATACCTAAGACATTTAGAATAATTAAAGATTCTTTCAAAAGGAACTAAGAAAATTTTTAAAACAAGAATTAGTGCATTTCCTTTTAAGTAAATGACAGACATTTAATTAAAATTGCATTAATAACTGTGAAATACTAGTTTCAGTTATAAGTTTTAAGTATAAGGAAATATTTTTTAATTCAAAAGTATTTGAATTCGTAATTTCTGTGGCTTGTCTTTCATAATATTTCAAATCAAAAAAATATTTTGCTTTATTTCAAGTTCCTTATGAAATATATCTTTGAATTGTTTTAAATACATTTTATTTGCGCTGTCAAAATATATGTAGTTTTAGAAAAATGACATTAATATTTATGTGTATATATAAAAATATATAAAAGTTACCTTAACTACACATCAATATATTTCAGTATATTTTATATAATTTGTTTTTTCAGTATATTTACATCACATGTAAAAATATCTTCCCATACTCTTTAATCATCAAGTTTTCTTTGGAAATTATTTAAATTCCTTTGAAAGGGTTAATTTTTAAAATCTTATAAATATTTTTTATTAAAAAGTAGAAATTCTAACTTTTAATAAAAAACATTTATAAGATTTTTATTAAAAGTTAGAAGCGATTTCTTACAGTTTTGCCAGTTATTCAAATTATAGGAGTTATTTTTGAGCTTAAGCTCATATTTTTTAACTTTCTTTAATTTTCTTAGTACAAAAATCGTTTTTGCTTTTGAGTGAATTCAACTGTGAAAGAAGTTTTTTTTTAATTACAACAATATGTTTTACTGTTACACTTGAAGCAATTCTCAATGTAACCATGTGCTGTTAACTGCGATATCGGCTCTTGGCGCAACTTGTCCTTTTTGAATCTTGCGCCAGAAAACCCAACCATGCAAACCGGCTCTAACTTAAATTTTTAGAAAGATGTATGTAGTTTTTTTCTTTATTTATGTATATTATCAAATATGATGACTTGATGACTTTGTCCTTACATTCTTGATTTTATTTTTTCATATTATTTACTTTTAATAATTAAAATAATTTTTTTTAAAGTTGAAAGGAACAAAGTTCATTTTATCTCTATTAATTTTTTAAAACAAATTTTATTATTCACAAATTTTGATGACACTAATCATTTTGATTTTGGTTTCGATTCACTGTAATTAAAACGTTGAATTCGTTCTTTAAAACGATAAAAAAATAAATGAAATTTTATAGGTTTTCTTTTTGACTCTTTTTTTTAATTAAATATGACTTTCAAATCAACTATACTAACTTATGATTCACAAATCCAAAATTTTTTAAAAGGTAATAAAAATTTTATGCCTTTTTTATGAAATTGTTGCGTAAATCAAGTTTATTGGCTCTCCTATATATATATATATATATATATATATATATATATATATATATATATATATATATATATATATATATATATATTGTGATGTGTAGAATGGCCGAGAGTTAACAATCTACATTTTCTGGACAACACATTTATTTAATTACAATTAAATATTTAATATTAACAATAAAACACAAATTTACTTGGAGCCTTCTGCTCCTACCAGAATTACAACCTATCCGGACCTCGCTCCGGTGAAAACTCTTCTAAAATATAGCAACCTCTCGAAAAGGAGCCAACCACGCCAAGCGCGGTTTATCGATCGCCAAATAGTCGCCAGATACTACACCTCCCCGCAAGATTGATGTTACATTAATGAATTAATCATCAATCTGAAAACGAATCAAGCGACTATTTGTGATCTACACATATACAACAATTTACACATAATGCACATAAATAGAAATTCACAAATTCCAATTAATATAATGTTCAAAAGAAATACTATACATATACATTACTATTAAAGTAAATAAACAGAAACACATTTGTTTTCATGAACATATTTCATCACATTACAGCAAAAGTAACTAAGAAATATAAACAAATAATATAGCAACGTTAATACTTTCAATGTTAATTAATTATCTAATAAACAGTAAATATTTCAAACATTTACTTACAAAATTTAAATTTACTAAATATTGCTATTATACTTCAAATATTACTAATATTTAATTTTACTTACCACTTCACTTCTAATAAACATACAAAATAACCAAAATTTTATACATAGAAAAAAATTATTAAACACAAATAAATGTTCAAGAGTCACTAGTTGGTAATCTAGATAGAGCATCTGCATTAGAAAGATTTCTTCCTGGGCAATGAATGATTTCTATATTGTATTTTTGTAAAGCTAAGGCCCATCGTTGAAGCTTTGATGATTGTGGGGCATTTTTCACAACAAATGATAAAGGATTGTGGTCTGTCACAATCTTTACTGTTGATCCAAAAATCCATGATTCAAACTTCTTTAATGCCCATACTATAGCGTAAGCTTCACGTTCTATAGTAGGCCAATTTTGTTGGGGTTTGGACAATTTCTTGCTTGCATAACACACAGGAAAATGTTTATTTTCTCTCACTTGAGACAGACATGCACCTATTCCAATTTGCGATGCATCAGAGTGAATGATGAAAGGATCCTGTATTGTTGGGGTTATTAACTCTGTTGCTTTCATAAGTTGGTCTTTCAGCTTTTGGAATGATACATTATGTTCTTCTTTCCATTCCAGCACTTCTGGTCGTTTCTTTTTAGTGAGCTCTGTTAAGGGGTAGGCGATTTCAGCATAATTAGGAATGTAATTTCGATAATAGTTGCATAATCCTAACAAGCTCCTAAGATGAGATTTAGTCTTTGGTGTTTCTAATTTCTCAATTGCTTTAATCTTTTCGGGGTCAGGTTTGTGTTTTCCTGATCCAATGATATGTCCTAAATATCTTATTCGTGGTTTTGCAAAAGAACACTTTTTCGAATTGACTGTGAAACCAAGTGATTCCAGTTTTGTAAAAACTTTATGTAAATCTTGGAGATGAGTATCAAAATCTGGTGAAAATATAGCAATATCATCAATATATGCTCTTGCAAATTCTTTAAATTCTTTTAGTGCATTATTCATTACTCTCTGAAATGTTGCAGCAGCATTTCTTAATCCAAATGGCATTACTTTGAATTGGTATTGTCCTCGATGAGTTTTAAAAGATGTAAATTCTTTACTCTGTTCTTCCATAGGTATAGCCCAGTATCCTTTGAGTAAATCTAATGTTGTAATAACGTTTGCTTTCCCAATACTGTACATCAAGTCAATTGCATTTTCCATAGGAAAATCATCTGGTTTGGTTGCAGCATTCAAAGATCTATAGTCCACACACAATCGAATATTGCCATCCTTCTTGCTTACACACACTACAGGGTGAGCTATCTCAGCATTGCTTTCTTCTATCAGTCCTGACATCATTAAATCTTCTATTTCTTTATCAACCTTTTCTTTCAAGGCTTCAGGAATTCTATAGATGTACGGTTTCTTCCTCTCTAAATTTGGTACTAATCTTATCTTGTGTGGTTCTACTTTTGCTATTTTTAATTTTCCAGTAAATAGTCCTTCATGTTGCTTGATAAGAGAAATTAATTTCTTCCTCTGTAATGAACTTAAATTTTCAAAATTCAGATTTTCTCCTACTTCTAAGATTTGTAATGGATTTGGGAATTCTTTACCTGGCAAAGTTATAATTTCTCCAAATTCTTCTTCATTTTCAAATATTACTCCAACTGCATTAGCATTAGCTTGAAATTTTCTTATCTTATTTGAATGGACATGTTTAATCTTTCCATCTGGTAATCTCACTTTGTAAGAATGAGGTGGACAGTGGTTTATAATCTCTCCTGGACCTGTCCAACGGGCATAGAGTTTGTTGTTTGAATCTGGAATAAGTAAATAAACCTTTTCTCCTATTTTAAAATTTTTCATCACTGACCTTCGGTTAAAGTATTCAGCATATTTCTGTTGTTTGTCATTTGCAATCAAGTTGGCTTGCTCTGCAGCTTGCTCTAACCTTATTTTTAATTCTTGAAGATAATCAACAGCAGATTCACTTAGATTATTTGGGATGGGAATCTCTCCAGACCATGATGACTTCAGCACTGCTAGAGGACCTCTTGGTTGTCTTCCATACATAAGTTGAAAAGGTGAAACACCAGTAGTACAGTTTGGAACTTCTCTGTAGGCAAAAAGTAAATACGGTATATGTTTATCCCAGTTGTGAGGATCAGTTCGAATGATGTGATGCAGCATTTGTTTAAGTACTTTATTCCATCGTTCTACTAATCCATTCGAAGCACTATAAGCAGGAGTGGAGAATCTGGGATGAGAACCAAGTCTTTTCTCAAATTCTTGAGTTAATTTAGAAATGAAATTTTTCCCATTGTCACTAGCAATTACATGAGGTATACCTGTCCTCATGAATATTTCTAAGAGTGCTTCGCAGGTGGCTTTGGCTGTCAAACTTCTTAATGGTATTGCTTCAGGCCAACGGCTATGTTGATCCACTAAGCATAGTACATATTTATGTTTCCTTGCAGATGGAGGGTCAATGGGGCCAATTATATCAATATTTACAATTTCAAATGGTAGTTCTGGCCTTCTGACAGGAGTTATTGGAATTTTATCAGTTCTCTTCTCAGGACTTCTCAGCTGACAGTTCTTACATGATTTGCAAAAAGATTCTACATCTGTTGATAAATTGGGCCAATAAAATGAATATCTTATCCTTTCCTTTGTTTTCTTTATTCCCAAATGTGCTCCAAAGATTGAGTTATGTGATAATTCAAGAACCTTTTGTCTTCTATTAAGAGGTAATACTAATTGAAAAACATTCTGTCCCAATATTTTTTCTTGATGGTGTAACAAATCATCAATAAATAAATAATTTCCCTTTTTCTTCTCTCCATAATTCCAAGCTTCTTTTAAGGTTGGGCAACTCTTTTGCTCCACCCGGAGTTTCTGCGCTTCCGATAGAACGGTTGTCTGGTCGCTCCTCTCCGCAGAGTGAGAGTCGGCGCCCGCTGTCTCCCTTCCTCCCTCCTCTTCGTTTTTCGCCTCAGGCAATTCTAAAGGGGGGATTCTCCTTCCGTAGCTGTTTTTGTTTCGGTGGCTAAACTGAGCACATTTTCTCCTTCGGAACGTCTGATGTCTCCTGAAGAATTGTCATTGGAACAGTTTTCTTTTGACAGATCGGCTGTTGAATTAATTAATAATTCATATGTTTCTGGAGTTATTAAACAAGGCACATTTAATTTGTCCGTTACTGCAATTAAAGTATCTACACAATTAAATAAATTATTTCCAGAGTTTTTATAGTAAATAGGCTTACGACAAACTTTCGCTTCAATTGGGTTTCCAAATGCAGGTGTTAATATAACTTTCCCTCCTTCTCGATCTTCTAAATCTGGAATTAGTGATGAGTGAACTATGCAGATTTGAGTTCCAGAATCTATAATAGCTTCCGTTTTTAGAGAGTTAATGAAAACATCAATTTTCTGTAATGGTTGAATAATAGTTTCTTTCGATTCAGTTCGTATGTGAGTCGAGTCAACTTTAGCTACTACAGCATCTTCTTTCGATATTCTATTTGTATTCCTCGGAGTTGTAGAATACACCTTTTCATTCTTTTTAATATATCCATTTCCGTTCCTCTTTTCTGAGCACTCTCTTGCAAGGTGTTGATAACTACCGCAAATATAGCATTCCTTACGTTTTGGGGTAAAACTTTGTTTCGTGTATTCTCTTCTTTTGGGTGGTGGAATATATTTATCTTGCATATATGTTGAATCCGTAAACTTTGGATATTTCATTTCGTTTCGAATTTCATCAAATGATTTTCTTCTTGCTTCAAAATAAATATCACATTCTCTAGCTAGTTCTTGTGGTTTCAACCATTGATTTCCTTGGCGTATAGCGATGTGCGAAGCTGTTTCTCCGTCTAACGTTTGGAACAGTTTATCGGAGATGATTAATTCTTTTAATGTTTCAAAATCAGTTACTGCTCTTGATTTACAATAATAGTCCCATGTCGATGTTAATCGTGAAGCAAATTGAATATGTGATTCTCCAGAATAACGTTTTGCTTTTCTAAAATTTTCTAGGCATGCTTGAGGAGTAGGTTGATATTCTTTCAGAATTAAAGTTTTTACTTTTTCATAATCCTGCAAATCGTCTTCTTTAATGTAGACAAGAACGTTTGCCGCTTTCTCCCCGATTAATTTCAATAATATTTCTGACTTAAATTCTTCCGGAACTTTCTTGTGTTTAAATGCTCTTTCTATGGAATCGAAAAATATATTCCAAGATTCTGCTCTTTTCGGTACTGGTATCGTTAGCGTTTCTACTCCCTTGATCAGCTTGTCGAGTGGAATTTCGAATTCGCCTCCGGTGTTCGAAATTGAAAATGGCGTCGGACTACTGCTCGCTATGTTCTGCGTAGCTCGGATTTTTGCTAATTCTAATTCGTGTTCTCTTAATCTTTCTTCTTCAGCTTGTGTTCGTTCGAACTCTTCTTTACTTTTCCTATTCTCTATAGTAGAAATCAAAATTTCTTTTACGAAGTCAGCATCTTCGGCATATTCTTTACTGTTCAGAAGTTTGTGTTTCAGTTCGGCTAATTTCAAATCAAAAGTTGCTTCTTCACCAATTTCCAGCAAGACTGTTACCAAGTCTTCCTTTTTCACGTTTTTGAACATTTTCTTCTGTTTCTATCACTTTAGAATTCCGTTGACAGTTTTATTCTTTCTTCTGAAATTCGAATTTTCCAAGTTAAGCCATTTCGTATTTCTCAGCTCTGGTTCTCGAAATGGAGCGTGTTGTGATGTGTAGAATGGCCGAGAGTTAACAATCTACATTTTCTGGACAACACATTTATTTAATTACAATTAAATATTTAATATTAACAATAAAACACAAATTTACTTGGAGCCTTCTGCTCCTACCAGAATTACAACCTATCCGGACCTCGCTCCGGTGAAAACTCTTCTAAAATATAGCAACCTCTCGAAAAGGAGCCAACCACGCCAAGCGCGGTTTATCGATCGCCAAATAGTCGCCAGATACTACATATATATATATATATATATATATATATATATATATATATATATATATATATATATTATATTATCATTCTCTCTGTTCATACATACTTCAAATATTTTCTCTTTGTTCATAAATTAAGTACTGTGTGCATTTTACATTACTAAAATTATTATCTTTTATTTTTATCTTTAAGCCAACATAATTTAAATTTTGAATTTAAATTTAATTGCTTCCATATAATTAATATTACGATCGCCATCAAAATTTAATCGTAATCTGCTTAACTGTATTTCAAAGATGGTACAAACTGAGCTGATTAAAAACTTTTCAATTATAATTTTCAATGAATATTTTATTGTATTTTTTATTATTTTTATTTTTGTGATATTTTGTTTGAAATGATATCCATTCGTTTGCTTTGTAAGTTCTTTCATTTGTAAATTAAATTTGTTCAGAGCTTAACGCGTTGTATTTCCAGTTAAACGGTTAAATTTTCCTTTTGTTTGTCACTCTTTTTGTATTGAACTTTGTATTTTTATCTAAGCATTTGGAATATAATTTATTTGTATACTGTTTTATCCGCTGGATTGTATTGCGTATGTATGTTCTCGAAACATTTTCATTTATCTCTTGATCCCTTGTGAGAAGATATAAATTGTTACTATCCATATTTATTTTATTACATTTCTTTTTTATATTCTTTGTATATTTTTTCGTTATTTGTTTTCAATTTTCGTTACTGTACACTTAATTTTACTTCTGTATATTATTTACTCTAATTATTTACAGTTGAAAATTTAGTACTAAATGTATTTGCTAATTATACCCCATGAGCAAATGAAAATACTAATTAAGAAATGCATTCTTTTAATCTATTATGATAAAAAATAATAATTATAAATATTAATATATTTTCATTTTAAATTTTCATTATAATTAAATTAATTTTTCTACTTCATTATGTAAGCAAATTCATGGCAAGACATCAATCACAAATCCTTAACATACGAATTGAAACATTGGGAGGACTAAAAAATTTATTCTGACTTAACTGCTTTGAAGCTACTAATTTATTTTTCATAATTATATCACATCAAGTCTGAAACTAAAATCCAAACCCACATTTTGAAATCTTGCAGAGACATTTCAAATTGTTTCATGTGAGATTATCTGTTGATTATTAATATGCATATTTGACAATATTTACAAATCCACTGAGTTGAAAACATGCTTCATCTGCAATGAAATTAAGATTTGAAATCTTGATAATCATCAAGACGTTGATGATTATCTAGATTTATTGCAATATTGCAATAGTTTTTCATAATCCATTGATTTCAACGATTGCCTTTATGCTGTAAGCTTTCATAACTGTTTCAAAATACTCTGACATGAGCGTTACACTGAATATAGGAGACAGACATTTATTTAATTTTCGTGGATCTGAAGCCATAGCTATTGTAACTATAGTATTATGGCAAAAGTTTTGCCAAGCTTACATCTGCTCCGTGGAGTGCAGATCTAATCTTACCAGTACATATTTTAACCACAGATATGTGCCCCATATATATTATTAGATTTTATATGCTCACAGTAGTGCATGCATAATCTTACCAATATCTGCTGCAACGATAGATGCCACCAATGGAATTAATTGCAATTTGGAGAGATCCGCCTACCCACTCTTGGTACTTTGGGAAAAAAACTCGTCAGTGGTTTTCCAGGATACAGCAGATCCCCAGGATACAGCAGACTACTTTTTCACGTTTTTTGAGTGGCCACATTAGGTCCCTTTCTTTTCAGTAGGGACAGAAAGTCTTTCTGGAGTGTCACTGGTGCAAGGCTGATCAGGCCTCCCCGAGACATTTACTTGACTGTCTGAATTTTACTGTGAACGAGGTTTTGGAGAATCCTATTTTATTTTTAGACTTTTTAATGAGTTTTGGTTTTGTGGAGATGGCTTAGCTTCACTACACCTTCTGGGATATGAAACAACAACAACAAAACCAATGCAGAATTAGCTCTTTGATTCCGTTTAACTACAACAGCAATGCATCGATCTACCATATGGATAGTAACTTTTGGTTGACTTACCACAAATCTTTTGATAAATGTTTGTTTAATCAGGATTTGTGTGTGTCTTCTTAGTCGTGAAATAAATGAAATCATGAGCATTGATGAATCAGGAAACACCTGTAAGTTGTGTTGCTTCAAAAAGTTTAGAATGTTTCATTTGTCTACTTGAAGTTTTAGGCACAAATTTGTCTTGAAAATTAATCACACCAAAGTTTATAGTACATTTTATATGCACTTAAATGTAACCCTAGGAAACCCTACACTATATGCTTCTCATAGGAATACATTGTTAGATAGAAATTATGGTTGACCGTTACATGACATGCAAACGGTAAATGCTATCTAATTTTTCCAACTCAGACTATTTTTGAAAACTATTCCTTTTGCTTTGCGTGCTAAATTTTTGAAGTGACTTTTTAAAACGTAATTTCGGAAATTATCCATTATCTAATTTTATAGTCAGAAATCAAGAATGAATGTGACAGAGAATAATCATACTAATATTAGACTTTCCAAATAAACGGAATTAAAAGTGTTTTTAAGTGAAATAGATTCTTTTTGTATCATTAAATTTTTTTCATTTAAGTTTTTTTCCAACGACGGGCACTTGGGTGACGAACCCTATGTCACAACAAGGCCAGAAACTGCTACTCATTTGTCGTTACCCAGCGGGCACCTGTGAACTAAGTCACGGAGGCGAGTAGCGTTGCCCGCGCCATACCACCACAAACCCGTTTATAGGGTGGGCCACATTCATACATCACAGAAGAAAAAACAGAGAAAGACAGAGAGAACAGAGAAATAAAGTAATATCCATGCCCAAACCTGGATTCGAACCCGGGACCCATAGCTGAGGAGTCAGGAATGCTAACTACTTAGCCATCGGTTTGCCTTTTCATTTAAAAAAAAATTGCTGATAGAAAAATATTACAAAATAGGCCTCCATTTTTAAAGGATATACAAATAAACATTTTAATTCGAATGATTAAGTGGTAAAAATATCACATGTTTTACTGAGTCAGTTTATTTAATTTAATTATGCTAACGCCATTATTTGTGGCCGTAGATATGTAGCTTTATGAAAGATAGATATTTTAATTTATATATTATTATTAGAGAGAACTCTGGTGTCTTAAAAGATCATCAGTACTACAAATCAATTTCTTTTAAATAGAATAAATATAAATTTTAAAATTAAACTAACAAAAGGTCTTAAAACTATTGCAACAAAACAAATCAAGATCAGTTATGAAGAGATTATAGTTGTTGTTTCACCAGAATGCTTTCTGTATTCAGCGCTGAGATTTCACCCCTTATTGATTATCAGCAAACTTCAATCTATCCATACGCAAATACGATTTCGAAATGATTATCTAAGCTACAGAGTAATATGCAATTATCTCAACCAAATTTTATATCCAATGTCTTTACATAAGAATTCGTAATTTTTTTACAAGATTTACAATTTTTTATTTTTTTGATATTCTTAGGTGTTGTGATTCTCAAAACCAATTTTCAAACCAAATAAATTCAAAACCAATGTTGTCTGAAATATTTCAGTACAAGTCTCGAACAATGATCCTATATATTAAAAAATATTCCCATATATTTATTTTAAAACCATAGTTTCTGCAAAAATTAATATAGTTAAGTTGAACTGACAATTTTTTCTTCAAAATAAAAGCCGATATATCCAATTCTAAAGAAAAAAATTTTATCCTAAAAATTTGTATTTTTAATAATTTATTCGATAAAAACTTTTCAACGATTTGATATTTACTAAAAAATATTTTTGTGTAAGTTGAAGGTTTTGTAAAAATCGTTCTTTTTTCTTAACATAAAAATATTTAAAAAACTTACTAACACGTTAAATATTTTAATTTTAAAATAAAGCAATATCTTGACAACATGTTGAAAATTTTACAAATTTTATAAATTTTTATGAAACATTAATTGAAATAAAGTAATAAAAAATATTTTAAACAAAAATAATGCTTGACACATTAATTTATTTAAAGTAACATGAAAACTGTTAATTTAGAAATCAGTTATAATGTGTTTACAGTTTCTTCAATACTCAGTTTACTAAAAATTAATATCCTGAGTAAATTAAAAAAAAAAAAAGAAAAACTACATGAACATACATAAATATTACTTTTATAGTTTCTTATTCTTGAAGAATTAAAGTAAAAATATGATTTTTTTACTTTGAATGTAAAAATATTTAAATTTTTGCAATTCTTCTCTTCTAAATAAAAAATTAATTTTGAGAACATTTTCCAAAGAAAAAAAATTAAATGGAAATTTCTCTCTTAATTAAATTATGTCAATCACTGGTTAAACAAAAAATTTAAGAATCTGCAGATATCTCATACACATGAAAACAATGAAAATATTTTCTTTGTAGCATTTTAAAATAACTAATTCGTCTTTTCTTTGTGTGCTTCAGTCACATGGTCTGAAATAAATGTTTAAAAACGAATATCAATATTAAGCTCTGAAAATTCAATTAAAATGACATTATAATTTAGGGAATTTAATTTAAATGTCCTTCCTTCAAAATAAATGTTAATAAAAAGAAAGAAGCAAAAAAATAAGTAGAATAAAAAAATAAAAATAAAAAAATAATAAAAAAATAAAAAAAATAAAAGAAATTTTCTAGAACGAGAGAGACAGTCAATAAAACTTTTATTTATAGTTTTTTAATTTTGCGTTTGACACAACACACACGAAGTATTTTGTATATTTAATAATGCAGTTATAGATGCATTGGAAAAAAGAGAAGTATGACTTTTCTAAAATTGTGTCAGTTACAACTGACGGTGCCCGCAGCTTAACTGGACGGAAAAATGAATTTATAAATTTATTTACAAAACGTATTGGGCACAGGTTTAAAAATGTTTGATGATATTTTAAATTTTGTAACAAAATTAGTCAATTTTATATTAGCACGAACAAAAAATAAAAGAAGATTTCAAGAATTGTTAAACGAAGTAAACTCGTCATAGCTTACTGTTTTACTATAATGTACGCTGGTTACGCCGCGAAATGTTTTGCAAAGATTTGTAGATTGTTTGGAAGAAATAAGATTATTTCTAAATAATAAGAACATTATTGACCAATACAATCAATTATTGGATGTAGAATGGCTAGCATAGTTAAATTTTTTCACTGATTTATGCTCTCACTTAAATGAATTAAATATAAAGCTATAGGGTGTTAATAAAACAGTCATTATAATGTTTGACTTTATCATAGCGTTCGAAGTCAAATTACAGATTTTTAATTGTGATATTCTTTAAATTCATATAAATATTTTCCGAATACAAAAATTTTTTTTCTAAAAGTGAATGTTACGAAAAGCCTAATAAAGAGTCATTAACGAAAGAATTTTCAATTGTTATCTAATACCTGATTCAGGAATTTTTTGCAAGATTTACGCAGTTTAAAGAATTTGAAGAAACTTAAAAATTTATTTTATATCCTGATACAAAATACCATTTGAAAAATTAAATCTAAAAGTCCTTGAGTGGTTAAATTTTAATGAATTGGAAATGGAATTTGTCGAATTTCAGTCAAGTACCATATGGAACCAAAAATTTGTTGATTTAAGAAATGATTTAGAAATTATTGAAAGTAATCGATTATTGGATAAAATAAATAAAATTGCAGAAGAGGAAATTCTAACTGCATGGAATTCAATTCCTGACACGTTTAATTGTTTAAAAATATTAGCAAAGACAATTTTATCAATATTTTCATCGACGTGGGCATGTGAATTTTCAGAATTAAATTTTATAAAAAATAAATATAGGAATAGAATGACGGATGAGAGTCGAGCTCTGCATGCGTACTGTTGAAATTAACTAAATATGAACCAGGTATTAAATCTTTATCATCTTGTGTACAGCAACAAAAATCACATTAAAATCAATTATTTTTAACGTGAATTTTGTTTCCAGCATATTGCTTTTTGTAAAACATTGATTAATGAAATTAAAAAAAGAATTGCTTTTATTTGTTTATTTAATACACTTACGTATAGCTTCATCACACCAACATTTCGAGTGAAATTTTATTGTGGTACGTTATCTACTTAAAAAAGAATTTTTATGACTTTGTGGTACGGACATCAAAGGAGGTTCGCTATCCCTATTCTAAGTGATTAATTTTTAAGATTATTTTTTAAATTTAAGTTTTTAAAATTCTTATTTAGAGTATTATTTTTATGAAATTATTTTTATTATATCATAACCCTCGAATATAATTTTATTAAAATGGAATAAAAAAGAGAATTTGTTGTGATTCAGATTATTATATCGTAAAAAAATTAATAGAAAATTGTAATTTTATGCAATCTTAATAAATTGGTGTAAAATTAAAAAAAGTATTGTAAAAATAACATATACTTTTAAATTACAGTGTTATAAATAAACGTTGATATGCAACTGTACTTTTATTTCTTCTTTATTAAGGAACCTACAAAATATATTTTCACTCTTAAATTTTAATTTACCTGTTATTTAGAAAAAATTGATTAGTAATTATAATCTAGCATCTTTTCTCTTTTATCTTATCATTTATGTTCTTATTATTATTTTATTCATTATTTTATGTTCTTATTAGTTTATGGTTGTTTAGAAATAAAAGATTTGTACTACAAGCGCAATAATTTAAACTCACAATTGCTATGGAAAATGCGGAACTATTATTAATTAAATTAATGTACCAAACTTTTGCACCATGGCGAAAAAGTAGATAATCTGTATTTTGCCTACTACTCGATGAAAAAAAATTAGTTCTTCTCGTTAAAATGTTTCCGAAAGATTAAATTAACATGATGTTATTCCTTTTACGATGTATAAATTAATACAATCAAAAATCAATAAATTATTTGATAGAATCAATGACCAATACATTAAAAACTGTAATGCGTAAAACCAAAAGTTTTTTCAAATATTAATACAATTAAGGAAACTGATGCATAGATTTTATTTTTCAGCATAACTCTTGATTCAGCAATTTGACGAAGAAAATCAGTATTTTGAAGATTAACTTGGTAATGAGTACGTAAATGGTTTCAAACATTAAATACATAGATATTAATTAAATTGATAACAGGTAATTTATGGTAACTGATACCAGTAATTTTAACGGTGACAAATACTGGTTAACATGGATTGGGTCTGTTGTTAAGAGAACGCCTAGTATTTCTGCATCATGTTTAGTTCTTTGGTTCTGTTCCTATTTATGGTATGGCTATTGTTCCTAATGGAAAATATTCATTGTTAGCCTTAATATTGAGCAAATTAGCTTCGCAGTAAAATTTAACCTAGATAAATTATTGACTCCATTATTTTCTTCTCCTTATTCAAGAGTAGGCTGAAAGTATTCTTAATCTTGATCTTTGAAAGCTGAACGTTAAATAGAATCAGGATTTTATGATTTTATTTACAACTGATTTGTCTTATAATATTATGTTTTACAAATGAAATTGTTACTCACAAAACGCTTCACAAAAATGTAATACAAAAGTGTAAATTATAAGTATATTAAGTTTTTAACAAAATGTGAGATTTGAAAATTAGATTTCAGAACATATTTTTGTTTTATTAAGCTTTTGCAATTTTTAATCTGATTAGTTTTCATGATTAAAATTTTAAAAAAATAAATAAGCTCATCAATTATTTGTGACACAAAACGTTAAAATTCTAGTGAATCACATTTTATTCCATTCTATTTTTAGTGATATTTTGATGAAAGATTTAAAAAACGATTAGCTCAATTTTCAAGAAAGGTTTTTCAAGTTATTCTGACTTCATCATGTACGTAGAACTGATAAAGCTAACTAAATCCTAGGTAAAATTTGAGACTAAAGGAATTTCTCTCTCTTTTTTAAAGAATATTAATAAGTTTTAATTTAATCTAATATTATAAATTTTGTTTGCATCTTTACATAGAATGTATTATTTTTTTACAAAATTATTCAAATATATTTTGTTGATTTAGTGAAATATTAAAGTTTTAATTCATTTAAAACTGTGAAAATTAACTACTATTTTTTTCTGCCATATTTCTTTTAATTTTATTTATACAGTTGCATGCAGTAAACAATTAAATTTTATATAGATATATTTATCATTTATATTTGAGTATATCATCTAGTAAATTCTTACGTAGATACGAGAAAATAAAATTTCAAAAGTAAAAACTAATTCGTATTAACCGATTCATTTTTTTGCTTGAAAAAAATAAATAATTTTAATGAATGTAATGCATGGCAATATAGTATTATAATTATAAACTACATAATTGAAGTTTGCGACATAAACTTTGATTTTATGTTCATTAAAAGCAAAATTTTCATGTAATGTCCGTTAAAAGCAAATATGTTTACCAAAAATTCAATCAATTTATAATTTTGATAAAACTGAAATTGAACATCCAATTATTGAAAGTCGCAAAATTAGATACTCTTATTGAAAATTTATTTAAAGAATTTAAATATTTACATATAAATAATAATTTATATACATATATACATATATATATATATATATATATATATATATATATATATATATATATATATATATATATATATATATATATATATATATATATATATATATATATATTTATATATATATATATATATATATAAACATATATATATATATACATATATATATATATATATATATATATATATATATATATATATATATATATATATTTTAAATAAATAAATTGAGAAAAATAGATTGAATGTTTTTTAAAATTTTAAAATCTGGAGTTTGCAATGAGTTTTATAACTTTTAAAAATGACCTTTAGGATTTATTATTTCTTAAAAGTGATTATCTCAATCTGATATCGAAATTTCTGACAAACTCAATTTATTACGGAGTTAATGATTCGTTTTATTGATTGGTTGTTTTTAAGAATAATTTATTTACTCTAATGACGTCAGTATATATTGATTAATGATTTACATCATTAATCTAACTTTAATTAATTTTACAGCATAGTTCTAATAGTTAAATTTAATTTTTGATTCTAAATGAATGGAAAATAAGTATTGAACTTAATTTTTTAACACAGGCAGTTTTAATTCAGATTATTTGAATTAAAACTGATTTAATTTGCCATTTATTATTATGCATTTTAATTTTTTATTTTATTTACACTTAAAAAACATTATTGCATTAATAAAAATGAATTATTAATTGAAACCATCTTTACTATATAAGTATAATAAGAAAAACATCAATCAGCATCTGTTATTGCTTAAAACGTACTAACATTTCTCTAAAGAGTCAAATAAATTATTAAAAGTATTAGTGAAAATATTAATACAAATATAATAAAAGCATATAGTATATTAATGTCAGTTGTTTGAAAATGTGTGAAAATTCTTTGGTACACACATTCTGATAAATTATCACTATTTTAAATGAAAGTATCAACACAAAATTTATTAGTATCATAATATATATATATATATATATATATATATATATATATATATATATATATATATATATATATATATATATATATATATATATATATATATATATATATATATATATATATATATATATATATATATATATATATATATATATATATATATATATATACAAAATTAGTTACTTAGAAATATATTAAAATCATTTTCTTGAGTTAAATAAATTATTACAAATCTAAATTAAAAAATATATAAAACACATTAAAACCACGTTAATTTTAGTCTTTCAAAATTATGCGATAATATTTTATAAATAAGAGGAAATTAACTAAATTTTATATTTATTATAAATAATTCTTACAAATTCAAATATATGGATAAAATACATAAGATTAAAAGAGATAAATAAATTACATAGAAAATAATTCTTTTTCTATGCAATTTATTTAAAACTTTAATAGCTAATAACTGATTTGATATAGCTTTTCATTTTCTTTTTCAGTTGGTCTATATTTGGAACTTGGGCAATTGTGTTTCATTAAAATTATACCACGAGCTACTGAGGAAAATTCAAAAGTTCTGATCCAAATTTGTTATCATGAAACAATTTTCAATATAGATTTGCTTAATGCTTTATTATTGATTTGTTTGCTTACTATGAATCATTTTTACCAGCATCAGGAATACAATAACAAAAAGTCTCATAAGAACTAAGTGTAAAATTTTTGCCTTAAAATGTTTTAAACCTTAAGTTATAAATAGTTAAAGTAGTTAAAGCTTTAAAGTTTTTGCCAAATTTATATTTTCATGCGTGTTTTACTTTTAGAGTTCTCAATAATATATTTTAATTACTATATTGACAAATTAACTCTAAATCCTAAAACTAGTAAAACGCTAAATGTTTCGTAGTTTGAACAGTTAAAAATCAATCGAGACAATTATTTCATGTTTTAATAACGAACTTAACATTCTATAAAAAGTTATTTGTTTCAATAGATGAAAAACTAAAAATATTAAATAAAAAAACTAAATTTAAAATAAATTATATAATGTTTGAAACTTTAAATGCTTACTTGGTTAAAAAATTTCGCAATGAGAAAATATCATGTATAAATAAATAATCTTTGATAATTAGAGCATAAATGAAAAGATTGAGCAAGTAAAAACTTAAGAAGTTAATAATACATTAGGGATTATATTGCATAAATTTAGTTAGTAATTATTTTTAATTAATTAACATACATTTTGCTTTTTCTTAAGGTGACATTTAAGTAAAGGGAGTAATTTATATAATCTTATTTTTAATGTTTTTAAGCTTAAATTATGTAGCCCACGCTAAGCCATTTTCCATTTAGTAATAGTTTAATTCACCTCTAGGATTAAGCATTAATTAAAATGTCTTTGTAACGTTTTTATTAAAAAGGAGACGTTAATTCATTAATGACTAGATAAGTAAAAGGATTTTGACAAAAAATCGTGGACAGATATTTTCTATTAGTTATTCAAATTTAAATTATTTATGGTTCTTTCTACATCATAAAAAACTCTTAAATATAAATTTCATAATTTATTTTTTATTTATGAAAATTACTTATATACAAATCCCTATCTTCAGTAAATCGTTGACTCTAAATATTTTATTTTTAAAAATATAGTTAATTATACATGATTATTCCATTAATTTTAAATCTTAATAGCATAAGTGTAAAACTATTTTCTGTTAAGTATTTTTGTTTGAATTATCTGTGCTTGAAACTTATATTTACACGAGAATACATACATACATACATACATACATACATACATACTATATATATATATATATATATATATATATATATATATATATATATATATATATATATATATATATATATATATATATATATATATATAAGTAGAACTCCATTCATCCGAACCAATTACCATACTTTATACGAATAATCTCTCCTTTTACTTCTTTTGTTCAATCTAATTAATTTTTCTGAAATTCTGAAAGTGATTCGCATAATTGGAGTTTTATAGCATTTTTTTTCAATCCTGTATAACATACAGGATTGAAAAAAATTCTTTACAATTCTTTTATTGTTATATATCAAACATTTAGTGTATAGTTTTTTTGATTACTATAAAATATCTACAAATTCAATTTTTATAGTGATACAGTTAATAAAGAATTCAATCAATATTTTTTTATTCTTTATTGATCCTATCTGGAAAATCCAAAAATAAGTTTGATACTGTTAAACATTATAAAAAGAAGAAAAATTTAATTATCTTAAGTAGACTAGATTTTTTTACTAAATTGTATTATAATTAAGTTACACATGCATTCATATAAATTTAGCAATATTCTTCAGAAATGCAAATATTAAAACTTACCTTTTTTATTGAATTAATTATATATGTTCAAAAGTACCAAAATAAATTTGTTCAATAAATTGAAATATATAGAATAATCGTATTTTTTTTAATAGACTTTCAAAGCAATTTTTATAATTTTGGCTCAGTTTATCCTATATTTGAACCTTGCGCCACAAAATCCAACCAACCAAAACAATTCGGTTGGAAGTTAAAAGACTTTAGTAGGAGTCTTTTCATTGGTTTAAATTATTATTTAAATTGATGAAGAATCCTACTACTTAAATTAACGATGAAGACTCTTACTGTTTAAATCGATGAAACTCGTACTAAGAAATAAGAAATAAATACTTTTATTTGCGTTTTATTTCTAATGATAAACTATGCATATTTAATTAAATATCTCTAATTATTTCAGTTATTTATTCCTTTAATTATTAGAAAAATTGCGCTTGTATAAATGAGTAAATTTTAACACCTTTGAAGTTGCACTTACCAGGTACAATTTTAACCTTTCTCCCCGGAGATAAATTACCCCTAGTGCCAAGAGAAGCAAAAAGTAAAAGAAAAATGCGCCGTAAACACCCTGTAGCGATCAAAGAGCATTTTGGTGTATCTTCATGTCCAGTGATTTACCAGCCAATATTGGCTAAACAAAGATAAAGTGGCATTTGCACTTATTCGACGGTTTCACTGAAAAACGTTAAGCTTTAGGGACACAGAGCAACGTTCATTCAATACAAATATATAGGATTTTTCTCTCATAAAAAAGTAAACATTAACAGGTAAGATTGCTTTTTTCCGATATTTATTTAGGTTGACAACCAAAAACAATTTAACTTCTTTCAGTTATTAAGGAAAATCAATACATGAAAAAAATGTGCAATATAAAATAAACATTTTGAGAATTTTTATCAATGCTGAATTATATCAAAGGTAATTTTAAGGCATGAAAAAAATAATAATCTTAGTTAAAATATTTTTATACTTTTAGCTGTATTATTTATTATTATAGGCTGTTATTTTCCTCCTTTTTTAATAGAATTTTCTGCTTTTTAAATAAGTGCATTTTACTGTGATAATTATTTTCTTTGAATTTTTTATATTATTATTGATTCCATATTTTTATTAATATTTTTAATTGAATGCACTTTGAAAGAGTAGCTTGTTTTAAAATAGATATTTACAACGTGAATTTTAATAAATAAAAAATATGAAGTAAAATAAAATTGGAAATATTATGCAGCAATATTATAAAAATAAATACTTCTCATAAGTAAAGTTGAAAAAATTTACACTTATTTTAAATAATATTTTTTCACTTTGATCAGTTTTGTAAATAATTATTAGAATTTATAAATTAAAGTTATAGATCAATCCATATAGTACGCACAAAAAGTTCCTAGCAATTTAATAATGTAATTATTTTTATAAATTTAAATTATTCCAGTTAATGTATTTAATGACGTCTAAATTTTCTCATGAATCTAATATTAGAATTAGTTTTGAGTTTGAGGCTATTAGGAAACATTTTAAAATAAAGAGAAGAGAAAAACCAACAATAGCTTCAATAATTTCGTTCCTATAGATTTACTACTTTCCTCATTTTTTTTATTTCCTTTTCAGTGTAAAATTTTCTTAAAAAGTAATGATATTTACTCTTTTTGAGTTTTGAAAAATATTCTTGTTGCTCTCTTCAGTGAATGCTTTTTCGCTTTTCTCAATGCATCACTGGTTAGCAATGCATCGAAAGTTAATTGAAGAGTCCGACTTTAGTATTTAATAATTTCGTAGCTAAAATGAGAGTATTTAACTATAATACACCTTATTCGAATTTTTTTTATTTAATCTATACAGGAGATTTTATTTCGGGATGTAAAACATCGTTTTGAAACGTTTTTTATTAAATTATTTTATAACGTGTACTCTTTTATTCGTAGTTTTTCATATTATTTAATTATGTTTTCTTCAATTTAAAGTCATAAAGTAGAATTAAATTCTTTAGATGTACGAATACAAATTAGGTTGAGATTATAAGTCACAGAATTTCAAGTTTGAGTTTCAAATATGACAATAAAAATACCTAAGACATTTAGAATAATTAAAGATTCTTTCAAAAGGAACTAAGAAAATTTTTAAAACAAGAATTAGTGCATTTCCTTTTTAAGTAAATGACAGACATTTAATTAAAATTGCATTAATAACTGTGAAATACTAGTTTCAGTTATAAGTTTTAAGTATAAGGAAATATTTTTTAATTCAAAAGTATTTGAATTCGTAATTTCTGTGGCTTGTCTTTCATAATATTTCAAGTCAAAAAAATATTTTGCTTTATTTCAAGTTCCTTATGAAATTTATCTTTGAATTGTTTTAAATGCATTTTATTTGCGCTGTCAAAATATATGTAGTTTTAGAAAAATGACATTAATATTTATGTGTATATATAAAAATATATAAAAGTTACCTTAACTACACATCAATATATTTCAGTATATTTTATATAATTTGTTTTTTCAGTATATTTAAATCACATGTAAAAATATCTTCCCATACTCTTTAATCATCAAGTTTTCTTTGGAAATTATTTAAATTCCTTAGAAAGGGTTAATTTTTAAAATCTTATAAATATTTTTTATTAAAAAGTAGAAATTCTAACGCGATTTTTTACAGTTTTGCCAGTTATTCAAATTATAGGAGTTATTTTTGAGCTTAAGCTCATATTTTTTAACTTTCTTTAATTTTCTTAGTACAAAAATCGTTTTTGCTTTTGAGTGAATTCAACTGTGAAAGAAGTTTTTTTTAAATTACAACAATATGTTTTACTGTTACACATGGAGCAATTCTCAATGTAACCATGTGCTGTTAACTGCGATATCGGCTCTTGGCGCAACTTGTCCTTTTTGAATCTTGCGCCAGAAAACCCAACCATGCAAACCGGCTCTAACTTAAATTTTTAGAAAGATGTATGTAGTTTTTTTTCTTTATTTATATATATTATCAAATATGATGACTTGATGACTTTGTCCTTACATTCTTAATTTTATTTTTTCATGTTATTTACTTTTAATAATTAAAATATTTTTTTTTAAAGTTGAAAGGAACAAAGTTCATTTTATCTCTATTAATTTTTTTAAAACAAATTTTATTATTCACAAATTTTGATGACACTAATCATTTTGATTTTGGTTTCGAGTCACTGTAATTAAAACGTTGAATTCGTTCTTTAAAACGATAAAAAAATAAATAAAATGTTATAGTTTTTCTTTTTTGACTCTTTTTTTAATTAAATATGACTCTCAAATCTACTAAACTAACTTATGATTCACAAATCCAAAATTTTTTAAAAGGTAATAAAAATTTTATGCCTTTTTTATGAAATTGTTGCGTAAATCAAGTTTATTGGCTCTCCTATATATATATATATATATATATATATATATATATATATATATATATATATATATATATATATATATATATATATATATATATATATATATATATATATATATATATATATATATATATATATACATATATTATCTGTCTGTCTGTTCATACATACTTCAAATATTTTCTTTTTGTATATTCATAAATTAAGTACTGTGTACATTTTACATTACTAAAATTATTATCTTTTATTTTTATCTTTAAGCCAACATACTTTAAATTTTGAATTTAAATTTAATTGCTTCCATATAATTAATATTACGATCGCCATCAAAATTTAATCGTAATCTGCTTAAATGTATTTCAAAGATGGTACAAACTGAGCTGAATAAAAACTTTTCAATTATATTTTTCAATGAATATTTTATTGTATTATTTATTATTTTTATTTTTGTGATATTTTGTTTGAAATGAAATCCATTCGTTTGCTTTGTAAGTTCTTTCACTTGTAAATTAAATTTGTTCAGAGCTTAACGCGTTGTATTTCCAGTTAAACGGTTAAATTTTCCTTTTGTTTGTCACTCTTTTTGTATTGAACTTTGTATTTTTATCTAAGCATTTGGAATATAATGTATTTGTATACTGTTTTATCCGCTGGATTGTATTGCGTATGTATATTCTCGAAACATTTTCATTTATCTCTTGATCCCTTGTGAGAAGATATAAATTGTTACTATCCATATTTATTTTATTACATTTCTTTTTTATATTCTTTGTATATTTTTTCGTTATTTGTTTTCAATTTTCGTTACTGTACATTTAATTTTACTTCTGTATATTATTTACTCTAATTATTTACAGTTGAAAATTTAGTACTAAATGTATTTGCTAATTATACCCCATGAGCAAATGAAAATACTAATTAAGAAATGCATTCTTTTAATCTATTATGATAAAAAATAATAATTATAAATATTAATATATTTTCATTTTAAATTTTCATTATAATTAAATTAATTTTTCTACTTCATTATGTAAGCAAACTCATGGCAAGACATCAATCACAAATCCTTAACATACGAATTGAAATATTGGGAGGACTAAAAAAATTATTCTGACTTAACTGCTTTGAAGCTACTAATTTATTTTTCATAATTATATCACATCAAGTCTGAAACTAAAAACCAAACCCACATTTTGAAATCTTGCAGAGACATTCCAAATTGTTTCGTGTGAGATTATCTGTTGATTATTAATATGTATATTTGACAATATTTACAAATCCACTGAGTTGAAAACATGCTTCATCTGCAATGAAATTAAGATTTGAAATCTAGATAATCATCAAGACGTTGATGATTATCTAGATTTATTGCAATATTGCAATAGTTTTTCATAATCCATTGATTTCAACGATTGCCTTTATGCTGTAAGCTTTCATAACTGTTTCAAAATACTCTGACATGAACATTACACTGAATATAGGAGACAGACATTTATTTAATTTTCGTGGATCTGAAGCCATAGCTATTGTAACTATAGTATTATGGCAAAAGTTTTGCCAAGCTTACATCTGCTCCGTGGAGTGCAGATCTAATCTTACCAGTACATATTTTAACCACAGATATGTGCCCCATATATATTATTAGATTTTATATGCTCACAGTAGTGCATGCATAATCTTACCAATATCTGCTGCAACGATAGATGCCACCAATGGAGTTAATTGCAATTTGGAGAGATCCGCCTACCCACTCTTGGTACTTTGGGAAAAAACCTCGTTAGTGGTACCAACTCAGTATCCCCAGGATACAGCAGACTACTTTTTCACGTTTTTTGAGTGGCCACATTAGGTCCCTTTCTTTTCAATAGGGACAGAAAGTCTTTCTGGAGTGTCACTGGTGCAAGGCTGATCAGGCCTCCCCGAGACATTTACTTGACTGTCTGAATTTTACTGTGAACGAGGTTTTGGAGAATCCTATTTTATTTTTAGACTTTTTAATGAGTTTTGGTTTTATGGAGATGGCTTAGCTTCGCTACACCTTCTGGGATATGAAACAACAACAACAAAACCAATGCAGAGTTAGCTCTTTGATTCCGTTTAACTACAACAGCAATGCATCGATCTACCATATGGATAATAACTTTTGGTTGACTTACCACAAATCTTTTGATAAATGTTTGTTTAATCAGGATTTGTGTGTGTCTTCTTAGTCGTGAAATAAATGAAATCATGAGCATTGATGAATCAGGAAACACCTGTAAGTTGTGTTGCTTCAAAAAGTTTAGAATGTTTCATTTGTCTACTTGAAGCTTTAGGAACACATTTGTCTTGAAAATTAATCACACCAAAGTTTATAGTACATTTTATATGCACTTAAATGTAACCCTAGGAAACCCTACACTATATGCTTCTCATAGGAATACATTGTTAGATAGAAATTATGGTTGACCGTTACATGACATGCAAACGGTAAATGCTATCTAATTTTTCCAACTCAGACTATTTTTGAAAACTATTCCTTTTGCTTTGCGTGCTAAATTTTTGAAGTGACTTTTTAAAACGTAATTTCGGAAATTATCCATTATCTAATTTTATAGTCAGAAATCAAGAATGAATGTGACAGAGAATAATCATACTAATATTAGACTTTCCAAATAAACGGAATTAAAAGTGTTTTTAAGTGAAATAGATTCTTTTTGTATCATTAAATTTTTTTCATTTAAGTTTTTTTCCAACGACGGGCACTTGGGTGACGAACCCTATGTCACAACAAGGCCAGAAACTGCTACTCATTTGTCGTTACCCAGCGGGCACCTGTGAACTAAGTCACGGAGGCGAGTAGCATTGCCCGCGCCATATCACCACAAACCCGTTTATAGGGTGGGCCACATTCATACATCACAGAAGAAAAAACAGAGAAAGACAGAGAGAACAGAGAAATAAAGTAATATCCATGCCCAAACCTGGATTCGAACCCGGGACCCATAGCTGAGGAGTCAGGAATGCTAACTACTTAGCCATCGGTTTGCCTTTTCATTTAAAAAAAATTGCTGATAGAAAAATATTACAAAATAGGCCTTCATTTTTAAAGGATATACAAATAAACATTTTAATTCGAATGATTAAGAGGTAAAAATATCACATGTTTTACTGAGTCAGTTTATTTAATTTAATTATGCTAACGCCATTATTTGTGGCCGTAGATATGTAGCTTTATGAAAGATAGATATTTTAATTTATATATTATTATTAGAGAGAACTCTGGTGTCTTAAAAGATCATCAGTACTACAAATCAATTTCTTTTAAATAGAATAAATATAAATTTTAAAATTAAACTAACAAAAGGTCTTAAAACTATTGCAACAAAACAAATCAAGATCAGTTATGAAGAGATTATAGTTGTTGTTTCACCAGAATGCTTTCTTGTATTCAGCGCTGAGATTTCACCCCTTATTGATTATCAGCAAACTTCAATCTATCCATACGCAAATACGATTTCGAAATGATTATCTAAGCTATAGAGTAATATGCAATTATCTCAACCAAATTTTATATCCAATGTCTTTACATAAGAATTCGTAATTTTTTTTACAAGATTTACAATTTTTTATTTTTTTTGATATTCTTAGGTGTTGTGATTCTCAAAACCAATTTTCAAACCAAATAAATTCAAAACCAATGTTGTCTGAAATATTTCAGTACATGTCTCGAACAATGATCCTATATATTAAAAAATATTCCCATATATTTATTTTAAAACCATAGTTTCTGCAAAAATTAATATAGTTAAGTTGAACTGACAATTTTTTCTTCAAAATAAAAGCCGATCTATCCAATTCTAAAGAAAAAATGTTTATCCTAAAAATTTGTACTTTTAATTATTTATTCGATAAAAACTTTTCAACGATTTGATATTTACTAAAAAATATTTTTGTGTAAGTTGAAGGTTTTGTAAAAATCGTACTTTTTTCTTAACATAAAAATATTTAGAAAACTTACTAACACGTTAAATATTTTAATTTTAAAATAAAGCAATATCTAGACAACATGTTGAAAAATTTTACAAATTTTATTAATTTTTATAAAACATTACTTGACATTAAGTAATAAAAAATATTTTAAACAAAAATAATGCTTAACACATTAATTTATTTAAAGTAACATGAAAACTGTTAATTTAGAAATCAGTTATAATGTGTTTACAGTTTCTTCAATACTCAGTTTACTAAAAATTAATATCCTGAGTAAATTAAAAAAAAAAAAAAAGAAAAACTACATGAACATACATAAATATTACTTTTATAGTTTCTTATTCTTGAAGAATTAAAGTAAAAATATGATTTTTTTTACTTTGAATGTAAAAATATTTAAATTTTTGCAATTCTTCTCTTCTAAATAAAAAATTAATTTTGAGAACATTTTCCAAAGAAAAAAAATTAAATGGAAATTTCTCTCTTAATTAAATTATGTCAATCACTGGTTAAACAAAAAATTTAAGAATCTGCAGATATCTCATACACATGAAAACAATGAAAATATTTTCTTTGTAGCATTTTAAAATAACTAATTCGTCTTTTCTTTGTGTGCTTCAGTCACATGGTCTGAAATAAATGTTTAAAAACGAATATCAATATTAAGCTCTGAAAATTCAATTAAAATGACATTATAATTTAGGGAATTTAATTTAAATGTCCTTCCTTCAAAATAAATGTTAATAAAAAGAAAGCAGCAAAAAAATAAGTAAAATAAAAAAATAAAAATAAAAAAAATAATAAAAAAATAAAAATAAATAAAAGAAATTTTCTAGAACGAGAGAGACAGTCAATAAAACCTTTATTTATAGTTTTTTAATTTTGCGTTTGATACAACACACACGAAGTATTTTGTATATTTAATATTATATCATTTTCCGTAACAAATTCAACTTATTGCAAAACTATATTATTTACTATATTTTAAACTTATTTACATATTGTAAGAAATGTTTCTTCTTCTTTTCTTTCGAAGAATAAAGAAGGTATATTAATTAACCTAAAACTTAAAGTTTTTTTTGTAAATAATGGCGGGCATTGGGTGACTAACTCATCACCACAACAAGGCCGGAAGCTGTTACTCATTTGTCGTTACTCAGTGGACACCTGTGAACCAAATCACGGAGATGAGTAGCAGTTACCCATGCCATACAATCACAAACCCGTTTGTAGGTTGGGTCACATTCATGCATCATCTCAGAACAAAGGACAGAGAAACATAGAGAGAAAATAACATCCCTGCCCTAACCGGGAATCGAACCCGGAACCCACAACTCAGGAGTCAGGAACGCTAACCACTCAGCCATAAGTCAGCAAAACTTAACGATGATTTCAAATTGCAACAAATATTCAAGCCCAAGTAAGGATTTGAAATCAAGAATTGAATTCTATTTTTGGGAACACTACAAATGAAAAAAGTTATATTTGTTATTTTTAGATTTCGTCAAGTATTTTTGACTAGATGAGAAAAAGATGGTAGTGCATTTAAAATTGGAATCATTTCTATAGCTGATTCAAATAGTTCATCTCTGATTTTTTTCAATTGATAATTGTGGACTTAAATCCCTTTTTAGATTTGCATATTAAGCCCCCCCTAACCGGGAATCAACCCTGATGTGCAAAGTAAAACACCTCTGTAATCTTGTGAAGTTTCACACTAAAATTAGCTTATAAATTTTATGAAAATATTAAAATGTAATTAAAAATTTCGTTACTGTCCCTTGTAAGGAAAGAGAATCGATATAAAAGTAATAACTAGTAACCCACAAAAAATATATGGATAATTATATGTAGTTATTGTGGTTAATTTTTTTAGTAAATAAACTTTCTATTTTTTAATGCGAACAAGATTCCTGTGATTATACGTGTTATAATTATTAAAATAAATATTTTTGGGACATTTAAAGGAATAATTGTTGCTATAAAAAATCAATGAGTTTCTGGCAAACCGAAATTATGAATTTTCCATAAAAGAACTTTAAGATCTATAAATAAAATTTTTAAATCATCAAAACTGCGTAGAGATTATTTAGTTTGTTTTAATGCATAAATATTGTTGTCATGCATAAATATTGGTAATAACTAAAATGAGATTTTATTCATGATTATAAAGTCATTGTTAAAGTTGTTATATGTTATCAAAATTACAGCTAGTATAATTTTAAAATCTGATGATATCAAATGAAAAAAAAAATCTTTAAATAATTATTCGAAATTCCTTCATCTGTTATGCAGTAATGATCTGAATCACCATCGTAACATCATTTTACAGTCAAAAATAGTTTTTGGAAACTAATTGGATATATTAGTACAATCTTCTTTCAAAATTAATTTTATTTATTAAAATAATAATAAAACACCAAAATTATTTCAACATAATTTTTGTTACATACTCGAGAAACATAATTTATGAATGTTGGTTTGAAAAAGATCTTAACATTCAAGCTTTAACAAATAATATTGTGGTTAGGTACTTTCAACTTCGCGACGCCATTTTAATCTTAATATTACTGCATCATATTTAACTAAAACCACGTCTACTACCCAATCAAGTTGCCACAGAAAGATTGAATGGGTCTATCCTTCGTCTTCATTCAGCACTCACAAGCAGTCACTTGGTAAAATAGGTCCCCAGAGAGGGGTGGTATTTGTTTCTTCTCTTTCGTCTATTTTATTCCTAACTGCCGCTCCCAGCTGGGACGCTGTCATATCATCAACTAACCTAGTTAAGTTATTATTAGACAAAGTAACAGAGAAAAATCTGCCGCATTCACGACTTGTCATTTCGAAAGAAATAATAAATGGTTCCTTGAAAGTGGCTTGTTGACTTCGTTTAAGAGAATAGGGAGGTCATTTTTAACCCCTGTGTTTATAAATGTGTTTCAAGTCATAAAATAAAAGACAGGTTTGTAAGTTTTCTTAAAATCTTTTACGTCCTGTTTATCAAAAAGAAACCTCATTTGTATTAATTGATAAAATATTATTTTACGCTCGCGTGCTAATCAATTTTAAAATTAAGTAAGAGTAAATCTGATTTTAAAGTGCTTAAAGTTCATTAATTGTTTCTATTTACTATAAAATTACAAATTTTAGATAAGTTCAAATTAATAAATTACAATTTTTACGATTTAAATAAATATTTCTTATTAGAGTAATCTGAAAAAGAGAATTATTACTAGTAAATGTAACGTTAAAATTCTTTGTGATTTTGCTTTGAACTATACTCATGTCCATAAATTTAGGATAATTTAGAATCACACAGAAGTGGAAATCGAAGATAAAAGTTTCACATGTTAAAATATCACACACATCTTGAAAAGTAATATGCAAATTACAAGAAACCACCAGATGGCGCCGATAGTACGTCTCAATGACGCGAGTGTAAGAGAGGAGTATATAAGCAATGGTTACAAAAAAGTGAAATTGTTCATAAGCGCATTAAAAGACTTTCAATGCAATAACAGCATAGTTATGGAACAAAACAAGCATTTAGATGATGTTTTACATGGTAGAATTATCGGCCGTCTGAAATGTGGGCGTACATAGCTGGAAGTATCCGAGGAACTTGGAATCGCCCAGAGTATCATCGCCAGGTTTTGGCAACGGTTCCAAGATGATGGTAATGAGAGAAAACATTACACCACTGGTCGGCCCCTAGTTACAACGCCAAATGAGGACAGGTATTTGGCAGTTACTGTCAAAAGAAACAGATAGAGCACAGCATCAGACCTGTCTAGTCAGCTCTCTCCAGCTACTGGTACGACAGTTTCAAGGCAAACCATGTACTGACACTTAGGGCACATTGGGTCTATATGCTCGTAGGCCTGTGACATGTGTTCCACTTACCGCAACTCACTGTCGCCTGCGGATATCCAGGAGTTGAGAGCATGCATTGTAAACAACGCAAAAGTGGTCTTGTGTGTTGTTTTCCAACGAGTCCAGGTTTAGCTTTCAGTCTCATTCTTGCCGGAGTTTCTTATGGAGAGGGCTAGGTACCCGTTACTAACAAAAAAATACCATTTAACGGTACCGTTTCGGTGGTGCAGGATTGACCATTTGGGGAGGAATTATTCTGGGTTCCAGAACTAACCTGCATGCTCAGAATGTAACCATGACAGGCCACATCTATCGGAATGTCATTCTGGAATACAATGTACGTTTGTTTCGGGTCGTCATGGGTGCAGAATTTCTGTTTATAGATGACAACGCCCGTCGTCACTGTGCAAACATTGTAGACAAATGCCTTCAATCGGATGATATCGGACACCCATATGGACTGGCCAGCATACTCACTGGATTTGAATTCAATAGAGCATGTGTGGGACATGCTTGGCCGACGAATTGCAGTCCATCAACCCCCTCCCACATGTCTAACAGAATTTTGGAGAGCATTACTTGATGAGTGGTACAATATTCCCAAGATCAGATCGATAATTTGATACTCTGCATACCTAGGCTTTGTACGGCGTGTATTGCAGCGTCTGGGGGGCATACTAGGTATTAACTATTATACCAACGATGTTATATTGGTTTTGTAAATAGGTTATTTTTTTGAAGTTTGCTCCAGGCAGTAAAAATCACATTTCTTATTAATGATGTGAAACATATAGCACCTTGTTTGCTCTTTACCTTTTGTTTGATAAATAGACTTATCAAATAAGTCACATTTGTTTTGCTTCTGTCTCTTTCTTTGCCTGAACTTGCTTTATCCTTAATTTATGGACACGAGTGTATATAAAGATAACTTTGAAACAAAAATTAAAATTTAAAATAAGTTATGACCGAAATACTTTACAGAAAATAACAATATTAAAAGCAAATGGAATGGTAATAAATATCTTTAAACAGTTATTTCATTGTGTTAAACTTCATTATCTTTCAAATGATACATTTGCTTTAATTAAAAATTGAATGTATTACTCAATATTTTAAGGTTTGCTTTATTTCTATTATTTTTTCTCTGTATATAATACATTTATCCTGAATAAGAAAATTCTTATTGTTGTACATTATATTTACACACATGTATACGTCACGCTTAAATTTATCTTTTTTAAAGATATATACAATAATTTTATAGATGATATAATTGAAACATTATTATAACTGTCAATAGAATATGTCATTGAAATGGATAAGTTTTTTCTGAGTGTTTCTAATGATATAACGCATACAAAAATAATACAAAAATAGCATTTGTTTTACAACAGTAAAGCAAAACATGTGCCCAATTAAGGTTTATAAAATTTTCATTCTAAATTATCAAATCACATAATTTATAACATATTTCTAAATTTCCTTGAATAAATTTTATGTCACATTATTAATTATTCAAGAAAATTTAGACATACCTTGGTCATTAATTAATTAAATAAAGGTTAAATATATAAGTGAATGAATATTAATTATTATAATTGGTTATTATTGTCAAAATATCTGATTAAATACAATTGCGTAAACATAATTACAGAGTACATCATTAATTAAAAAAATCTGTATTGCAAAATATTACATTCATTTATATTTAAAAACACATTTCACAAATATTTTACCGTAGTCGCTGGAACATTATTGTCCTACATGAGAGAATTAGTTTTGAAATCCAGTTTTATTTAAATAAATTACAATAAAAAATTATGGTCGTGATCGTTAAATAAATTCGTTCCTTATGGAAATGCGTTTAACTGTTTAACAGGCGTTTTTATATATGTTATAACATGATAACCAAAAACCCTAAGATTGAATTTAATTCACAATCTTATACTTATAGCAGATTTATTAGGATAAAATAAAAAAAAGACGAATATGTAAACATATAGTCTCCGTGAAGGATTTCTATTGCAATTCCATTAAATATTCATTTTATTGATGAATTGATTTGTCAAGCACACCTGGATTGCATATTTGTTAATATTATAAAAGTTAAATTTTTGTTTTAATTTTAAAAATTAGCTTATGATTGTCAATAAATATTTTTCAAATATTTTCTCTATATTTGATGATGATAAATTATTTGTGACACAAATTTATCTAAGCTTTGACTGACACACACACACACACACACACACACACACACACACACACACACACACACACACACACACACACACACACACACACACACACACACACACACACACACACACACACACACACACACACACACACACACACACACACACACACACACACACACACACGCACGCACACGCACACGCACACGCACACGCACACGCACACGCACACACACACACACACACACACACACACACACACACACACACACACGTGTTTTATGACGTAAGTTACACGTCGTTAAAATGTTAGTATAAATAAGAATAAGAGTGCATTCCCATGAACGAAGTAAAATGGGAATAACAGACATTGTACCATTTGAAAAAGGACTTATTATTGATACTTGTTTAGCAGAATTTTTGATTTGGAAGACAAGATAATCTCACTGAATTCTAAAAAGCAGCCATTTCAAAGTTTGGAATCAGAATCCATAACCTACGTCTAGGAGAGTAGCTGTCGTTCAAACACAGGTTAACAAGATCTTGATCAGAGTAATCTCGAAGGAAATTACCGGCAGAACAGGAACTTTAATGTGCTTCAAATTACAAAAAGGCTCTCTCCCAATAGAGTTTCGCTTGAAACATGCTCAGAGAATTCTAGAAGATAGCAATTAATAGATGTTTGCTGGTGAGAACACCACTTATTTTGGCCCGAAATGCAAAAATTCTCTTTGTGTTCTTCTTTTCAAAAAGTTCTTCTCATCGGGAAAGAAGTCCCTGAAAATCTGAAGAGTGGAAACTGTAATGTGGTCCGATGAATCATGGTACACCATATTTTGCACTGGTGGTAGACGTCGAATTTGGTGACAGCCATACCAAGGCATAAATCCATCTAGCTTTACTTGCACTATTGAAGGATTTGGTAGAAGTATCATGTTGTTGTTCCATCTGCATGCCTTCCGGTACATATCCCTGAGTGGACCTCTACCAGTTAGATAAAAGCAACCAAATGGTGTCTTCGTGATTTTGAAGCAGGGACCAAGAAGATAACTCCCAATACTTGGCTTGCCATCCCCAGAGGTGTCGTTTCACATGGAGGCCATTGCGATCACATCCTACTTAATTGCTCCAATCGCTTTTAACGAACAAGACCGATCTTCGATTAAGCTGGGCTTTGAACTCACTGCTTTCCGATAATGAGAAAGATACCGTAACCAACCAAGTCAAAACGTCCACCCCCTTCAATTGTCATGTTATAGATCATGTCTGCTATCATAGAAGTGGTGTCTTGGTGTTCTCCTAGGACAAGAATGCGATCTTGATATACTGATAGGTCAAGTGAACTTTGTAATGTTGCCTTTTTGCTCTGATGGTGACAGATATTTCATGAATGATAATGCAACAAGAAATCGCGTCAAAATTGTTAATTCACTCATTAATTTTACTTCTAAGACCTTCCTTTGTAACTACAAAGGATGGTTCTTAACCCCATAAGAAATGTGTGAGTCTTTTTACTATATATTTTGTTTGATACTTTAATCATATGTCTCTCGTAAGTTAAACCTACATCTAAAATCATTTCAATATATGTTATAAGATGAGAGAAAGTATGCAAATGTCTACGATAGTGTAAGCATGAGTATATTATTAATTTAAAATTTTAATGGATAGTAAAATAGTTCCCACTTTTGATATTTTGCTTAAATTTTGTGAACTGAGTATAATAAGTGTTACTTCTATTTGATAATTTTACAGTATTTGTGCTTTAATACGTTGTTAATCATTTTAAACTTATGTTTAAAGTTTTTAAACATTGACATTAAAATATATATATATATATATATATATATATATATATATATATATATATATATATATATATATACTTATACTTACAAAGATAAATAAGTGTGTGTCCATTGTTTATTTAAAAATTTAATCCCTAGCAAAACATTACTGCATTTATTTTTAAATTCAGTTTTAATACTCTAACGTGTTTCATACCATTTTTTTAAGAATTTTATAATGTACTTAAGAAATATTTTTTAAAATTTTGAAAAATTTCGAAGATATTAATTTCATAATAAAAACTCTTGTGTTTTAGAAGTAAGTTTATCCCATGATTATAATTTCTGCAAGGCATTTATAATAAAAGATCATTTTTGTTTCAGATGTACAAAGATAAATATTAAAAACTGAATTAAAATATAAAAATGGAATATATTTCAAAGAATTAATTTAAATTTTTTTACAGCTTTTTTTACAGAATTTTAAAAATGTTTTTACGTTCTTACTGTCATATTTTGCAGGCAAAGTATTATTATTGACATAAAATAGTACTAATTGAGGAATAAATGTATAGTAAGTGGATTTAAAAGTGAATTTGTTAACATTATTTTTTTTAAAAGTTTTAAACGCAAAGTAATAATTCTACAAATTTTAAAACTTAATTCTACCAAGTTAAAAATATCGACTTTCAGTTTTTTTACTTGTTTCATTTAAGCTTCAACTTAAAAAGAGCTGTCACCTCATCACTGGAAACATTTTTTAAACACCCCTGTGATGGAAACATAAAATCTTTATCTTCCAGAACATCGACACACCTCTTTGGCGATAAAAGCTCATGTTTGTGGCTTCTTTTACACTTTCCCAGAAACGCAACTTTCGGATTCTATTATAGAAGTGTCGTAAATGTTAAGGTTCCGTTCGATAAACGAATAAGTAGAACCTTATATTAACAAAAAGGATTTAATGTCCTCGAAAATACTTCGAAAAGAACAATTTTAACCTTTTCGGGTGCGAAGATAAATTACATTGAGCATCAAGTAAAATGGGCAGTAAAAAAGGACACAAGGCAAACATTCTGTAGCGATCAAAGAGCATTTTGCTGTCTTTCGTGTACAGTGATTTAACAGCCAATAACGTCCAAACCAAGATAAAGTACGCCTTCCAGATATTTAGTGGCTTCAAAGAAAAAAAAAATCAAAAGCTGAAGAAACCTGGAAACCTAAATTCACGATATAGTTTCTGTAAGAGTTAATTTTTAATGAAAAACATTATCAAATATACTTTTTTCTATTACTGGTTCGTTTCTTATTTTAAAAAAACGGACAAAATTAAGATTATAAGATTGTTATTCAATTATTTGAAATTCAGGAAATAATTCTCAACATTTTGAAAAAAAAATCAGACAAATATTCCATACAAATTCTGTTTGATTTAAGTTTATAGAAGAACTTGCTTAGATGTATTGAAAAGCAATATAATGAACACATTAAGTAACCATGCTTTATTTAATATATTATAATATAATTTATTTATTGTTCCCATATTTTAAAATTGTATTTTATTCATTTTTAACTCAGCTCATATGGTTTTTTTTATTTAAATTGAAAACGCATTTGCATTTTTACATTTACATTACAAAAAGAAAAAAAAATGTTGCAAATATATGTGTACATATTTTTTTTCAAAATATATTAACAAATATAATAATGATTATTTTTATTTTGAAATTCAGTAATTGATTGTAGAAACACAGTTAATCACAAGAAATTAATTAAAAATAGTCATTTAATAATGATCTACAGATCCAGTGAAGTGATGCAATAAGCTGTGTTTATCGAAACAGAAGCAAAATTAAATTCCTTTTATTTATCTCATTTATCCTTGGAAACTCCAATAAGTTTACAAAAATATATATAAACCGGATTGATCAGAAAAGACTTTCCTGAATTGAAATCCAATTTTTATATATCAGAAAAAAACAAATTAAATTATGGTTTACTTTTTACGTCAGTTAAAATCCACAAGGGAATGGAAATGTTTTTTGTACAAAAGCGAAGGCAACCCGAAAATGGAATAAAAAACGTACCAAATTTATATCCGATAAATTCTGGTTTATTGGAAAAAAGTATGAAATATTCAGTCTTATTTTAAGAAAAAAATATAAAATTGGATTATTTTAAAATACATAATTGTTGTAATTAAACAAAAGGTGCTCAATTCTAATGTAAAACTGTTGAACAATAACTGAAATTTATAAACATGATATCTAAACGTTTTAGCTTAAATTTCTATATAATAAAAATAGTGCAGCTTTTTAACAGCTGGAAAAAGTGTGTGATTGTTGTTTCTTTGTATTAAAAATAAAAAAAAATATTTTTGATTAAAATTAAATGAAGAAGACGCATTTTAGTGATGTCCGTTTAATATTGAGATTCTTGGCTCTTTAATCAAATGAATAACGGTTGGCATCAGTCAGAGTTGATACTCAAACATTTTCTTGACATTCTCTTTAATCTGATATATTTAAATATGAAAATTTCTCCTGGAAGACAAGATATGTGTTGAGTGTTTGCAACGACTTTCAACTCTTAGGTTATACTCTACATGGTGTCTAAAAAAGGGTTTGAATAGTTTGAGGAATATTTTTAAGATTAAGATTACAAGAATTGAAGATTATAGAATTGGGGGAGACAATGATATTTAATATTATGACTAAATGAACCTGTACTTAATCTGGAATGTAAAGAACATAAGTTTCTATTGTGATACGGAATAAATATAAACAGCAAGTTTTAGTTTAAGGATCATACCCTGCGATTCTGAATATATCACATACAGCAGTCGAAGGGCTTTATATCACGTCTTAGAAGCAATATATTTCTCGCTTAAGATTTGTGTTGTTGTTGTTATTTTCCTATCTGGTTAGCCAATAGGCTAAACCAGTTCCATGACATCGTGAACAAACAAAAAGTTCAAAATAAGAAGAGGAGTTTGAAACAAGTCCTCTTCATGGATAAATTGGAATGTTTCAGCCTCTGTTTCTCAGACATTTTCATGAGATCATGAACAAACAAAAAGTTCAAAACAAGAAGAGGAGTTTGAAACAAGTCCTCTTCATGGATGAATTGGAATGTTTCAGCCTCTTATTCTCAAACGCGAAGCACCCAAAGGTAGAGGACTGACTTCACTCGAACTTCACCAAGTGGTTTTAACTTGGCCTTCACGCTAAGGGTGACCCTGCGAAGAGAAAACTCACGACGTACTTCGCTTATTCCATCCAGTGCCACCCTCTCACCACTTTCTTAAGATTTGTATTTTATTGATATAGATTCGCGGAAAAAATTGTTGCAATATTTATTGTTCTACTGACAGCAAATCACTCATGGGTTTGGCATAATCTGCTGTCAGTTCTCTGATGACGAAACTTAATTCTATTTGAAAGACTCCATAAATACATATAAAGAAGTTAGTTTAAAAAACTTAACATTCATGAAAAATTTTGTTAGATAAAATTTTTTAGCGTTTACCTTTACATAGTTTTAAGAAAATAGTGACTTATCTATTGGTCAGCGTACCTGACTCCGGATAAGGAGGTTCTGGGTTCGAATCCCGGTTTAGGCATGAATGTACTTTCTCTCTCTATCTATCCTGTCTTTGTCCTTTCTGTGTATAAATGAGGTGTGAATGGTTGCCTACCTTATAAACGGGTTCCTAAGGCATGTGTGTATTGAGGAAGTCGGACTCCACACCTAAATATGGTTCAGTTGAAAAAGTGGAGCAGCGCACCCCATAATGCCAGCATAGCTGGCACACGACAACAGTAAGAAAATAGTGAAAGATTATTTTACATATAAGTGTTCAATGTTTGTTAACACATTTACAGTCTAGAGAATGAACTGAACAGGGTAACATTTTAAAAGGCATTTATTACACTCATACCAAATAATAAATGCAAATACGCATTTATTATACACACAAAATACATAAACAAATCACACATATATGAATACTTTTAGAACGAGACATTATATATACAAAAACCAAGTTGGATGTTGCCAAAGAAGGAAAAGAAAATTTCTATAAAATAGGTATTGTGTCACCATAACGGCGAAATAACTGACAGAAAACTAGCAACATGTTTTAATGAAGTTCTAAGAATGAAAAGATTTTCTGGAACAGGTTATGACAATTCATAAGCAAAATTTTCTTGAGGTTATTTTTATTCAGGAAAAGAGAGAAATACTTATTAACTATGAGCAGGGAAACCCTTTTTGAAACAAGTAATGCCATTTCATAAGTGAAATGCCCTTAGGCCATAATTTTCATTAATGAATGAGTACATCATTACATACATTTACTCTTGTAAAATATTTTGATAAAGTAATTACCAGCGAAACATTTTTATATCTTTACCTATTTTAACATCCTTAATTTAGATCAATTCCTGAAACTTTTTATCAATATTGTTGTTGTTGTATAATTAGCATTTTACAGAAGTTGGCTATAGGCATTTCCACCTTTCAGCAATATAAAGGGAGAAAGTGATGGCACTTTATATAATGGGGCACCCAGTGGATGTGCCATCGTAGCTTCGAAAGTCGGTCTTCATGATTTAGAAGCAAAAGACCCTTCGATCCAGCCTGCTAACCCCAAAGGTAACACTTCACCTGGAGGACATAGTGACCATGACCTATTGAACGTGCCGCCATTAGTGAAAATGGCAGATCTTCCATTGGGTCAGAATTAAACTCACTATCTTTCGACAGCGAGAACGAACGTACAAACCAACCACGACCCCGCGACCACATTGACATCAATGTGACTTATTAGTATTTGTCAAAACAATATTTCAAAATTATAGCTTAGTTAAAAAACAGAATTCTGCCAGAATAATACTGCGCATTCGATATAAACCATTATCCATTGATAAATATTTCATTTATCAATGGATAATGATTTGCATCGATTACGCAGAGTAAGGAAGACAATATTTTAGGGATAAGCTATGGAGAACATGTCAATCTGAACTTGGTATGATATGACTACCATGTTGTTCAAACAAAGCTATTCCATTTAAATATTCTTTTTTTATAATTCTCATTAATTTTCTTTTATTAAACTAAATAATGAATGCAATGAAATTTTTTTAAAATATTTTTGAATTAAATGTAATTATTTTTTCAGCAACGATGTTCTACATTTTGTTCCATCTCTTTAATATCTGATAATTATTAGAATTTGGCGCCGCCCGCCCTGTCTAGTGGTCAGAGTCTCTGACTACGGATAGGGAGATCCTGGGTTCGAATCCCAGTTCGGGCATAGACGTACTTTCTCTCTCTGTCTATCCTGTCTTTGTATGAATGGGTTGTAAATGGTTGCCTACCCTATAAACGGGTCCCTATGGCATGTGTGTAATGAAGAAATCGGACTCCACACCAAAATGTGGTTCAGATGAAAAAGTGAAGCAGCGCACCCCATATTCCCAGCCTAGCTGGCACACGACAACAACATTAGAATTTGGCTTGAATGTTCGTACTGGAACGAAATCCCTTTAAAATTGATGTAACTGCTTCCGTGCGCAAAAATTGTTTATTGATTGATTGATAAACCAAACGAATCTCTGTAAGTTGAGTCGTATTGTGAGATCTTAAGTCTCAATATTTCTGGCAACTTTTCGAAATGGTAACCGTAATTAAAGATTTTGCTTTGTGAATCAATTAGTTCTTTAAATTTTAGTTTTTGGGCATTCAACAAGTTGAAAAATCCAAGAGAGTTATGCATTATAATTATCGAAAACCAAATTCACGTGTGATGGCTGCAGATAAGGAGTTGACTTATGGTAAGCCTCTTACTTTAGTCCCGCTTACCACAAAATTCTAAGTTCAATTTTACACTAGAATTGGAACACCTTTAGAGAATACTCTCTTTTTTGAGGATTTTGATAGTTTTCCTTACAATTTTTATTTAGCGTCTAGTTGTTTTCATCTTTCCTATAAATTAATAGGATATTTTGGAATATGAGACATGTAAAATAACAAAGCACTTACAAAATGCAAAACTAGAATTATTACTTGTAGTACATGAATGCTGTCATAAAATTATGTTACACACACAGCAAGTAATTTAAAAATTATAATAAAATAAAAATGCATGTAAAGATCTGTTTGAAAATAAAGAATATTTTGCTTTGATTTCCGTATATCTTCTTTTATTACATTAAATAATTCTTTAATTAATTCATATAATTTAATTCAACATGAAAATTTGTAAAATGTTAATGAAACTCATAAAATGAATTAAGCATTTTGAAATTTTTTTCGTACAATAGATGCAAAAAACAAACAATTTTTAAACTCATGTTTGCCTTAATATAAAAATATTATTAAAAGCAAAAATATTTGTTACATTTAGCAAACATTCAAGTTATATATTCAAAGAAATAAACCCCGATGTTTTAAAGAAATTAAAATCCCTTTAAAAAGGTAAATATTAGATATTATGGCAAATTTCTTATGGTATTAAGTTTAAACTAAAATTTATGCTATTCATCACTAAAAAAAAATTCAGTGATTTCATCCTCGAAGTGATATAAAAATACATGTTAAAAAATTCAGCTGTCTTTATTTTAATGAGAAGGCTTATTTCTTAAAAACATTTCTTTGTGTTAAAGAATCGAGAAATTTAAACATAATTAAATTACGTCAGTCACTATTAAAAATTAATTTGGGAATGAAGGAAACTAAGCAGTTTTTGAGAGTATAAACAGAAAAAAGATAATTTCGCTCTTTAAGATTTTGACGGCGTGAATGGCTCCTCTTTATGTGATTTTAAAAGAAAACGTGAAGAAGAAATTAGAAGATGCTTCAAGAAGACATTTTCTTTGCATAGTAAGATGCAAAACTGTCTATATACACGGATGAAAAATTTGTCACAGATGATAAAATTAATTTTAACTCATTGAGAATTTATTCATAAATTTTATCTTGTGCAAACCTTTGTTTTTACCTAACCTTTTTTTTCAGAATTAATTTTAAAAGGTAGCCGTTTCTATAATATATATATATATATATATATATATATATATATATATATATATATATATATATATATATATATATATATATATATATATATATATATATATATATATATATATATATATATATATCATATATATATATATATATATATATATATATATATATATATATATATATATATATATATATATATATATATATATAAATCTTTGATCAGTTAGGCCCATTTGAAATTTTTTCATCTTAATAATAAAATTATGAAATGTCTTCATATCATTAAAAGTTCAGAAAATTAATTTTTATAGTTGATAAGAACAATTTTAAATAAAATACCTGTCAAGAAAAATTTAATTGTATATTATTTAAAGAAATGTATTAATATTTAGTAAAAGTAATTATTTTTCTAACAATTGAAATTATGTTCTTTATTTCTTAATATTTATTGTAAAATATTTGCTATTTATTTTAACTGGTTAGTCTAGTTATGTCATTTGAAGAGAAAATATTTATTTTTTATTTTTTGACATGTTAAATCTAGGTTATAGTATGTAAATTTTGCAAGAGATGGCGTTCCTTACTCAGTATTAATTGAACATTTTTCTAAGAAATTTGGATAATCTTTTTGATTTCACATGACTTCCTTTCTAACTATTGAGTATAAGGAATTTTAATACAAAAATGATATTTCAGTATATAAATATCTTAGCAATTTACGTAGAAACTTGCGTAAATTGCTAAAATATTCTTAATTGACTTTATTTTTTGCAAGAATTATATAAAAGTATTCTCTGAATCACTAAACAATATTGTTTAGTACTTTTCATCTGAATATGAAGTAAACCATTTATAAGTATTTGTATTTAATATATATTACTGTATAAGTTTAATAAAATAATAATAGAAAATAATATTTACAAAAAAATACATTCATTAATATTTAATACATATTTACATAAATAAGTAGAATTCATCTAATATTTCAAAATCCAAAACTAATCCATTTATATACTATCAATTAATAATTAAGTCAGATTTTGTAAGCCAATGCAGAAATTTTAATTGATTTTGTTGATTTTTAATTCAAATTTTACTTTTTCGTTTTATATTTAATTGATGATTTTGTGTTTATTACTAATAAATTCGTTATAATTATTTTTCTGTATTACTTTTCTAAATCACATTTTAAACATTTATAGTTCCTGAAGTGTCAAAATAAATTCGTAATGATGCAAAAGCAGTAATTAATTTTGATGTATAAATAAACGAGAAAAAATATTTTTAATATTTAAATAACTTTTTAATGTGATTATTTAGCATTAAAAATGAAATTTCTAATGCTAAAATATCTTTAATGCTAAATAATAAATTTTTAATGCTAAATATCACAATTACCTTTAATTTTTGAATAGTGAAATTTTTTGTGTGTGAATATTTAAATAAATTGTTTATTAATTACACACGTAGATAATATTTAATTGATTTGTTCAATATAATGATGTTATTTTTAAAAAAATGAATGGATTATTAAAAACAAATATTGTTTCATTTGACATGAAATCTATGATTATTTATCGATAAATGAGTAACATGCTTTCAAATTCCATTTTGTAACGAAATTTAAAAAAATTATTTTGTTTTCACATTATTTAATCATGAAAAAAAGGATTATTTAAATAATAACTTAAACTTCAATAGTTAAGACAGAAAATAAAATATCAACAATTTTTCTTTGCTACAACATTAATGGCTTCCAAATTGATTTATAATTTTGGTAATTCTTCTTGGTTATCTCAAAACACCAACATATTCATTATTTTTCAATATAAAAATGTATCAAACATTTTACTGTAGAGATTAAGGAAAATTTCCTCCTATTTCAAAAATATAAATTTTTACATGCAGTAAAATTGAGTAAAAATTATATACTTTTATGGAGTAAGAATAATTTAATTGTAGAAAATTAAAAAATATCCATTTTTTGAATTTTCTTTTATATAGAAAATTATATTATTTTTATAGGAAATAATTCGTATAATATTATTTTTATGTAAAATTATATAATTTTTTGTAGAAAAACTAATTAAAATAATATACTCAATCAAGTATGGGTAAAAATAAAATATTTTTAAAATATTTTTTTTGAAAAATAGTTTTTTTTTCTAATTCTGAAATTTGGGATTTCTGTTGAAGCACTCTGGTTAACTTAAATTTTTAATATAATATTCATTAGTTCTTAAAATATTGCATCAAAGTAAAGAGAACAATTGTAGATTTTACAAGATTGCATTCATTGTCAATGTAGATACTGATTTGTAATGTTTTGTCAATGTAGATACTGTCAATGTAGATAGAGATTGTCAATGTAGATACTTATTTTTATAGGAAATAATTCGTATAATATTATTTTTATGTAAAATTATATAATTTTTTGTAGAAAAACTAATTAAAATAATGTACTCAATCAAGTAAGGGTAAAAATAAAATATTTTTAAAATATTTTTTTTGAAAAATAGTTTTTTTTTCTAATTCTGAAATTTGGGATTTCTGTTGAAGCACTCTGGTTAACTTAAATTTTTAATATAATATTCATTAGTTCTTAAAATATTGCATCAAAGTAAAGAGAACAATTGTAGATTTTACAAGATTGCATTCATTGTCAATGTAGACACTGAGTAAAGTCTTAATTACATTTTAAATAATAATGTTCTTGTTTAAATTCAAAAATTTAAAAATTTTGTCTTAAATTAATTTGACGTTAAACTGTTTCCAGTTTGTTAATATATAACGGTCTGTTAGGATAAAATAATTCAAATTTTTCAAATTTAACCATTCATTTTTTTCTATCTTTATTCGTTTGAGTGTATCGCTAAAATTAACTTTAGTATTACTCTGAGAATATATTCATTCTAGAAGAAGATACTGAGTACAATTTTGATTAAATTTTAAATAAGAATGTTCTTGTTTATATCCCAATTTTTTATAATTTTTTGTCTTAAATTAATTTAACGTTAAACTATTTTCAGTTTGTCAATACATAACGGTCTGCTAAGATAAAATAGTTCAAATTTAACCATTCATTTTTTCCCTATCATTTCTCGTTTGAGTGTATAGCTAAAATTGACTCTCGTATTATTCTGAGAACATATTCATTGTAGAAGTGGGCACACACAATCTTGATTAAATTTTAAAATAATTTTTTTCTTGTTTATATTCCAATTTTTAAAATTATTTCTTAAATGAATTGAACGTTAAACAATTTTCAGTTTTTCAATATATAATGTGGTCTGTTAGTATAAAATAGCTCAAAATTTTCAGATTTAACCATTCATTTTTTCCCTATCATTTCTCGTTTGAGTGTATCGTTAAAATTGACTCTTGGATTGCTCTGAATTGTGATCATTAGTCAGCAAACTACATTAACTTTATAACACTTGCTCAAGTTAAAAATAACATTTTTCTTAGCTAACTCAAACATTTAAACATTTAGATTTACCATATTTTAGTAATAAAAAATGTTAAAAATGAAGGTGACTGAGATCTATTTTATATATAATTTTTCATATCAAATAGATTTCTTCTTCATTAGTCTGTTAGACCACTAATTCAATAATGTCTCTCAAAGTGTAATTTACATAAATAAAATATTTTTGAAAGCATCTTAGGCTATAATTCAGATAACACTCAATAGCATTTTATTATTTAAATGTTGAAATTCAGATAAACAATGTTATGAATTTGTTATGTTTTGTTTTAGATTCATGTTAAGTTTTGTTAAGCTTTGTTGAGAGTTTGATTTGTAATATTAAATTTTGTTTTCGATTTATATTCTAGACTATGATTATAACTAATGTTTGTTTCAAAAGCTAAATGATCTGTTAATGTTAAATGCCTTTTAATTTTATAAATAATATGCAGAATTATTATAAAAAACTAAAATAATTCAAGAAAAACATTAGAATTATATTTTAAAATAGTAATACATTAATCATTATTATTTGTTTAATAGATTAACATAAAATGTGTAAAAATTACTCTTTTAATCTAACGATTTAACAAAATTAATTATAAATAAAATTTTATTTCTAATAATGTCACCACAGAAAAGTTTTCCATAAAATAGCATGGATTATTTTAAAATTCATACTCTTCTCACATTCCATTTTCAAAGATGCCATTCGTAACATGCGGTATTCTATTACAAAATACACTCTGATTTTATGTTTTTCAAATGTAAATTTACTTCAATGAATACATAATAGCACAAAGTTTTGCTGTTATGATTTAGTTTACCTAAAAATTATGTTTACATATGTGAAAAGGGATACGTATGGTCACTGTGAATTTCCGGACTTAAATGATATGGAAAAGGTGGGAAAAATTATGATAAATCGAAACTCTTATTGTAAAACTTTTCAAAAGTTCAAGTATTTGAATATTTTTTTATTAGTTTCAATTGAAAAATATACATCCAAATACAACTTAGGATTACACATTTATAAATATAATAATTTATTTATATCAGCTGATATATATAAATTGCAGTTAATAAATTTCATTGCCAAACAGACTTCAAATGTTTTTGACAGAACACAATTAATTGAATGCGAAGTTTAGATACATACTATTTCTTCTTTTTTTCAATAGCGATATAAATAACATTTTATGAGATTGAAAGAGTAAAAGTCAATACAAGATGCATGGAAAAACTAATATCAAGGATTACAGAGCAAAAAATATCTTCTATCCCTGGGCAAAGGTAATTTTTTTGTAACCGTAACTATTTCGGACAATGTCATTTCCAAATAAAACTTTATCTACAACCTGTCCAAGCAGTCACAATAGGATTGAGCAGGACGACAGATGTCCTCGATTCATTTAGTTTATGGAATCACTTGATTAAATATCCCCCTGAAGAGAATAATCTGTGTTCCTTCTGGTAGTTTATTCCCAAATGCTTCGTCCAGCTGGGAGAGTGGCGTATCAATCAACTAACTTTGTTAAAGTATTGTAAGCGGGGGCGGGCAGGAGTGTAAAGCTACACTGACTCCGTGACTGTCTTTTGGTAGAGGATAATAAATGACTTGATGAGAGTTGCTTGATAAATGGACTTCAGCATAAAAATAAGAGGAAAAATATGACCTCGACGTACATCGTTGTTTTAAGTCAGAAAGCAAACATAAAAGTTTGAAAGAAGCTTGATAAATATTCGAATATATAACCACAGGGAAAAAAATAATTGAGGAATAAAATTGATTTATAATACTTTAACGTCAAATTTTTTCATCCCATTTGAAGTTAATTTTTCACATTAAGCATATAAAAATGAACTTTGACTTTTGAATTTTAAAATAAATTTAAGTGTTTGAGATGTTGCATTTTTAAATTAAATTTATTATGTATAGGTAATGTTAACTTTTAGAAAAATAAGAAGAGTTAGTTATGAGTCAGAAAATATATTTTTTCATGGGAAATGTAAATTTAGTAATCGATTTGAGGATCCACAAAACTTGTTTCAAGCGGTTTCCCTGAGACCCATTTCTAGAGTATCCTTTATTTTAAATAACCAGAAATATTGAAAAAATTTAATGGTCTTAGATGATATTAATAGTAATTTACCATTTTTTTCGAAAATTTTTCATACATAATTTCCAGAGAACATCTTAATACATCCTATTCAGATTTAGGCTTAACTAGTTTGGTAGAAGCTGTATTATTTTTGGATGAGGTATTAATGTAATGTAACTTGAGTCTAATGAGATTATTAAATGTTCTAAGTAATATCATTTTTTGATCAAAAATCTTTTTTCCTTGTTGATTCACAGTCTCTTATTCTTTCGCTTACTAATCTAATTTATATTAATAATGTATTAGTCCACTCTTGCAGAATGAAGTTACACGAACTCATTGAAATCAAGGACCACGTGGTTCTTCAATGTATTCCGAAGCCACTGCTATTTTTCTGGAAATGAGCAGACAGACTTGCGAAAGCTGGTTCCCTTATGATCCAGCCAAATCTCCCTTTGCCTTTGCGTAACAGCAAAAGTGTAATCCTCAGTAAAATAAAGGATGACAGAATTTCCCTTTATGTTGATGTGGCTATGGACAGGCAATGGAAAACTCTACTTGATGGGAACAATAAAATCCCTGGCACCTTACCACGAGCTGTTGGTGTCGCTTGTTTCCATGTGACAACTGGACATGACTATCCTACAAAGGCATCTGCATCGAATAGGTGTAATGGACTCTGCTCGTTATCCATTGTGCAATCATGATTATACTGATGCTGCTCACCTCAAGAACTGCCCTGAAGCTTTATAGTTTATGACTGACAACTCTTTTGAGGCTACTAAAGGACTTTATTCTTGTTTTTATACTTGTTCATCTTTTCATTGGGCTGCCTAGGCGATTAATGGCAGAGATGCCAAGAACGAGCGAAGGATGAAAAAAAAATTCTTTTTGAAGCATCATTCTTATTTCATCTATCCCATAAATATTTACTTTAATTGAGCGAAAGGCTCATTGTATTAAGATCTTTTTGAGAATCCATATGGTGTTCTTAATTTATCTACATTATTTTTATTCTAAATTTGTTAAAATAGTTTCGTAAAGCTAAAAGAGTTCTAAGCATTTTTTTCAATTCACGTATCCTTTACTACGCTAATCACTTTTATTCTAATTTTATAAACATATTTTACGAAAAAAATCATAAAATATTTCAATTAACATTCTCACTTATAGAATAAATATGACAGAGAATTCTTACAACAATCTTAAAATTATTATTAAATTTAAAATAGCTAATCTGATTACTAATCTGGATTTAATTTTCATCCAAAACACATTTGAATAAAGCTGGGAATATCTAATCAGTGTTGTGTTAGTAGGGACAAATTATTGCGAATGAATAAGATTAATAAATGAAAAATACTATTGAAGGTATGGAAAATAAAAAAGTATGAAAATGTTTTTGTCATTAAATTTAAGAAACATTATGACACTTTATAAATCGATTATTTCTGAGATTAAAATAATTATCCTAGTTTTTTTATTTTTTTCAATCTATTCTATATGACTTAAGTTAAGGTGTAATTTAAAGTCAATCGATTCGGGATTAGAATAATTATCCTGGTTTTTTATTATTTCAATTTGTTCTATATGACCAAAGTTAAGGCGTAATTTAGTGACAATCATCTCGGATTAAAATAATTATCCTAGTTTTTTAATACTTCAACCTAGTCTATATGACTTAAGTTAAGGTGTAACTTAGTGGCACATTTACATTTTTAATTTCTTTTAATTTCAAAAGTTTACATGATATTAAATACAATAAAACTTCTAAAATTCATAATATGTTTTTCAGTAAAATCAATAACTGAAACTATTTTAGGACATGTTGAATTTTATAAATATTATGAAATGAAACACAATATTCTAAGGTATAGTTTCAAATGTACTTTTAAGTTACTGAAACTTTTAAATATTTCAAAATTTTATAATTTGAGCAATATTAAGATTTATCTAAATATAATTTGTATTTGTACGCAAACTGAGTTACGTAATGTTTATATAACTTACAGCTAACACATGGAGAGGAAAATATAAATCTTATTTAACTTACAATTATTAAAGTACATTTAGGAAATTTAATGCTTCATTAAAATGAAAACATGTTGAAAGTCAGAAATATAAAAACAACAAATGACTTGACTTTAGGATTGCTGCCTAGTAAATTGCAACTCTCTGCTTTAAATAATTTTAGCGCTACAAAGTTCAGCATATTTAAAAAAATGTCTTCTGATATTTTTATCTAATAGTTAAAGATCTTTTTAATTTATTTTTTTAACGTGTAAAAAAGAGAAACGTGGTCATTAAAGGTAAAAAGACTTTTCGCTATCGAAAAATTCTTAGAGTCGATTTTTTTTTCTGCCATAATTTAAGGATTGAGAGTTAAGGCATTGATCAATGGCTTCAGTAAGAGATGAGTGTGGTTGTCATGACAACCATCTTCACACAAATGGCCGCATCTTCTAACGATGCCTCAGCATCCAGCTTTGATCGAACCGTCACAGGTGTTTCCATTAATGTCGGTGTGGGAAATTTGGTTATTTCAAGGGAAAAATAAGCCGATACCAACTTTTTTCCCACATTAACATCTGTTCCCTGTAGGAGCTAAAATGAAGAAAAAAATATGTAAAAAGCATTGATTTATCCGAATTCACCTGAATCGGAAAATGACATTAGGAATAGACATTAGCAGCCTTTAAAAATATTTTATTTGGAAAAATTTAAAAAAATTTAATGCAAATGTAAAAAGAAAAACTTATTGAATTATATTGCAAACAGAATTTTATTTAATGAAATATATATATTCTCATGGAAATCATTAAAAATGAAACTTAGAGTTATAATATATATATATATATATATATATATATATATATATATATATATATATATATATATATATATATATATATATATATATATATATATATATATATATATATATATATATATATTTTATTAACTACAAAATATTTAAATTTTTAAGCACAGTTTTGTAAGCTTTTTTCAAACGTACTAATTTAAAAGTGCATAAATTTAAATGTTAAGTAAGGAATTTTTTTATTTAATATTTTGTGTATACCAAATTTTGAATTTAATTTCTTTCAAATTTTAATCATATTTTTTTTAAATAAATTAATAAAAATGTAAAAGAAATTAAAGCATCCATTAAGTAGAAATCAAAGTTTAAGAGAAATTTGTATTTTAATTTTTTAAAAACTATAGGTCTAAGCTCATAATATTTAAACCAATATAAATTTACTATGTGTGTGTTTTGAAGCCCTCTTCGATATCTTAAACTCTAAAAGAATAAATGGTGTTTTTAATTTTAAATGTTTACACCTATAATAAATTTACATTTTTTATATTGAATAATTAGGTAAAGAAACGTAACAATATATATATATACTTATGCAATGGGAGCTTAGCATATGATGCATATTTATGGTTATATACCACTTCGCTAAAATTTGTCCATATTTATATGAATATATGTATTATGAATAATTATGAATATATGTATAGCTATATAATGTTTAAAAAAACTAAGAGCATCTAATTTCAAAGATAAGATTATAAATATATTTAAAAATATAACAAATTTTTAAATATATTCTATAAACTTATAGCTTAAAAATATAATTTTTTTGACTATGGCCACTTTAAAACAATTATCAAATGTTAAATCTCCTATTTCAACAACTTGAATGAAAATTTCACCAAGTGTGTGGTGTAAAAATATTATTTATTCTTTTATCTTAACAATAAAGGGATTCAATCGCTATTAAAATTTCAGACCAATTATCAGCATGAATATTAAATAACTTTATTTTTCTCTGATAAAAAAAATTAAGTTCTTATATTGTTCAGAGAATATTAAAGTCATAAAAATATATTGCTATTGCATATCTTCGGTGTTTTGCAACGTTAAGTCATGTGTATGAAATTTGTCACTCTAAGAAATTTTAACACTAAAAGTAGGTTTCAGGAAATATCAATTCTGGAAAGACCCAAACGATCTAAAATATGGTCAGGAGTGGCCTGATGGTCAGCACTCTTCAAACAGGATAAGAAAATCTGTTTTTTTCAGAAGAATAGGACATAAATCTCAATTGTCCACTGATAAGCCTGGTGATGGCCTACTGATCAAGCCTATAGCACTTTCCATAAGTATCATTGGTGAACAAGGGAGATTGTCCAAGGAGCATTAATGGCTATTTTAGCTCTTGAGAACAATTCCAAATGAATCAGTGACTCAAGTATGTCTGAAGGTTCACCAGCATTCGCTTTATCCAAAATATCTACTGTCCCATTACCATGTATATCAACGATGATAATCACTGAAATTTTACTTCACGAAAGCAGGAAAGATGCCTCAGTTTGTCAATAATTGCCTTTCCCATGAAAAAACCATAGTATACAAGATAATTTAAAAAATCTTACAATATAAATGAACGATTAAAACACACAAAATCAGCCTTTAAAGTAGGGTATGGATTAAAATTCATAAATGATTATTTTGAAGTGGAGAAAAAATATTACATGGAGTCAGCGAAAGAATTTCTTAATTAAAGAATGAAGTTTTTCTTTTGACAAAAAGGTTGGTAAAACCAACACCCCCTAGATACAAGGCCTGAGCGCAAGAGTTATGAGTCATCAAGAGAAGACCTGTTGAAATCTTCGCCGTAGCTTTAACATCGGCAAAAGATAAACAAAATTTTCATGTGTAAAACCATCAAATGTCTAGTTTTTTTTTGTGTTTTAAGTAAAATATCACATTAAATTTAACAAACCAATTTTTTTAGAAAAATAGTAAATCTTATAAAAAAGAGTTTAAAGTTAACTTTTTTATTTGTCATTAAAGTAGTTATATGAAATTTAATATTAGAATTTTAATATCATAAATATATCAAACAGCAATTTCCTCTATTATAAAACAAGAAGTACATTACACTAAAATTGAAACGTAAATTTAAGTTTAAAATGTTTATAAATTCAAAAAAATATGCACATTTTTATAGTGATTATCCATTGTAATACAATTAGACACAATTGAAAAATATTCACGAGGAATATAAATTTAGTTTTATAAATAGAATTGCATGTATATAGGAAATACAATTTTTATATTAATAAAAATGTGTTGTAATATGAGTTTACTAAATTTTTTTCTTCTCATTAATGTGTAGGATTTTTAAAATCAAAACTTTATAACTGTAAGTAATTACAGAAAAATATTAGAATTAACAAACTTAAATTAATTTTATTTGCAGAAAATAATTTTAGATTTGTTAAAGTAGCATTTAATTAACTTAATGAATTATATCATTAAATAGAGATAGAAGAGTTTTACTGCATTCGGAAGAATTTATGAAAAAATAGTAAGACATATAAAGAGAGATTGTTTATCCAGTAAATTATTTGTTATGAAAATATTTCTATGAAATTTAACATTAGAATTTTAATGGCATAACTAAATCAAATTGCATATTCTTGATTTTAAAACAGTAAGTAAATAAAACACACCCTTAAGTAAAAAGCATTTATTTTTAAAATTTGAAAAAATATACAGGCATACATATATATATACAGATTATTCATTATTATACAACTGGATGCAATTCAAGAATATACATGAGGAGCACACACACAATTTTATAAATAAAAATGAAATTATATATATAATCTGAACATACATTTATTCTTCAACTCATAAATCTTGAGCATGATTTGCTTAAAAATATATTTTATGTTATGATTACAACAAACAGTAATGTAAACTATTATAAAAATCAGTAATAAAAATTTAATTAGACATATTCAATGAAATGTTATTTTTCTAATGTTTTTAATTTACGTTTTCTCGGAGGTTTTTTTGCTATATCATTTTAATTTTTACAATAATTTTTAAGAAGTATGTTAGAAGTCACCCAAACTATTCTTCTTACTATATCTTCAAGTGTATGGCCAGAGAAACAAGTATCTACATCATTGTAAATTTCAAAATTACTCATCAAAGACATAATTAATTGACTCATAAATTTTCTTTGGTTAGACTAAGATGTTAAAGATTAAAACCTGTATGTGTAAAAACAGAAAGAAATATATTTATTTAAATTTTTTTATCACTAAATATTTATATATATATTATTTTCAGAAAAAATCAAAATAGTACAGTGATTTATAAATTGAAAAATTTAAATTCATCACATAAACTAATTAATATTTAATTTATATCTTTGTAAATTCTTCTATTATATAACTGAAGAATACTTCTGTTTTTAGACTAAATAGAATTGTTAGCAGTTCAAATTTACAAATTGAAATTGTTTCCTACTTTCAATTAACAAATTTGAAACATTTAATTGTACCAAGGAGAGAACGAATATAGTAAATATCCATGTAATAAACAATATAGTAAATATATTATTTCTTATTCTAAAAATATTTCCTACTAACAAATCTAACATTAAAAAAATTTTAAGTTTTTAATTGGCGAATCAGCACAGAGCTATAAATAAAATTAAAACATGCAATTTCAACATTAGATTTTTCAATAAAAATATGTGTTATGGTAATAATAGTTGTTTTCACAATAATTTGATATTAATGTGAATTAATATTCATATATATATATACATTTGACGTATATACCATGTTATTAAACATTTATGTATTATAAATTGATTTTTTACAATTCCCCTCACACGTTTATACAAGCATTTTTTTTCGTTAACAAAATAATTTTATAAAATCAGCAACATATCGTTCTTTCCCTTAAATTTTAAAATATTCATGAAACATTTAATTTTAACATTCAATTATTTCTAATATCATACGAGTAAATCATGCATACTAAATAAAAATTTTAATTAAATATATGAAACTTACCCTTGATGATTTCGTTGGTTGAAAATCCTTCCTTGGAATAGATAGAATCCATTTCTTTAAAAGTTCTTTATCCATTGGAAACCTGAAAACGCTTACAGTAGTATTACTACTGTTGTAATTTCCTTTACAATAAGGAACGCAGCACCTAGATGGCATGATTCAGCAGTTTTTGTGGAAAATGCACTATCCAGGATAAATAATCAGAAGAAATCAGTTGAAAAGTAAGCTTATAAAGAAAATATTTAAAAATAATTAAAACGCCACCACGTTGTACACACGTTTCACGTTGAAAATGCAAAAACTCCCTCACTCCAGTCGAGAGAAACAGGTCTTCTCTTCGAAACGTCACATCCACTTCCTGTTCAAGCGCTCAGGCCTTGTATTCTAGGGGGTGTTGGTAAAACCATGCTTACTTTGTTATTGTAAGCTAGAAAATTTTTGAAATGAAATACAGGAAAGCTACTAAATGAATTTCTAGGACCTGTTTATTGAAGACTTAAGCTAAATTTCATTTCTAAACTTTGATCAGAGCATTTTTTATTAATTTAAGTTCTTAATTTGTTATTAAATTAAGTTTTGTTATTAATTTAATTCAAATATTCTAAAAGTTGCTTACGTAAAATGTGTACATTGCAGAAGCCTACTTGTTTCAAGTTTCGTGACTTGTGCTTCTTTTTCCAATTTTAAAACTATCACGTATCCTTACTCACGGGTGACAGAGAAAACCTATGTGTGAAATTACATCCCTTTTCTTTCTACATATTTATTGTATACTTTTTTCTAAAGAAATAATGATACTCACACTACTTTTCTTCTGCTAAGAAATTATAATTTTCCCCCACTGCAGCAAATGCATTTTTGGTTTTCCCAATACGCCACCGATCAAAAATGCATTGGAATGTAGATAGAGGGAGTCTTAACTTCAACATTTAATAATTTCTTAACTGAAGGAAATTTTCAAGCTTTCCGCTTTCCACACTCTGTTTGATTTTAGTTGATCTATACGTGAGGCTTTATTTCGTAGAGCAAAACAATATTTCTGGCAAAGCACAAACACAAACTGAAAAGTAAACATCTTTAAAGAATTATAAAATCATTATTTTTTGAAATCTCAATTTAATTTTACAAAAGCTAGATACACGTTTTCTACTGGAAAGCAGGGCGTGATAACGTCAGATGTTTCTTTTAGGACCAGAAAAGTCATTAATTTTCTCGTCCTAATGGAAACATGCAATATAAAAAAATAAGTTATACACGTGACTAAAAATTGATCATTTCCATTTGAAAGGTACACATGACAAACACAATACAAAAATAGACTATATTTTGTATTAATCTCTTTTACAAGTTTACAGGCATTTTGAAAAATTTCAGGATATACAGAAGGCTATCATATTGTATTTTCCATTTTCCCACTAAATTTAATTTAATATTATAAAAGTAATTAGAGAATATTTAATTTAATGTAATAAGTTCACATTATTTATAATAATTTAATGTTTTTAAATTTTTGCAAAAAAGGGAAAAAAATCAAAGTGTAATTATCGAATAAAAATGATCCATTTTGCACTTTAATAATTGCTTAATAAATGTCTACTTGAAAAATATTCTGTAAATGTCCCCTTAAATTTTGCGATAAAACTTCATTTATAGATTTTTTTAAAATTAATAGCCTGAAAGCAGAAAACTAATTAAAAATGATAAGTTAGATTTTAGTTTTGAGTAAAATGTTGCGCTGAATTATTAGATTGTACATCCATGTATAAAAATGCGTATATAAAATCACGGAAGATAACAAAAGATGATTTGCATCTTCTTTTCATTTTCAGTTAGATTAAATTCGCACTTTAGATAGAATTAACAAAATATATTCGCTTCGATGCGATCCATTTAAATAATTTTATAGTTAGTTTTAGTGGCCACGGTCTTCTAGTTAGTTAGGGCGTTTGTTCTTATTATCAGAAGGTTGTAAGTTCGAGTCCCGATCTAATCGAATAACTATCGTGCTCGCGAATGGTGACGAAACCAGTGATATAGTAGTTCTTGCTCCCAAGCCACAGGTCGGAGGTTCTGTCCTCAGGCTGGACATAGTTGACTCAGCTTTTTATCCCTTCAGTGGGCCGATAAGACTGAGTACCACACAAGCATGCTTGAGAATTAGACTAACCACCTTACCGGAACATATGCTTCGCACCACAAGACCCTCGGTCAAGGAAATACACTACTGGCCATTAAAATTGCTACACCAGGAAAGCGGCACACCACACACGTGAAATTTGCATGACAGGTAGAATTTGCTGTGATATGCAAATGATTACATTTTCAACGCATTCATACAAAGCAGGCGACAGTAGTGACATCTAGAATGTGTATAAAACCAGAGACTTGACAGCAGTTTTCTCATACTCAATTTTCGCTTCAACGTTGTTTTCGGCAAATAAAGTTGTTGTAATGCCTCGTGTAAGAAGAAGAAATACGCCTAACAGCACGTGTCTGACTTTGATCGAGGAAGGATTATAGCCTATCGGGACTGCAGTTTATCGTTCCGCAATATTGCTGCTCGCATCGATCGAGACCCCATGATTGTTAGCAGAATATGGAATCGATGGGTTCAGGACAATCATAGAACGTTATGCAGGATCTCAGTGACCCCCATCACTAACAGCAGAGAAGACAGACATCTTATCCGCATGGTCACAAGGGATTGTACAGCCACGTCACGAACCCTGAGTCGAGAAATGGAGTCATTTGCAAAACAAAAAGTTTCTGCTTGAACAGTTCAACGACGTTTGCAGCAGCATGGATTGTCTTCACGGCGACCATGGCTTCGGCTACCATTGATGCTGCGTCACAGACAGGAGCGCCTTCAATGGTGTGATCAGTGACGAACTTGGACGCGGGAATGGCATCACGTCATCTTTACAGATGAATCTCGGTTATGTATACAAGACCATGATGGCCGCATCCGTGTTTGGAGGCATCGTGGAGAACGCGCATTGCCAGCTTGTATTGGTCATCGCCATACTGGCCCATCTGCTGGAGTGATGGTATGAGGTGCCATTGGATAGACGTCTGGATCACCTCTTGTTCGCATTACCAGCGATTTGAACAGCAACCGTTACTATTCCGATGTTTTAAGGCCCGTGGCTCTGCCCTATCTTCGAGGCCTCCCTAATGCTTTGTTTCAACAGGATAATGCACGACCGCATGTTGCCCGTACTGTTCTGAACTTCCTTGATACAGAACAGGTTCGACTGTTACTCTGGCCAGCATGTTCTCCTGATCTGTCACCAATTGAGAACGTGTGGTCAATGGTTGCCGAGCGATTGGAACTCCATCACTCACCATCCACTACTGTCGATGAACTGTGGCATAGTGTTGAATCTGCATGGACTGAGATCCCCGTACATGCCATACAATCTCTGTTGGACTCCATGCCTAGGCGGATAAATGCTGTTATTGTAGCCAGAGGTGGCTGCTCTGGGTACTGATTTCTAAAGATCTATACATCCTAATTTCCTGTAAATCTAATCACTTGTTCTTTCCACTATAATGTATTTGTCCAATAAATATCGTTCTGTTATTTGCATTCCTTCTTTGTTTAGCAATATTAATGGCCAGTAGTGTAGATATGGACACTATAGGCCTTTGTCTCTCGGAACTGTCGTATCATTGAGTTTAGTTTAGTTTAGCTATAAGGTGGATGGAGCACTTAAAATATGTTATGGTTGCCATGCCCTCCATGTGAAATGATATCTCTGAGGGTGCCTGGCCAAATGTGTATTTTGTTTTCTGCTTCTAAATTTCGAAGACCTACATTCACGGATACAAAAAAACAACACATAAGGTACAATCGCTTTCATCTCTTGTAGTGCGTAAAGGTGAAATCCTCAGTATAATAATATAGTTCAATAACTTTAAAGATAAGACCCTGCCTAGTTATGAACGAAGAAGACAAACATCTAAATAAAATATTTAAAGTTCTATAATCTTGTTTTATGAACAAGAAAAACAAACATTAAATAAATGTAGTGAAAACAAAAGCATAACTAACATTAAATATTTTTCCTTCCGGGATATCAAAGCAAAAAATTCCAAAAAAATGAAAAAAAAAATCTCTTAAAATAATTTTGGTTTAATCGTGAAAAAATATGAAGTTTTACAGTTTAACTTATAGACGTTATACGCACTACGAAATTATTTATCGGTATCCCAAAAAAGATGAAAGTTTCAATGCAATTCTGATTGGTGACGTATTGGGAAAGGCGAAATCCCATTCACAACAGAAAGCAAAATAATGTTTTTCAAAAATCGGTAAAAGTTTATTTTAAATTAGACTAAATTGACTATTTTTTTCGTTATTTACTTTAATAAAGTTACATGGGTGTAGATAGGAAGGAAAAAAATATCCTATGGGTTAATTTACTTTACTCGCAGCGACTAGGAATAGATAATTTTTAAAAGTGCGAAAGAACTAAATACTTATTTCTTGAAGCAAGAAGAGTTTCAGAGTAGATTCTTACATTATTTGAATCCACGTCTGTATGAGCAGCTTTACAGAAATTTAAATTAGCTTTAATTATGTTTGAAATCAATAGAAATTCTATAACAAAATATTTGAAATTACATATGGCTTTTTTTAAAGTTAAAGCTAAAAGATAGACAGTTCATTCCTCTTAACTATTCTCATTTCAATCCTGGACAAAACATTGCCGGACTAACACACTTAGAATTTTATTTATATAAATACATTCTCTAGGATTTCACCAAAAGTGGATAGTAGTTTTGAACAAAAACCAGAGTAAAGAAACACACATTTGAATGAAAAATCTCGAGAGAATCTCTCTTTACATTTTAGATACTTTTTACGATCGCATTATTTAAATTTTAACTGGTGAATTTCATGCGATTGATCATTTTATCATTCTTGCGGACAAATTTAAACTTTAATGCAAAGTTTGCGAATAGAATCCCTGTAGAGTAATAACTGTTTTAATTTGGAATGCGTTACATTTTCTTTTTTTAAATGCATCTTTCGCATAGAAGAAGCATTAACGAAACCACTTACGATGATAAGCATCATATTGTTAAAAGTATTCAACAATGTATAATGATTCAAAATTGCACCACTTTTTCCTTTCCGTTTTAACGGGCGAATCAGCTCTAAAACTCTTCTTTTTTTGTTTCTGCCCAATTCACTTAAGACCCATTACACAATGCGATGTAATTGCCTTTTCTTGTCTCAAGTTTCGAAACTAAGGGGCGGACAAATTTGGTAGCACGGTCTCGTCCGTAATTCTCTTGCTTTCTGTCTTTGGCGGAATTGATCTATCTCGCTAATACATCTAATTAAGCACAATTAAAAGCCTACTCCGTGTATTCAACAAAGCTTATAAGAATGAATAGAAGTTACGCAAGTTTGGTAATTGCAGTTCTCAAATTGCTATTTTGACACGCTTGTTATTTATGAAGAGTAATTTAAGCATTTCAGCGAGGTAAGAGAGGAGAAAAAATTATCTGACATAATTATACATACATTCAATATCTTTCTGTTGCGAGACTCAAATAATTTGCAGCATGACATAAAACTTTATTTGAAACTGAGATTATTAAAATGTTCTTTCTTTTACATCAATCTCATTTTTCTAAGAATGTATTCAATAATTTTAAGAAATTAATACATTTTAATGAAATTATTTCCTTTGTTTTAAGATAATTATTTGGTGAATGGTGTGTATGACAAAATAATAAGAAAACAATTAGTAGTGTATTAGAAGACATAGTAAATAATAAGATGTCCTAATATGTTGAATAAACAGCAATAAGAAAAATGTATATCTTATACAAAAATACAATAAATTAATTTAATTGAATGAAGTTTTTTTTTTTACCATGAGTTGTATCTGTTAAAAATCATATTTGATTATCAAATTCAGAATATGACATATTATTCTTGAAGTCCATATTCTCTGATATGCTTGCTTAAAATCCAAATCAATGTGATTAAATAAATTTAGTTTACATCACTTATCTTATCAAGAAATATCTAAAAATTAGGTTATTTATTGTAATGTGTTATTATTTTATGCTTGTAAGTTATATACTGGTATGCAAATATTAAGCAAAAATATTGTTGCCCAGCATGCTTCCCTATACCTATCTCTGAGTTGAGCTTAATCAGTAAGATAGGAACAGCCGGGTGGAATCTTCGTGATTCGGAAGCAAGGTCAAATCAGAAGACCACCAATACTTGGCTTGCTACCCAAGAGGTACCATTTCCCTTGAAGGACATTGAGACCACTCTATATTTAACTTAAAGGCACAAAGAAATAACGTGCCAACACGACGGATCTTCGGTTAAGCCGGAATTCGAACCCACTACGTTCCGATAATGAGAACGACGTCCAAGCCAACCAGCTCATAAGTAACAAGCAGATAGCCGTGGAATTCCAAAAAAGGTGTTCATGCGTTCAGTACAATGAATATGCTATTCATAGAAAGGTCCCACGCATGCAAATGTCAGGAACGAAGTTCACAGGTGACACAAGCGTATGAAAAATGCATGTGGTCAGGGTGTGCAGATCACAACTACTATAAAAGGAGGGAAGAGCAATTAAAGACAGTCACTACGAGTGCAAGTGAGTTCTTTCATGAAATATGGATAGAAGCATTTACCTGTTCGACTTCACACGTAGAAGAATGAATGGAAGAGTGGATGAGAAGCATACTGTGACCGATGTAGTAGAAGAACTCAGAATCAACAAAAATGTTTTTTCGCAAGCTTAGAAAACTTTTAAACTATAGTTACAGATATTCGAAAGGTTGGTGGCGGCATTCCTAAAAGAACAACTGCAATGGATGACCAATATAGTGTCTCACATTAGAAAAGGGCCTAAAACCAGCAAGAAACTGTACTCTGTTGCTCTTGTGCATCATGCAACTATGTTCAGCAATGGAGAAACAAGTGTCACAGTTTACTGCACCCAAATACCTACATAAAGGTGGATTATTCATCCGCTGCCTTGAACTTATGAAAATTAGCCACTTTTATTTTGGTGCAAAGAGACTAAAACTTCACATTAATGGAGTCACGTCCTCTTTATGGATGAGAGTCGTTTTAATGTCCTAAGTGATTGTTATCGCAAGTAAATTAGGAGAGAGAACTAGACACAGTTTCATCTCAGTAACATCACTGATAGAGACTATTACGGTGGTCATGAAATTGACGTCTGGGCTAACATTATGTTGAACGTTTTGGACTGAACTCCACGATTTAGACAGAGATTCTGTAATTGGAGATCACTGTTGTAAAAAGGTGATCCTTCACCATGTCAGTCTGTTTCGATGTATCATCGAAACAGATTTCGCTTAAATGGAGGAATATTTTCGGCCGCCATGTTTTTATTGTGACCTAACAAAAAGAAGTCCAAGCACGTCATTTATGAGAAACATAATGGCCGCGGAATTCATTCTGAACATATCCAGTGAGGTCATAGACAACGTCCAGGTAATTTCTAACATTTCATCTGAAGAGAATTGAAACTTCATCGTGCTGGAACCACATTCGTGTGATGTAACATTTAAAATAACATCCATCAGTTGTTCAAGCAAAAACTTTTGTATGAAATTGCTATTTTTGTGGCGGATTAAACGATTATGCAGAACAGGCTATGACGCCTATATTAAACGACTACACTGTCCATTTTGTTATTGTGCTCAATAGCTACTCAAATATTAATAGAAAACATAGTAATACCCATATCTTCCTGTGGTACGTGTTTTATTATGAATATTAAATTGAATGCTATGGGAATAAAATATCAAATTTAGGAAAGAAGCTTAATCAGGGAATAAAACACCATCAAAGAAATTGGGTGACACGTTTAGAATTAAAGGAATATTTGAAACATTATTGAATCAAAGGAAAAACTCGAAATTTTTTGAGTTTTTTTTAAAACTTCTTTGATAAGCTTATGTCTGGCTTACATCTAAGAATGCAATTTGTGATTTATACATCAATACAATTACCATAAACAATAAGTAAATACTCAAGTTTAGATTTAAGAAGGATATAAATAAAATGTTTTGCCCTACATGTACAAAATAAAATTACAAAAATATTTCTTCAGAAGAATTATTAAAGAATTAAAAGTATTATTTTTTAAAGATTAAATTGCATAATAAAAATGTCCATATTTTCATATTGTAACGTAATACTACATACCACTATTAACAAATACATTTCCTAATAAAATGTATAATTTACATTGTAGGAAGTTGAATGATAAAAAATATTGAAATTTGAAATAAAATTAACTAATCTTAGTTATAACGACAAAAAATAAAAGAAATATACGCTTGATAAAAATTACCATATTTATCATATCATGCAATTTATCACGAATCTATTTCCATAAAACTGTTTATATAGAAAATAGAAATCGTTACTTTTAAGAATAAAATGAATAATCATTAAAAGCGAAGAAATGAAAATTTCCTTTGGAAATATGTTCCTGACTTGTAAAACAGATTATTAAAGTCCTCCGAAGATTGTAGTATACTCTTAAGAAGGAATGCTTTGGGGGACATTTTTATATACATGATTAAATTACTGCACTACAAGGAAATACATTCTTTATCTATTCGACTTAAGCATCATTTAATCATTACCCTGGAGCAGGTCTTCAGACACAGTTTATGGAATATAAAAGTGGTTTTACTTCGAAAAAATAATCAAGCTTAGAATAGTTAAAATTAAAGTAATTGTATTTCTAGTAGTTTACTATTATTATGTCTAAAAGAATAAACGTTAAGGATATAAGAATTGTTATATATATATATATATATATATATATATATATATATATATATATATATATATATATATATATATATATATATATATATATATATATATATATATATATATATATACACAAAGAGCGAGAAAGAATACAGAATAAGCAGTTAATTAAGTTGAATAACTTCTGTGTCTGTCTTATCTAGTTATTTTAAAATAGTTTATGCCTTAAAAGGTTTGTTATTCTTGAGTTGTTACTAGTAAAATGAAAAAAAAAACATGCTGCCTCTAACGAGATTAAATTTAAAATATTTTTCATGCAATATGTTTTAAAGAAATGTTTCTATTACATTCAAAATTTTATTTGTTTCTGTGGTAAATAAAAGGGATGTTTAAGCTTCTCTGGAATGATTTTAATAACAAATAAAAAAAAAAGAAAATGTTTTTCGGAATAAAGAAATTAAATAAAAACTTATTAAACCTGGGAAATATTGAATTTATTTTAAATTTATTCGCTCAAAACGTTGAATCCAAGAAAGTTGTGAATTGAAAAATGTGGTTTGGTACTTTTAAAAAAAATCTTTCTATTTCATTTAATATGACAAATGAAGAATAATGTGAAATGAATGATAAACAGCTCTGAAATAAAAAGTAAAAATTATTAAGAAATATAATAATTATTTGTAATTAATTTAAAAATAATAATATATATATATATATATATATATATATATATATATATATATATATATATATATATATATATATATATATATATTATTATAATAACAATTTTTTCTATAGGGCAAAGGAAGCTATAGACAAATATTTGAATTACGAATGTGGGATCTTAATTGCTACGAAAGTGAAATCATTGTCAATTCTGTTATTGCAAATTCTTAAAACACGTTTTTAATTATATAAGGATTGAAATTATTAAAGACAATTCTAATAATCAATTCAAAGGTAACTGCTAGTCACATAAAATCCAATTATCCATTTTCTTCTGAACATTTTGGAACTGATTTCTTAAGCAATGTGGTTTAATCCTGGTGAGTTTAAAATTCTCATCTAGTTTTTTTTTTAATTTTTTTCATTACTCTTTTGTATTTACTGCCTTGTTCAAAAAAGTTCACTTACATTAGGTATGTCAATATATTATTTAGTAACTATTCATTACATTTTAATAAGAGGATAACTTATAAAATTTTTAAAATTTAAAATATTAACTTTTTATAAATTTTATCAAGTCAAGGATGCATCGATCGCCTTGAAATACACGATCCTTTGAAAAGGAAAATAGAGGGAACTCGTATTTTGCAATATATAAAAGAATTTTTGAATCAAGCAGAGCTCAATATATTTTTTAAAAATTGTTTACAAAATATTTTTATAGTTGTTAAGCGCAAATGTAATATCGTTGAAAAAGATTATTTTATATCAATAATCCTTACAAATCTAATCTTGGTTGCATTTATTGAATGAAAAGTATTCCTTTTTTGCAATATAGACTGAAAGTTACACACGATTTTAAAATTAGGAAAATCTGGCAACCAAAGTTATTTCGTCAACAATTCAAATACAAATAATCGATATCGACAATTGCCAAAGAAAATCTAACTCTGAGAACATGGACGGAATATATGCTGCATTAATGATTCTTCGGTGCTTTGAATATTGATTAATAGGATATGCTTTTAAAGATTTGTGGATAATTTTAAGGAAAAAAAATTTTACCCATCTTGCTATTTTTGTCTTCGTAAGAATTATGGGCTTGTGTAGGTTGTATCTGAAAGATATATTTCGTATTTTATTGAAATAAAAATCTTGTGTGACTTTAAAAATAATAATATTCTTTTAAATGCAATTTCTGTCTTCTATTATGAACTTTTCTAAAATCTTTTAACTCCAACAGATGTGAGGAAATCAAACTTGGTAAATGAAGAAAAATTGAAAAACTTATCTATTTGGAATATGATAGGTTATCACGATTTATTTTGTGTTTTAATTGAAGGATTGGTATACATCCTTGATTATTAATAAATAAAAGTTTCCAATATAATCGAAATGTCAGATTTTATGCTTCTGGTAACACAATATGGGGATGAACTTGCCTAACTATTATTTTAAATCGTTCTGTGAAAATGTTTTTCAACTTGGAATATGAAAGATCACCACGTCTTATATAGAGTTAATTACATGATTGGCTGTATGACATAATCTTTATTATCAATAAATATAATTTCCAATTTAAGCCAAATGTTAGAATTTATGCTTCTGATAAACTATTTGCGGCGAGAATTTGCCTGTTCAAACTAATTATCATTTAAATCTTTCTGTGAAAATGTTTCCTGTATAACTTTCATTCTATTAATAAAATTTAAAAGACAGCATTATTATTTAGTCAAGTTTTATTGCTTGTATTAAAATATTATTTTATTACTTGTATTGCTTATAATTCAAATGCAATCATTTGTTGTATTTTAAGACAGTGAAATTCAAACTACTAACATTGAAACATTGCTTAGAATTATATGCTTGTCTAATGGCTTGCAATAATACTTTATCATAATATTTATAAAGAATTTATTCGTTTTTTTATATTTGTAATAAATCATATATTCTGGTGATTTTATTTAAAATGCTGATTTTGCTGCTATACTAAAAAACTGTATAACCTTCTGAAGCTAAAAAGAACATGCTTTATATGCTTATGATATTTAAATATAATCAATTTGAATAAAGCTTAGAATTTTCATTTATGTAAGATTATTAAAGTTATAAAATAAATATTCATATTTAGATTGAGAGAAAAATAGTTCTTATATCATAAAACATATTGAACTTAACAAATTTCGAATTTTCAATATTTCTTGAGATATATTCTGTTACATCTATAACATGCAAAAAAAAAGGAGTAATAAATGGATATAAAAAAAGCGTGGATTCTCTTTTTGTATTTATGAGGTTACTTTAAGACGTTGCATATTACATTTTCCTTTGCATCGTTCTGGAAAAGGATTCACCTGGTATTTAGATGACAAATCGCAAGGAATTTTTCATCCGCATTTTGCTTCCTCGCTTCCGATAGATCATTTTCCTGAACCGCTTTCCAACCCCTGGATGCCATGGCACGGACAAACAATCCTCCTTTTGTCGAATCTCATTTGCAGGCGAAGCCGCGATTCCGGAACGAGAATTCGAAGTCACGTGACTCCAGAAGAGAAACCGGAGAGGTTTCAACAAAAAGCTCGCACTCTGATTTGCATATTAGAGACGAGTAGCCGTAAATCATGTATGTAAAAAGAAACAAGCTGCTGCTGTGGGGAAAAAAAATCACAAAAGCAGGGGGAGAGGTTTACGATGTTTCCGTGAGAAATGCATGTATCTGACAGCCTGCAGTGATTTTAAAAGCAAGATTTACAAACTTCCATTTAAGTTACTTCCCTCAGACATCTTTGGTCACATTTTTTTTTCCAGAAGTGGATTTTTCTAAAATTTTTTCAGAGAAAATTATTTAATATCTTCATAAATTAAGCAAGATAAAATAAAAATTCGATATAATAATTTTGTCCCATAATAGAATGATGTGATTGAATATGAATTTTTTGTGTCGAGCTGACAAAATAAACATAGGCACATCCCATTAGTGACATGCCATATACTAATTAAAAAATTAAATTCTATGTAATTAATATTTTCGATTTTTTTTTGAAATTTTAGGAAATTGAGGTTTTATCAGTGATTTTTTATAGCAGGAATTTGCAAGAATGATATTTCCATTTATTATTTAGAAAGAACAAAATGTGAAATTAACTAGTTCAGATAATGGTATGTAATGGCGAAGATCATTTCATGCCAAACATTTTAGTTCTATTTTATTCTTTCTTCAATCTTTACTTTTTAAAAATGTTTTTCTCACTGATAGAAATTTGCATACAATATTTATTTATTCTATGAATGTTAGTCCATAACATGATGTGGAAGTTATGAAATAAACTGGCATCAGCGCGAATATTTTAAGCTGTGTCCTTGGTTGTTCTCGGTTCCTTGGATAGGTTCAAATTCCACTTTGGGAATAGATATGTTTAGTATTCGAAATCCTTTGAAGTGAAGGCCTTTTTCTAAAAAGGCTTCGTGAACAAAAAATGTTCACTAAGCTTAAAATAATAAAAAACTAATTTTTTTTGAATTTTGGCTTCTTCCAATGTGTATCAAATAATGCAACTCAAGTACACATGGATGCGTAATCATTTCATTCGTGAATGTAACTAAGTTTTTGTGTCCTTGTGTGTGATAAATTTAGTATAATTTAAAATTCTTATTTTCTGTTAATTAAGGGAGAATGACTGAGTAACTTGGTTTCATTTTCGCCCACAGACGGAACGGAAACTGATTCTTGCAATCAATTGATCATTGAAATAAATATTTTGAAAACGATGTTTTGATCAAGGATACTATCGTAAAAGAATCAAAAACAAAATAGAGAACTTTATCATCTAATCAAGCAGTAAAATAATTCCCTTAATTATTTCTTGGCTTTTAGTATGGTTGAATCATATTGAAAGAATGAATGAAAACAAGGTTTCTGGAAAAAATTTAGAATTGTAGTCTCTGAACCCAAGACACAAAAGTAGATGATTAACTAATAGAAGCAGAGATTTAATCACCAGGAAAATAAAAAATGAAAAACCAAAATCAAGAATAGAAAAGATTTGAATGGCATTTTTCATCAAGAACTTGATAAATGAATTTCAATTATTATTTAGTTAGTCAAAACTTGTACAGGACTGTGACACTAAGAGAAATAGATGGATATTTCTTAAGGCGCTAAGTTAAGCATTACATAAGTTAATTAAATATTACATAATGTATATCTTTTAAATGCGAAATATCCATATAAATAAATCATTAATATGCATTTACAGATTTGTAAATGTATATATCAGTGCTTTTACATCAACCATGGATATTGAATATCAATCAATGAATAACATCAATAATGAAATGTATGTGCATATGAATAATTGTACGTATACAATAAATGCACGCGGGAATATCATCTTCAGAACTAGATATTAATATTTAGATAATCTTGTGTAAAAACATTTTAACATTAATACTGTTATTTTTATCCTTTGATATGCTTAACATCTAATAAATTACATGGCAGAGCTTAAGTTTCATTTTCAAAATTCTCTAAAAAATATTATTTATTTATATTTGCTTAGCTAAAATCAAAATTAGCAATATAATTTTTAACTTATGATAAATAAACCAAAAGCATTTTGTGATAAAATCTAGATGGATACTTTATATTTGATCAGAAGGTATATTTTTGAGTTAGAGAGTGGTATAGTAATGTTAAATTCCACTAAATTATACATAAAATCGTTTGTTGAAATAATTTTTGGCATATTTTTCTCTTATATTCCATATGATAACTAATGTTTTGGATGTAAATTCATATTATTTATTTAAGTAAATATTCTATTTATAACTTAAATTGGTTAATTTTCCTTAATATGAAGAATACACTATAATCTGTAGTCAATTTGACTTTATAGATTAATGTAATTCTCAGTATTTATATATCTACGGATCTATATTTTTATATATGTTAGACAAAATAATATTTTCACCAAGTTCTCTTTCCTTTTACTTTTTGGAGTAGTAAAGTGTGACCCAGAATCCTTAAAAACAGAAGTTTAATGAAACACATTAGAATAATTTCTTTATCTCAAAAACTTTTGAATTTGTATTTGAAATCTATTAAAAAAGTGAAAATAAAGAACTATATATATATATATATATATATATATATATATATATATATATATATATATATATATATATATATATATATATATATATATAAACTCATTAGTGGGCCACCCTTTGCATGGATAATAACTCCAATTCATTTGGACATCAAACCTATATGCTTGTCGAACACATTCATTTTCAGATAGTACGATATATTGTTTGTGTAGCTTTTTTAGATCTTAAAAAATCTACATAAATGGAGGAAAGAGAAGAGAGGTGTTTGATGCGGTTTTTGCCATCATATCCCACACTTTTTATCTATAGGGTTGAGATTGGGACAGTTTCCATGGAAGGTGTTAGAAGTCAGACAGAGATATTCCGTGAGTTAATTTTGAACACTTCTGACCCGATGTTTAGTCGCATTATCATACATGAAATATCTGTAGTCATTAGGTTAAAAACGCAAACTTGCAAAGTATACTTGGTCTTTCCCTACATCTAGGTATATGGCTTTTTATCCTCGATGAACATCAAGACACCACTTCTTTAGCAAGCAGAACATGTCAAATATTACAATACTGCTGTCAGACATTTGCACAGGATAAGTAAGGCAAAATAGACTCATTTTTTTGTAAGATTCTCACTCAATTTCAATGTTTCCTATCACTGCAAAATGGTTCATCGACATTATATTTTTCGTGCTTCAGAACCCAGTTTCTTTTTTCTTGATATCACTGCAAACGAAATTTTTGCTTTTCGGGCGGAAATGAGAGTTTTCTTACAAGCAACCGACTACCCATTCGCTACAATTCTCTGCATTTGTTTCGAACAGAAAGATTTTTTGAAAGTGCTTTAGAGTTGATAATTTTGATATTTAAAAGAAAATAGAGTCTTTGTTCTACCGTACAATTCGCAGGAAAACACCGATTACGTTCCTGAAAAACTGCTCAAACCGCATTTCTAGACAAGAATTGTGGATGCTGGAAGTGTGTCGACTGCTGGTGGAGAGGTTAGCATCCCTAACTTCGAAGCAGTAGGTCCTGAGTTTGAGCCCTCGTTCGGGCATGGATGGTCCTTTCTCTCTCTATGTTTGTCGTTCTTTATCCCCTCACTTTTAGGGCAAAGAGGGCACACCCACTGGGTGCCCCATTGTGTAAGATGCCATCACTTTACCCCATTATAGCGCTGAATCGGTGCATCTTAAGAGGAGTAGGACATTGGAAAAAAAAGTTTCCACCTTTTGAAAGACTTCGATATGGTTGCCAGGGAGATTTGCTCTGGCTTTCATTAATGCAAAAAAAAAAAGTCTCCGAAAACGTGTTTTTTGCTAATCGTAAGCATTTTTTAAGTGGTAAAAGGCCTGTCTTTTTTTCCTTTTTTTCATTCATCTTAAAATGCATTCTTGCACCTTACTTATACTCAAATTATGATGACGTAAAACTCTTCTGCCTGTTAGTCCACGGAAGGCATTTTATTTTTCTTCTACCACCCACAAGGGATAATCCAAAAGAGGTATACCTCTATCAGCTTGTAGGGACGTGCCACTCAAGGGATTACAGGGCTCTCCCGAGGGTTCTAATACAGTGGGCACGAGATATAGGGAAACTAATGTCCTAAGCAGTAGAAAACAAAATATTGTTGTTGTTGTTGTTACTTATTTTTTCGTACACCAAATAACATTAATATCAATTTACAATGAAAGAATCGGTCACATTTCTTTAGATGCAACAAAACTGTGAACACCATTTCACTTTTTTGTTACTTAAATAAGTATGCAATATTAATAAAACTCTTTGAAATTTATTGGTTTAAAGGTGAATAAAACGCATCATATTTGAACGATATAAAATTAATGAATAAAACAATTTTTTTAAAAAATTATGAATTAATGTTTTCGTCAAAAATTTTTATGGATTTAATTTAATGCTATTTGTTTTTAATCAATATAAATAAATTTTTCATCTAATTTGCACAAATTTTATTTATTCAAACGAATGAATAATGTAATTATGTTGTAGAGTTACATGCATTACAAATCAGAGTAAAATTGATCTTGAGCATCAATTTTTATAAACTTTTTAAGATTATTTTTGGAAAAAATTTAATAAGAAAATTTTGAAAGATTTCTAATGCAAGGTATTTTAGATTTTAATATTTGTTATGATCATCCATGTACTATTATAAATGTTAAAACAATGACTTTATTAAATTGATAAAAATAACTGATTGCCTTTTTATAGCATGAAATAAAAATAAATGTTTATATTTTATTGTAGTTTGTGTGTATTTTTTAAAGATATTCTTCAATTTTTGTATTATTTTAGAAAATAATCAGAACTATTCATACTTTTTACCAAAGCTGAAATTTGTGGTCAACAATGGCGTCTTCTTAGTTTGTTGCTTCGTTCAACTACAGCTGACGGATTTTCCAACATTCCTGAGTTCGCGCATAGCCTCAAACACCTGTTTAGGTAAAGATAACGAGTAAATTGAGTTACCTCGTTAATTTAACTCACGTAGACAAAACACGGCCGCTAACATTATTCTCCTGGATAAAAAAACGCGTACTGTTTTTTAGAGTTTATAATTTGAAACTGACTCAGCGTTGCTTGGGATTAAGTTTTTGGAGAATTATGCACTTTTTATCCGTTAAATGATCTGCTAACAACCGCACAGTTTTCACGCAAGGTTTTTCATGCATATATCATGGTCCTGCTTCTGATAGATAAATGAACACGAGATTGGCTTTCATGAATATTTATTTTGAAATTAATCGACCCAATGAATCATTCATACAGAACATGTATCATGGTACAGCATTAGATGAGTCATTCATTATGTTTATCAAGATTTACACATCAATGCTACTGTCAAACAGTGTTATGAGCAGAAAATATATTTGTTTATGTTAATGTTGAAGATTGGGGAAACAAAATAAACTTATAAGGAAAAAAAATAACAAACAAAGCAATGGACTTTATAATGCAATTGTTTTCGGTAGTGGAATGCTATAAAAATTGCGAATTCATCATTTTTTCATTCTGTGAGTTTCAGTACATAAAGTTGTTATAAATGCTGAGAATGTGTCATTTTAGAGAATTTGTTAAATCAAGCAGCTTTTAATAATAATTTTTCTTGACTATCGACTTTTCTAAAAATTAACATATATATTATCCTATAATTACCTTATTTAAACTAATTTTGTTTATGAATTCAAACAATTAAATAATATAATGATATTGGAGTTACATTCATTACAGATTAAAACTTTAGTATAAATCTTGAACATAAATTTTTATATTCTCTTGGATAATTATGAAAATGAACGGAGTATGCCTTTACGCGCAAAAATGCATTTGTTAAAATTTTGAAAATAAAAGTAATATATAGATAATTATTATCAGATAAATGATTAATAAACTATATGCAATCAACTGTTAAATTTATTGAAATTTGTCAACTGTATTAAATTAATTGAAAAATATTTACAGGGATTTGTAAAATATAAATAAAAGAAAATCATAACATCTGTAATAACAATGATTTTGGCTTGTTTTCCCCTATATAAAATAGTATATTGATATTTTAATTATTGTTTTACTTTTGTACCATATTTAAATACTGAATAAAATTAATAATAAATACCATTATCTAGTTCAGGTTTTTGCTTCAGCTCAACAAACAACTTATTAGGGTGAATCGTTGTTTTAGGCATTTCATTATATATATATATATAAATATGTATGTATATATATATAAATATATATGTATATATATATACATATATATATACATATGCATATATATATATATATATATATATATATATATATATATATATATATAGTGTGTGTGTGTGTGTGTGTGTGTGTGTGTGTGTGTGTGTGTGTGTGTGTGTGTGTATATATACATACATATATATATTACTTGAACTGGTTAATAAATGTTTTTGTGAAATGAAAAAAAAAATGAAATAAATTAATTTTGATTTTGAAAATAGGAAAATAATGCCCATTAAAATAACACCTTTATAATTAAAATAAAAAATTAAGAAGAAACAATTTGCTGAGTTTCTTTAATTCAATTTCTAAATGTAATATTTAACAAATATTGATTTGGAAGAAAAATTAAATAGAAGCCACGAATATTATGAAATATTTTTAATCAACATTTTTAATAACGTAATTTTCATATTACATTTACTACTCTTCTGATTTTTCAGAACAAAAAGTATTTGCTGAGAAACGTTTGCGTAACAGAAAATAATTGCATCTGTTGAATTTATGTAATTATATGACTTGTCTCCTCCATATTCATTGCTTTTAAATATAACATGTAATTATTGTCTGTATGAACATAAGAACATAAATACATACATATATAAATATATATACATACATTCTTACATTATTAATTTATACTTGTATACAAAAAAGGACGAATTTAATGGTGTCTAGACTAGATTTTGTTTTATGTTCTGTATTCAATGCACTGATGGTATATCCTCTTTCCTAACCATTATTTTTCAAACTCCATTTAATAAGAAATTCGCTTTTAAAATTTTTACAACTTATTTGAAATAAAGAGGATTTACAAATGAAGTTTAATAGCTTTATATATATAGAATACTTGAAGTTATTTTTCAAAGCTCTGTTAAAAAAATTTCGTTGTATAATAGGGTACCTTACAGATAACAGTACATATACACACTTTTAAAGATACTATCATACAAAAACGTAATCACACAACTGTCGTTATTTCTTTCCCTTTTCCAGTGAAAGTCTAAGATTTGCTCTTTTACACGAAAAAAAAAGTAATTTATTTGCATGATACAGGAACTCGCAAATGTGTTTTGTGTACCAACAAAACAAGCTTTATGCGATTGTCAAACAACAGAATTGCAGTGACATAATAGCATTTGAAATAAAGCGCTGTTAATAGCCCAAATGGTGATTTTAATGGTTTCTGTTCTCGCTTCAAAACTTTAGAAAATATAAATAGGCTCAGAATCTTTTAAATTCCATTGTTAAGGCGAAATCTTTCCTCAGAAATGATTTCACGTCGTTTCACACAAAGAAGTGACATCTTTTATACTCCAGCATCAGATACGGTGTCTGTCTGCCTCTCTTTTCTTCAGCAAAAGAGCGAAGAATGCACAGTCATCCGATAAAATCATTACAGTTGCATGAGTTTCTTTCCAACTTTGAGGCAGTATTTTGTACAGTCGGCAGAGGCTGCCTCGGAAAAAAAGGAATCTTCCAGATACTTTTGGACTGGTTTTCTACTTTTGCCTTTGTTAAAACATCTCAATAGCTATTGTGTTGGAGAGAGCGGAAAGTACAGGACAGAAAAAGAGAGCTTTATTTCTTAAACTTTGTTTTATATTTGTTTGTTTTTCTTTTTTTTATATAAAAGTAAATATCATTTCCTCATTTTCTGATAGTTGCATGTTACAAAAGTGTCTTTTTTACTTCAAGATAACACGTAAAGCACTAAGGAAATCTAATCTTTATTTGAGCTTGTAAACTAAAAGAATTGCTTGTTTTAAAATCAAATGAGTTTAGTAGAATCAGTGAATTATGCTGCATTATTTTACTTTATTGTTTTTTTCGTACTATTAAAATATATTGCCTTTGGTAAACATTTAATTTATCAAGCTAAAATACTATAAGTACTAAATTTAAACTAAGAATCCTTAATATGGTAGCAATCTAATACTAATAGTAATAGCTAATAATAATAGTAATATAATAATAATAAAATTTTTTCCTATATTGAAAGTATTGATCCCCAAAAAAATATAAAATTTATTTGAAGTAGTAAATAATAAAGAATAAGTTGTATTTGACAGAATTATTGAATTACATAATATTGTTTTTTTTTATCAAATTGTTTCTCTTGCTTTTCAGATTTGTTGATATTGCCAACACATTATAAGTACTAATTTTAAATTGAGAACAAATTATTGCGAATGTAAATATTTTTCGATAAATTCAAAGGAAAGTTTAATTTGATTTCCCAGAATTTCAGAAAATCTCGAATGGGACGAATATTTTTGAAATAACATGTTTTTTTGCATGTTTAAAATAAATTGAAATACTTATTTTTAGAATAACTTGATGTGGGTATTTCAAGCTGTTCGTCAGAAAATGACATGCGTTATAATTATGGATCCTTCAAAGGCCGAGTTTTAATCTGGTAAATGCAAATACTTTAAAATGATAAAAAGCTAGTAATTGGAAATTGTAAAACTAATAATTGTAATAAAAATCACTGCAGATTGACCATTAGAATAAAAATGAGATAACGTTGAAGTGTGATATGTAAATTCGAAGAGATTGTTGAAAGATACGAAAGAAAGTCTCTGAAAATGAACAATGAGAGAATAGAAAAGAAGAATGAAGGATATATATGAGAGAGAATAAAGCACAGTAGAAATCCAATTATCCGAATAATTTTCAGAATTTCGGAAAAACTAATTAGAGTGAATATAAGAAAGAAAAAAAAAGAAAATGGAAAAAGAAAGGTATGAGAAGAGAAGAATAATGTACTACTTAAAAAATTCAGAAACTTTTGAAAATACGTGAAAAAAACGTGAAAATTCCTGGACGTTCAGAGGTTTGTGCTGAAGATATAAGATAATGGATTATGTGTCAGACTCTGAATTTCAAATGGCAAATGATGGTAAAGTCAATGAAATTGTCGAGGAAGGTGACTTTAATGTCCAATTTGAAAGACATAGGACCATCAGTTAGGGAAGCATTTGCTGGTTTTGAAACTGCTTTGAAGAGGACGGAGCGTCAGCCAAAGATGGACCATTTGCAAATTGTCACTGTGATGTGGATGCGAGACTTGACTGCTCGGAAATGGATGAAAATGGTGTAAAAGCTTACTCTGACTGAGATATTCAGCACGCAATGACTTTCATATGCAGCACTGTGCATACATACTGAATTAATGTGTGAGTACCTTAACGTGTAAAAGTGTTGCTATTTCATTTAATTGATTATAAGTTATTTTTCTTTATCTAGTTTAATCAAGTTTTCTCTCTTTTTTAAACACCTTCTTCTTACTAATCCCTCTGATCTGAAATCAGATCAGATTCATGAGGTCGTCCACTTTTAATCTGAAGATATAAGCTAACTATTAATAGCCAAGGAGAAAAAGAGCAGCGTTGTTTAGTACAAAGTACCTAGATCACCATAGGGTTGAAGTCTGACTTTGCTCCTACGCCTGCGATCTGCAGAACAACAATTCAGCCGCTCTTAATATGGAGAACATACGCTGGGGTTTGAATCGGAGTTTTCCTAGGTATTTTTTTGGTGTGGCTCCTACCCAACGGAGAGTAGTTCGGCAAGGGAGACCCTGCCAATAGTTAAGCTACCACTGGCATAGCTGTCCGGGTTGTTGGAGCACGCAAGCCTACCCATCACGATAAGGTGAAGATACCTTCGAACGGGTTTTTAAACATATAGTAGTTGATTAAAATGGATTCTTTATACGAAAAATCCAATTATTCGAGTGAGCTGCGGTCCCAATTGATTCGGACAGTTGGAGTTCTACTTCATTAGGAATAACTTACTTACAATGTTGGTTGATACTTGTACATTACAAAAGATTTCAGATAAAACCATGAAACAAATGAAAGTTGCGTAAAACAGCTTGTTCATTTGTAGAATGTGTTGATGCTACTCTGAGTTCCTATTTATTACAATATTTTCATTAGTAAAACTTCCATTTTAATGAAACTTCCGGTAATTCTCATCATGGATCCTTCGGGACCACAGAACAGGTTATCAAATTTACAATTTCCCATAATCGGCTTAACTACGCTTACAACAAATCTCTATAGTTAGTAACAGAGTGATTAATTTTCTGTCTTCAGCTGATTTATTTGTAGAATAAATTCCAAACGATGTTGGGGGATTGCTTGGCAAGGACTTTAAACTTTAAATCCATGGTTGTTGAAAGATAGTCTCAATTAGAAATAATGTGATTTAAGAATGGAAAACTAACAAAAATCATGTAAACATTTTTTCTCGATAAATCGTATTTAAATTTGTCCATTTTACTTTTTTAATGATAAGATTAACCTCGTTCACTCATATAGCCGAAAATGTATACCAAAACTATACTGCGTCAAAAAATAACTTTAATTTTAAAAGTATTTTCTCTATGATTTTCAAGTCTTTAATATTAACTATTACATATAAATAAAATAACGAATGACATGTTCAGAAAAGTTTATTATTTTTACATTAAAATCTATCACTTAAACGTATCATTTTACAGAAGAAGACGTGTCGATAAAATGAAATTAAATAGATCAGTTTTAGTCCCATATGCTTATCTAAATACATCAATTTATGAGTAAAAGTCTTTTGCACTTTATGATGAATATTTAAGGAGGGGTTTCGCATATCGTTCACAATTTAATTCCAAAATGTTCTTCATCAAGGTATAAAAAATCCTATTTATTTTAATTTTGAAACATTTATTACACATGAGACTTCATTTAATATCTGTATTCATGATATTTTTTCCTTACATTTTCTTAATGCTTACCTGCTTAAAAATATAATTTAATAAAGAAATATTTATTCACTTAAAATGAAAAAAAGTAAAATCATTCCATTTATCAAAATGAAAATATTCAAGCTAAATATATATATAGAGAGCTTTCCAATTATCACATAATATAATCTTAATTTTTACGATGACAAATACAGATTTTTTGTGACTTTCTTCTTTATTCCAGAGAATCCAAGATTTAATTTACTACAACTAAATCTATTTTAAACATTCATCCATCTTTATTCGCTAACAGGAAAAGCTTTGTCAACAGAAATGGATTTATTTGCCAGAAGCAAATGCTACTAAGCATCAAGTTACTGTTGTTAAATGAAAATGTTGAGGAAAACAGACGAGAAGGAAAAAAATCATTCTTCTGCTTACATTGAATCGATTTATGCGCGAGCTTTGTTCCACGGGCTCTATTTTTATCCTCGCATCAAACCAGCGACCAAACAAAATAAAAGAAGCAGATCGTTCTTTGACTTGCAATTGATCTGCCAAATATTTATCTTCCTCTCGCACGAAAGTGGTTCTTTCAGAAACACTTACCCAGCATACCAGACAAGCCTCGTAGGAAAAAAACTACTTTCACTTGGAGAGAGAGAGATAAAGAGCCGGGAGGCGACAAAAGAAAAGAAGACTCTTCGTGCTTGATTGGTTGTCGTGATAGCCGATGAAATTTAATCAAGGAATACCACGTGACATCGTTATTACAAGTTTACAGGAAAACAAACATAAAGTGAAGAGACACAATATACTGCCGGAATTTTCATTCGCGTTACTTAATTCCGAGTCACGTTTTTTGTCCATTATCGCAGTCTGTCCAGAAGGACTTTGATTTGATTAAATTACGTTTTTAAATCAAATTGTTGTAAATTGTTCCGGATTTCTAAGGTTTCTCATTGAGACCATTCCTAAAGATGTCCATTAGAGTTTGCAAGAAGTTACAAAAGTCTGGAAAAACTCTCTCTGTTTATTCCTACATTTACAATACGAATGGAAAGAAACTATAGCTGTTTGGAACAATATGCATTGCGTATACATAATTGGTTTCTTAATTATATATGCTATAGTCTGTTTTTTTCATGCACACAAGATAATTATGAATTAATAATGAGTTATATCTTCTTCTAAAATAATTCTTATCATTTAAAATCCATAGAATTTCTTTGTTAGATACTTATTGTTTGGAATAAATATATTAGATTCTCAAATGAAAATTAATTCTGCAATGAAATGAAAATTCTGACAAAAGTTTAAAAGTATTTTAAATACAGGGTGTCCCAAAACGACCACATAAACTCTGCACTGCTAGATTCCTCGTTGGGAGCACATAAAAACTGTCCAAAGAAGCGTTCCTGTACGAACCATTGTTTACGAGAAAAATACGAAAAACAAAGTATGACGTCACTGCCGGTGCAAGAAAAATGCACTTTATTGGACCTATCAACTTATTTATATTTGCATATCTTTCATTATATTTTTTATTTAATATATATTTAAGATGCATATTTAAGACGTTCGCCGCGCATATCGCGTCATGCATGCGCGCGCGCCATGGAATGACGTTAAGCTGCCGTTGAACTGGTATTTAAAAGGCTGGATATTGCAGATACCGGTAATCTTCGTATAGTGGTTATGTATTCCGTTCGTGACTACTATGACATGTACTTGATGTATGGCCGATGTAATGGAAATGCATTTGGTTCCAGCATGATGGAGCTAAGGCGCATTTCTGTGCCCCTGTACGTGGTTGGCTGGATATGGAATACCCCGGTCATTGAATCGGACGTGGGGGTCCAGTTCTATGTCCACCAGATCTTACACCGTTGGATTTTTTCCCATGGGGCCATCTCAAAGAGCTGGTGTATCGAGACGTAGTGCCAACACCAATGGACTTATTTGCTCGTCTGCCTGCTGCTGGTACTTCGGTGGATCCCGCGATGCTGCAACGTGTGATGACAGCCATTCCACGGCGTGCTCAAGCCTGCCTCGACATGCACGGCGGACACATTGAACATCTGCTTTAAATTGTGCATGTACTGCTGTTGATATGTTCAATAAAGTGTTCTTTTCTTGCACCGGCAGGGACGTCATACATTGTTTTTCGTATTTTTCTCGTTAACTATGGATCGTACAGAAACGCCTCTTTAGGCAGTTTTTATGTACTTCCAACGACGAATCCAGCTGTGCAGAGTTTATGCGATCGTTTTGGGACACCCTGTATACATTTCACAGTCAGCAGCGTTTTAAATTAAGGAAAAACATAAAAATAAATACAGTTTGCTCCTTCATCTGCCTAACATTCTGGTCTCAAATTGTGAAATCAAAATTTTTAAGCAAAAACAATCGTGGAAATAGCAATAGCTTTACAAATAGCTTACAATAGATTCAATTCAATAAATTGAGTTAATTAGAAAGGAAATGCCTTTATTTTCTTACCATTTTAGTAGCGGTATTTTTAAAATCGATTGATTAAATCCCATAGATATGTCATAAAAAGGAAATGCATAAAAATTATTATTATTCATGTTAGTTAAATCTTATAACAGATTTGAATAAGTTATCTTGAAATACAAAAATTTATTTAAATTGCCATTATATTTTAAATTTTTAGAATTTTTGATTACTTTCTCTCTCTCAATTTCTATTTTATTTTATTTCCTAATATTATATTATTATCATATTTTTAGAAACTTTCAAGACTATAATATAAAAAAAAATATGTACACACATGTACAACTTCTACGATTGATAAACTCTTTCTTCAATGCATGAGGTCTTTCTTTAAATTTCGTTTTTGAACACAACGTTTCCATTTTTAAGATGAAATTTAATCACAGCTTTTTAATACGATTTGTTGTTATTTAAAATCTATGTATTACTTCATGAATACTCAATGTATTATATATTATTATAACAGATTTATCTTCAAAAAATTCTCCCATTGGTTCAGTTTTCTCCAAATCACATTAAATGACCAAGCGAGACAATTCTATGAATAAACTGCTTATTTTTTTGTATGAAACTAAATTTGTTTTTAATCAAATCAAATCATATTTTAGGTCCAAAAACTGAGAAATGTAATGGAGTATTTATTACTTTTCACATGGAATTCTTAATAATAAAATTCCGTATAAAATCTTGCCCAAAAATAATCAAATAACTTAAAATTCACAAAAGTTTATTTGTTTAAATATATCAAAAAATTATAAATCGATATTATAAATAAAACCAAATTCGCTGAACACTTCAAATATTTTTGGATATGATATTGACTTCAATAGCTGTAAGCATTTTCTAGGAGTAAAAAATAATGAGGAAAATATTCCCCGAAAGACACAGGATTCACTTTTTTCGATACATCTCATGTAATCAATCGTTAGAGATTTTGAAAAAAGCTGTGCTCAAAAATTTCAATTAAATATACGTATACAAAAGAATTTAACAAACAAATAACTTGTTAAATCCTTTTGTATTTAACAAGCAATTTACTCGCTAGGCACAGACAGCTGACTCAGACAGCAATTTGTTATAGACATCTAAAAAAGATTGCATTCTTTTAGAATAAATTGATTGAAACGCAAGAAAGACATTTTCTGAATCGAGCGCCTAAAACAGAACTCTAAGAAGAAGTAACCCAGTTATCTTTACAATATAAACTACCTCCTTTGATCAAACATTTTTATCATAGAATTCCTGAAAACTAATTTTTTGAACGCGGTTCTAAAACTCAATACTTACCATTATATAGATGTGTCTGGTCCTTTATAAGCGATGAAACAAGTTTATCTATTCTGCTCAAATTGAAAATGATCTCTCTAGACCATGATGTACATTTCCATGGATACCATATCATGTAAATATAGTGGGAATGAGGCCGCAGATTGACTGGCTGAAGAGGGCAGTGAGGAAAATACCCCCACTGTTCATCACTTACATATTAGGAACTTTAATGTAAAATGTAGACTACATTCAATTTGACAAATTCCAACCACACACCAATGGTACTCTGGAATATCTCCTGAAACTCATCTGCAAATAAAATATGACCGAAAATCTCAGACTGTTTTGGCCAGATTCTCAAGTGGACATCTAAAATGTTTATCGTTTGAACGCGGTACAAAAAATTTTCCCATTTGTAAAAAATGCTGCGACCATCCAGTCTCACCGAAACATATTCTGGATTGCGTTGGACTTTCCGGGGAGGATTTGTCCTCAGATCTCTTGCTCGTCATCGACTTTCTGACTATTAACAATTTATTAGAGTTGATCTGACAAATTTCAGATCTTTAATGAGGATAAGCCACACTATTTTTGAGTTTGTTAAATTTATTAATCTTCTGTTCAACTTTTTCACATTACTGAATATAAAATATTAAAATAAGAGTATATAGTTCGTTTAAGAAAGTATATTGTTCATTGAATGAATTGGAAGAACTTTGATAAAGAACGCTGTTTTATACAATCAATTATATTTTGTTGCATTAATATTTCATTGACGAGAGCTACACATTTAGGAATATAAGAATGAGTTTACTCTAAGAAATTACGACTGTGATTTAGGACCAATAGACTTGGGTATGTGCATGATCTTTTACAAATAAGTAATTAAAAGGAATATACTTTGCTGACTTGTAGACGCTAAAAGTGTTAATTTTATTAAAAGGTATAATTATACCGACTACTTAAAGAATACTTGAAGAAATTATAACCTATTAAGTTGCTGATATTTGTTTTTGTAATAGATTCTGACACAACTATACTTTATCAAATGAACTGATCACTTCTCTTTTATTAAATGAACTAATCACATGTTTAAATTTTATTCACTTAATGAAATCTGATTAATTTGTAACACAACTGAATTTTATCGATTTTTAGAACATATTATTCAACGGGCTATCACATATCAATAGTTATGGCCTTTAATTACCCAGCAAAATTGCTTCATTTGTAAAAGAATTATCTCCCACCACAAATGTGTGCGGATATTGTTATAATTGAGAATTAAGAATATTCTTCATTGAAGATAACATTTTTCTAATTAAACTATTTAGATTTGACACTTTGATGTGTACAGTTTCACTGTCAAAGATTTATGTAAGCGTTTTTTCCAATATCCACTTCATATACTGCATACTATAAGGATTTACAATAAATACTTAACATATTCAGGTGCATACATGACGTATTCACCTGCATTGCAAATAAACATGTTATCTGATCAGGGTCAGGCAAAATATTTGTTTCCTTGTTGTAGACAGCGCTGGCAACTGAAGTTTTGTAGAAATAAAGACCATTTCGGTGTCAATGCAAATAAAAGTTGATGTTAAATGTTATCGGTGTTAAAAGTTTTGTCCAATAATGTTTAGACGGAAATGTTCTATAAAGAGATAAGTTGGAAAGTATATTGTATTACGCTTCGGGGTTCGTGTTGATTGAGAGTCCATAAAACAATCTCTTAAAAATCACAAGACTTTTATTCGCAGCAATTTCTACAAGATACAAAAAATTCTAGTTATAGAAATCACAAAAGCAAAATGATACAGCTCCAATTAACCTAATACCACAGAAAACAGCTCCAATTCATCTAATACCACAGAAATTAGCTCCAATTCACCTAATAACACAGAAAACAGCTCCAATTCACCTAATACCACAGAAAACAGCTCCAATTGCAGAAGTCTCCAATATTCTATGCACTAGACTACCTTTCAAGACTGATCCTCTTCACTAATCTTTTAGTGTCAGGCAGCGGTATTTATACCTAACTTAGCTTGTTTCAAACATAAAAACATGATTGATATTTAATTAAAAATGAAAGCTTAATCGTTTGTATAAATCAAGTTTTGTTTTGTTTCATTAAAATTAAATTTATAATAATTTATTTATTTTTATTTATGTATGAAACAGGAATATTTCCTTTGACTGAGCATAATTTTTTTCACCCCTAATAAAATATTTTTACTCCAACATTTAATTTTTATTTTAAAATATTTCATAGATTTTAACGATTTTATTTAAATTGTTTTATTCTTATAATATGGTTTTAACTTAATAATTGTAAATATTATATCATGTTGAGTATTAATATTACCTCAAAAGTAACACTTAGTTTTAAAATTTTCAATGGATATTAGAAATATTTGAAAGAGTATTCTAATAAAGTAAAGTGTGACGTCACTATTAAAACTTGAAAATGAATCATGTAAATTTGAAATTTAGGTTACATCAAGATTGAATTATGTTTAAAAAGATTCTATAATACATGCATATATATATAATTTTGGATAAGGATTTACACTCTCTCTTATTTAATAGTTCATAACGTTAAAAAGAGAAAATATGTATACCAACAATTTATCCTTTACAACATTTTTAGAAACTTTTTTCGATGTAAGCGTTTGTTTGGGAATAATTATTTTAGTATTTATACTTATTTATAATTAATTAAACTGCAAGATATCGTCTGTTGTTTCCATCACCCAAAAATTTATAAGCAATTTATTTTTGACAAGTTTTTCATTAGATTCCATAAAGTTTTTTAAAATTAATTTTTAAATTCACAAATTAGACATTAGCAAATATTTTTGATACCAGCGTGGAAAATTTCTCGTTAATTTAAAAGTTTATTCAAAAATTAATTAATACAAGTTCTTACAACTACTACAGTTAATCTTTATTAGCTCAGATTAAATTCAGAACTAGAAATATATAACATTAAGTAATTATTCAATCTCATGAATTTTTTAATAATTTTTATATACAAGGTTTTTTATTTCCATTTAAGAAAAACTAAAAATTGGGAATTAAGAAAATAATAGATTTTTGTTTTTCACGAATTCAGCAGAAGGAAAATATTTGACGAATATACGGGTTGGAAGACAAATCAAAATTAGAAATTAAATTATATTTTCTTTATTTTGGGTTTGTGATCAGATCCTATCGTAGCATGTAATGAGATCGAGGTAGTTTAACATGGAGGGAATATGCTTGATTCCTGAAAGAGCTCGAGATTAGAGAATTTGCTGATAAAATCTAAGTAAGTAAATATTCTTAAATTTTTTTGCATTGGTTTGGTATGAAAAGAAAAAAATCAAATACCATTTTTACAACAGATTTTTAAATTGATGAACCATTCGTATATACCTCTCATTAAGAGAATTTTTAAAGAAAACACAGACTCAACATTAAAAATGTTGCTCATGTAGCTTAGATTTCATCTTTACCTGAAATTGCTTGAAAAGCTTCGTATTTTTCAAATCACTTTCTCAATTTGTATTTCATTAAACAAAATGAAAATTTTTATGAAGTACAGAGGGGTTATAAATACTACGTTTCTTTTATATGAAAGATTATTTGTATAAACGAAATGAATAATGTTTACTGAAGCACCAAGTGACCATGGGCCCTACTTTTTTTAATAGACAATTGATTAAACGCAATGAACGTTGTTTACTGAAGTGGACATAAATATTAAGTTTTTTTTATATAGAAGAAGACTATTTGATTAAACAAAATAGTAATTATTTACTAAATTGCAGAGTGATAATGAAAACTAAGTTTTTAATACTGAAGAAGATTATTTGATAAGATAAAATGAACAGAACATTGTTGGCTAAAATGCCATGTGATCATGCAAATTGATTAAACGAAATGGACATTGTTTTCTGAAGTACATAGTAGCCAAGAATACAAAATTTTTTATAAAGAAGAATCTAAATATTCTAATATTAGTTTCTCTCAGGAGGATTTTTTGAGAAAAAATAAAAACTACAAAAATAAATAGCGAATTGTAATTTTCCCAAAAGTTAACAATAGAATTTATATGAGATTTAAGTTCCTAATAAGTATAAGTTAATTTAAAAATTTTTACATGAATTTACAGAAACGCTTTTCAAATATTTTTACTATTAAAAAATTAAAACATTTTTATGGAAAAAGACCATTAAGGAAAAGAAGAAAAATAAAATCTTATTCTTTAGTAGACGAAGAAATGCAGTTAGGTTTAAGTATCCGATTTCAGATTGTAAAAAGTTTTATTTTTGCATAAATTTTTTTGAACTATATTTTTAAGAAAAATGTAAGCCTTAACATATACTGCTTATATATATATATATATATATATATACATATATATATATATATATATATATATATATATATATATATATATATATATATATATATATATATATATATATATATATATATATATATATATATATATATATATATATATATATATATATATATATATATATATATATATATATATATAAGCAGTACAGCCTTAACATATACTGCTTATATACGATATAGTTTACAACGATAGTGTAAGTAAATTATTCATACAAAAAAATCTGTTTCTAGTACAAGGTTGAATTTTTTTGCAAAACTCTTTTTTTGTTGAATTAAAATTAAATTGAATTGCATTGTTTTGTGTTAATTGTTTCACGTTGAATTAAACTTCTAATTAATTATGCTTTTATTTTTAAACTTTTAGAAAATTCTATTTTTTATTAATTTTAATTTTAGGTATTTTGCACAGTAATATAACTTTTTCACATTCTGAGCTCTGTCGCTGTTTCACAAAAAGACTTGAAATGTGCGTTTCAGTGAAGGATATTAGCTAAAATTTGGCAATAAAAATGCGACTTTAATAGCTACAAAATTGGTGAAATGTGAGTGGATATGGATCCTTGGAGTCTCTAGAACGCATGAAAAGCAAAACCATTCATTTGAAATTTTACTAAAAGGTAGTTTTATTTTCGAATTTGAATTGAATTTGAGGTTGGTGCTATTATTCTAAGTTCATTCTGCTTCTGTAGCGCCATGACTATATGCCTATGGACTGTATGTATTTTAGAATGTAATCAGCGAGTTCTCATTAGTTTCAAATATTTAAATAAGAATTTATGTTTTAAAGATTGAAAATATTTAATTTTTTATTTATACAATTCATTAATAAAATAATATTATGAAGTAATCTTGCATATTTTTTTGTGTGCGTGTGATTGCTTACATCATCTGATATATATTTCTATATAATTATTTTTCTATATAAACTTTGGATAGCCATGAACTACAAAAATTTTTTTTATTAATTTTACGGAATGTAAATATTTATATATTTTTATATTTTTCTCTCTTTGAAACTACTTTAAAATTTATTCTTTTAAAACTTTTTATAATTAATACATTTTTAGTCAAAGAAAATTTTCAAAGAAAATTTCAGAGAAAATTTCAGAGAAAATTCTGTAATTGCATACAGAATTTTATTTTTACTTTCATCATTTTTTATCATAAAGTAATATTTTATTGATTTTATAAAAAATACTTTGATTTTTTCTTATTATTCTATATTTTTATTTCTTAATCATTTTTTTCAAGTGCAAAATTGCCCTGCTTTTTAAGCTAATCAAAAATAAATTATTAATACTTTTTATTAACGCGAGATGGCGGCAGCACAGAAAATCAACAGGTACCGAAAATTTAAATAATATATACTAATCAGTTTATTTATAAATACACTGAAATTTACAGGGAATGACAAATTGCAATAGATGAGAAATTAAAATTTCTTATTAAATTATTAAGCGAACATTCTCTCGTTAATTGCGCAATGAGTTAGAAAAATATTGCTTTATGATGAGGTATACAGTTTTTAACAGTGAATTATTCGAAACATTCTTCTCATGAAAGCGACAGACAAAAGTTGGATGTGTATTTTTATTTTAAGAAGAATGTTTCTTTAAAAAGATGCTAAATTTATATTTAATAGTGGGTTTAATCTATAAAGAGAAAAATTTTCACTTTTTACTCAGTTATATAAAATATATCTCAACTATAAACCAAATGGAGGAAGTTAGAATTAACCAATGTAGTTTTGAATAACAAAGTATTTTTTTTCTCTATTCAAAGTTATTATTTTCGTAAACTATTAAAGAATATTTTCTAGGAAATAAGTTACACAGTTAAAAAGAAAACCAACAATTAAACCCTGATATTTCAAAATATGATGCATAATAAAAATATATATAAATATATTTTTGATGATTCAAAGCTGGAAAATTCAAAATAAACTTGTTTAAATTAAAAAAAATATTAATGCAATTAGAAAAACTGCTTAAAAATGAAGAAAAAATTCACCGTTTTATTTTGTTCTATCTTTAACTTAAAAATTGAGAAAGTAAATACAAAATTAAAATGAGTAAATAACAAATAAATTGTTTTTGTGAATCCAGTATTTTTGTATGAGGATTTTTATTACTTTCGAAATTCATTAAGATATCTTTTTTAGAAAAATAATAGATTACCTTTTGAAAATCGATAATTTTACTGTATTCCTTTATGCAAAGTTTATGTTAACTTGCAAAAAAGTAGAAGTTCATAAAATTTTCAAATTGGCATATAACTTATTTATTTAGAATATAATTTTAAATGTTATATGTGAAATCATGTATTTTAAAATAAAAATACTGCTTTTGATGCATAATGTAAATTGAATGCTATTTACACTTGGTAAAATTGACATGTTGTTGTTGTTGCTGATCCCTGTTGTCTAGCAGCGCTAGACCAAGTCTATGACATTGCACACTCTCAGGAAATCAATGACCAATAATGGTCGCACCAGAAGATCTTCTTTATCGAGTCCCAAACACTCAAGGATATGATCCGGAGTGGCTTGGCTTTTGGAACACTTAGCGCAAATTGGAAATTCCTTTTCTTTGTTGTTAATTGTCAATGATCTTAGGTGGCCACTTCGAAAGTGACGTATTCATAGATAGGGGAAAGGGTCAGCTTCTATTATCCAAGTGGACCGGAGCACCAAAGGTAGAAGGCTGACTTAGCTCCTTACGTGGGTTTGGATCGGAGTTTTCCTTCTCCTAGGTATCTCTTTTAGTCTGGCTCCTACCCAACGAAGACCTGTCCGGCATGGGAGACCCTACCAGTAGCTAAGCTACCGCCGGCATAGCTCTCTGGGTTGCTGGAGCACGCAAGCCCACCCACCACGTCAAGGTGAAAATACCATCGGGCGGGAAAATTGACATTAAGTCTACAATCGGTATTTTTTTAAATAATACATATTTTATTCACTTTTCTATAAAACATTTACGTTCTGATTTTTATAAAGGTAATTAGGATTGATATTTATCTTAATTTAATTCTTGATTTTATAAATCAATTTTGAAAAATGAATTAAGTAGAATTGCATAAATAAAAGGAATAGATAATCTGAAATATATTCGAGAGAGTTACAGGAGTTGTGTGCTTAAAATAAATGAAAACTCTTAGAAAAAAGAAGTGTTTCGTTCTTACTACAATGTGAGAGGGTCTTTTGTTGTTAAATACTACTAATTTCTCAGAATAAACTAAATGGATATATATGAGTTCTGTATAGTGATTAGATGGGATGTTGAACCATTCCTCTTGCAGAAACATCTCCAACTCCTGGAGAGACGTGGGAAGAGGATGCAAACTCTTTCATCTCTAACAGATTGGCGAGATCTCGGGTCTCATGTTTCTGTAAACAAGATTGTTGAGTCATACTGCAATGAATTGGGAAATTTTAAACTTGGTAAGTGCAATCTCCCAACGAAAAAAGTGCCTTTACCGTAGAATACAGTTAATTGGTCAAAGAAAAGGATATAAATATAGTGTTAGTAACTTGGACATGTAAAATATATAACAAAGGTTCCTATCTAAACCAAGATGAGATTCATCTTGGTTTACTCCTATATATGATTAAAGATAAGATTAAACCCCAAATTTTTACACAGAATCTCACTATACTTCATTCTAGGAAGGAGATAATCTGTTTTGTAGACTTTCGTGGGTCTTTACCACACATAAAGCTATTGCATCGTGAGGAATAGAGAACCTATTTTACTTCTAACCTGCTATGGCAAGCCAACTTACAGCAATGTAAAAGAAAATTTGCACAACGAAATCTTAGAAAATGATAAGATACAACAAAGTGAAAATAGACCGAAGTCATTGCTTTATGGACAGTCTCTGGCATGCCAATAGATAAGAACTAAATCCACGTATTGGAAAAGATATGTTTACATTGAATGATAGTTTTGGTTTTATCCAACTTAATCTACTGTATTCCCCATTTCCGATATAAATACGTCACAAAGGATGTCACAATGTTCTCATATATTTTGCTAATACAATTCCCTTGAATTATGTGAATCTATACAGGACCCCGTAGGCGTGCCTTTTGCTCAAATGTCACTGTTGCTGGCATGGTCTTTCTTTTGGCGATGTCAGTTTTAGTAAATATCCGCCTGGAAATCATAGTGAGGTTGGTTTTCTTTTACCGTTCTGTTTCACAAATGTTGTTCAGTCATAATTATTGCAGGAAGTTATGACTTTCAATATAGTGATTACTGATATCCTCAAAATCTGTGTTAAAGGGGCTACGATGCACTCTGATTTGATGGTCACTGATGCAGGATTGATGCTCTAACCACATCAGTAAATGAGCTTTCATTATATATGCCATTTGTTGTTGTTATTTATAACACTTGGGTTATCAAAGCTTAATAGCCGACGGCTATGAGAAAATAATTCAGATTTGTTTGACCAGAGCACAATGAAGGTGAAAGTTCGTCTTTGCTCTAAGATTCCTGCAATCAGAATCCACTCCCTCAATTTTAACTTTGAACTAGAGGGAGATGAAATTTTTTCCAGACCATTACATACATGATAACGGATTAACGATCGATCACAGGATTTATTCCACAGATTTAGCGAGCAGGTAATCGAATGCACTTCGAGTCTGTTTGTAATTCTGAGAAGTCAATCATTTAATTTTCACATGAAAAGAATTAAGCAAATTGGGCACGCACACTTGAAGTTATAAGCAACAATTTCGTACAAAAAACTGATAGCTACGTGTTTAACTTAGTTCTGTATTCTCACACATGGTACTCACTGTTTTGAGAATGACCTTTCAATACTTTTGGACTAACCTTGTATTTGAAAGGGAGAAAAAAAACAATGGATAATTTGAAATTAGTGGGAGAAAAGAACATGAAAAATATCATGTAAATGAATATTATTTAATTTTTATTTAGTATATTGAGTAACTGTCGATATACAAATATTTAATATAAAAAATTATTAAAATTTATTGAATATTACAGGAAAAATATCCTCGTTATCCTCTGCTCGATATAATTTTCTAGATTAACTACTAGGTGCTGTAAATGCTTATTCTTACGAGACTGTTTTTGAGAAAAAGACGAAGTTCTTTTTAAATAAATAATACGCCGGAGATTTTCTAACCAGTTAAATTAAATCTTTAGTTATGAGAAGTTCAAATAAAAATGAGTTAATTTTGAAGTAAAAAAAATGAGTGAACAATTATTTTTTATCATTAAAATATTAATAATCATAAAGGTTCTTTCATTCCTTTAAATTAACTCTGATGGTTAAAAAAATTGTTGATCTCATTTAAAACTTCTTACTTCTGGAGAAAATAAAAATAAGATTAAATATTTCCATTGAAGAATAGTCAATGGACTTCTGAGAAAAATCATGGAAAAAATAAATGCACAAGAGCATCTAAAACAAAAAAATGTTTGCAAACTCATTGCTCGGTAAGTTACAAAACTCCATAAAATTTTCCTCGCAAACGTCGAAGAATATTTTAAAACAAGGTCCATTCTTTAACTTTCAGTTTAAATGAAAACAAAAGAAGGTATGAAAAAAAGCTATATTACTAAAAGAATAAATTTATATCCTTCCTCGCAGATAGATGGACTTTTAAAAAGTTTCCAGCACTGAATGTACATCAAGTCTGAAAGGGAAGATTTCAAGCCATCTCATTTAAATTTGAAAGCAGTGAAAACAAAAGAGTATAAAGAATATATGATGCAGAAGAGGGAAAAGTAAATCTCGATCTTTCTCTATTTTTTTCCCTTTTTGTTTTCAAAGGGAAAAAAGAATTATTTGCACCGGTGAAGCGCGTAGAATATGAGAACCAATCTGTCAAATTGGGATGGGGAAAAGACGAAAGTGTCCTGGCACGGAATTGTCTGAAAGTTGAAATAACTGAAAAAATATTCTCAAATTATTGGGATTTCTAAACTTTATAGTTGTCAGCACACCATAAAATTTTCATGGAATTAGGTTTTACACTTGATTTTTCGTAAATTTTATTGCATCATGTATAATATAAGCTATCCTCCTTTTAAATTTCATTTTAGAATATCACAGAATATATATAAAAAGTAAAAGTTTAAAGAGAAATTATATGCCATTACATAAAAATAGGTATACATGTATTAAACAATGAATAGGCTTTAACTTTATTGGGAATTTATGCTGTGTTTAAAAAATGTCCCTTACATCGAATATATAAATAATCAAATAGTGATTCATGTACGATGTCAATTTAATGACATAAATTTGAGACACGAATACCAGAGCTTGACTACGGGCCGGGACAACTGCCCCTTTCCCCCATCAGAAGGGCTTCTAAATCGAATAGAAAGTTTATTTTACGCTGTCACATGAACAGAATCGTTTGCCAAATCAAATATAAAGTTTGTTGTTTTGAAGCTTATTGCTTTTTGAATTGGAATTTTCAGTTTCAAAAATCGTTCCATCATTAGTAATATATTGTTCCAACGTGTTTTAAAATCGAATATTTTCATATGTTCTGTTTCATTTTCAATTAGTATATATTATTGTAATGAGGCATTTTTTTTTGCAAGGGAAAGATTAAATATCTTAACTGTTTTTAAAATTTTATTAATTACAGGAAGCAATTCTTGAGTTAATATTTCACCTTCATTAACAATATCTGCCGTCCAGCTTGTCTAGTGGTCAGCGTGCCTCACTGCGGCTAGAAAGGGCCTTGGTTCGATTCCCGGTTCGGGCATGGATGTATTTTCTCTATCGATCTACGATGGAGGTTTTGTACTACACCGCCATAACAGAGGCTGTCCGCAGGGATCCTGTGGGTGACCATTGCTTAGGAACATATTCTTTAATGATTTCCTTCTCCAGAAATGGCCAAATAAAACATCATTGCAAGCATTTGCCGATGATGCACTGCTCATTGTTTCAGCAAAAACAAAAGAGCAGTTAAAGCTAACAGCCAATATTGCACTCTCACAATTTGAAGATTTGTGTAAGGAGCATAAATTAATTATAGTCCATGAAAAGACTCAAGACATCTTTTTTGGCAGCAACAAGAAGTGCTTAAAATCATATCCAAAGACTGAAATTTGTGGAAGAAGCATTAAAAAAGTTAAGGAAATGAAATATTTAGGAGTAATTCTCGATTGAAAACTATCATGGCTCCCTCACATCAGGCAACAAAAGATAAAGACTATCGCTATTGTAAACAGCCTAAGATGAACAACGAATAGAAACTGGAGTGTAAATGCCAGAATCCTTAAAATTTGGTATAAAATCATTATTGAAAGAATGATATGCTATGGATCAGCAGTCTGGGCGGAAACAATGATAAGCAGAAAAGAATTAGTGATTTTCTATTAGTGATTCTAGATAGACAGCTATCCAGTTTGCAGAGACACTTCACCTTAACTATCACTAGATGTTTCCGCATGACTTCTATGGCAGCATTAAACATCTTGGCAGGAGTCTTTCCATTACATTTAATGGTTCAACTAGAAGCTGCTAAATCTAACATTTTCCAACATCAAGAAAAAATCACTTTTCTGGATGCAATTTATAACCCAGACGACTTTGAAATTCCCTTCAAAACATTATTCCACCCAGCAACACAGATGGAAGGGATAATGGTTCACACTTCGAATCTACACAGTGCCAAGGCATTCACCAACACTTTTTCACTGATGGCTCAAAAATAGAAGGCCAAGTGGAGTAGCTTTCTGCATTTTCGAAAATGGACAGGAGAGTGATTATTGGCAGGGACAATTAGGAGAAACTAACAGTGTTTTCAAAGCAGAATTGGTTGCGATTGATAAAGCATTAAAATATATAGCCGAAAATAGTTTATACAAGTCAGTGATTTGGTCAGACAGCCAATCAGCTCTTTTGGGAATATATAATCCATATAACAGAATCCCTTTGATTCAGAACATCCAAAATCGACTCAAGACATTTAGCAATAGATGGCAAATTTGTCTTCACTGGATCAAGGCTCATGCCGGACACACTGGTAATGAAAGAGCTGAAACACTGGCAAAGCAAGCTGCCAAAGCATGCTCAAACTCGCAAAAAATTGAATTAAAATGGCCCAAATCATACTTGATTTCTAAATTACGCAACCATTTACTAATGGCCTGGCAACAAGAATGGAATGAGGCAGAATAAGGTAGATGGACATATAGCCTTAAACCCTCTGTCTCTCTTGATTTACTTGTCAAGGACCACAAAGAAGCACAGTTTCTTTCTAGACATACTCCAACACCGGAGTATCTCAATAAAAGGAGTATGGTTCCAAATAGTGCTTGTTAATGCGGTCAGGTTGGGACCATTGTTCATTACATGTTTGAATGTGATTTCACAAAACAATGGCACCTAAAAGCGCCTAAAAACTCGGAGGAACTTACTCCGTTTCTCCGTTATGCTAGCAAATCTCCTTCTCTTCTGCTTAAGATAAAGAACATAATCTCCTTTATCTATGAAAAAGCATCCGAACTCTGTAAGGAAAATGCCATATTTGAGCAGCGGATTTCATCATAAGAACAATTTGGTAAAGGATAAAAATCATTGTAAGGTATTTCTCCACTTTTTGTGATAAAATATTATTAGGTATTTTATTTGTTTAGCAATTAGTTTTTATTATTTTGATAATAATAATTCAGATTAAGGTGCTGAAAAATATTGATTGACTCAGCACAATGTAATGTGCAATATAAAATATCCTAGCAAAGTTTATCAATTAGTAATTTTAATGTCTAATTTTGCATTATATTTCCTAAACATTGTAAACCATTATAAACTGTGAACAGACAATGCAGGTTTTTTATGTGATAAAATATTGCATCGTAATATTTCACAATTAGTATATGTTTTATGTATATACTATCAATGTGTATTGTAAATATTTGCGCTTTTTCTAATACAATCTTCATATGGTACGTCATGTGATATAACACTTTCCTCTATCTAACCACTATATATAAAACTGGGGGTTAATATTCAAGTTTGAATTGAGTCTTCAGAAATACCCTGTTTAACAATTTTAGTGCAATATATTTTCATTATTATTTCTAGTAATGTTAGAATGTCTATAAAATATTTTGCTATATTTTTTATTCACTTTTTTAAGCCTTTTTATTATTTATTGTATTGTAATTATATTTTACTCAATAATTTCCTTAATCATGGTAACTACAGTGCACAGACTGAACTGCTGCAAAATATTAACTGAATCAGCAGACTGTAATCTGTTATACTTTAAATATTCTACAATTTATCACCTACAGCAAATGTTAAATGTTCAATAGGTAACCATTCATGCATATGCAATCTTAACTACCTGCGTGTAGACAATGCAGTCCTTTAGTATTGCGAAATCTGCAATGTTACATTAAAGGACCCAGTTAAAGCATAAGGGAGTTACTAGTACTTATTAAAAATCTGTCCCAATTATTTGCTTTTTTATACTCTTCTATTTAAATTTAATTATATTGCTTGCATATTTGTGTTAAAAATTACTTATATCGTCTGCTATGACCATCATCAAGATAATTAATTTGTATTTTTACCAAGGTTACTTGGAGTGTTAGGATAATCTATTTTCACAATTTTATAGCAATATTTAACTCATGTCATCTCCCATAGTGAAAATTTTGTAAATGTTTTGTTGTTGATGTTATATTTCTCTCAAATTATTAATTTCAAATATTATAGACCTATTGAAATTCAATTTTGTTATCAAATTTCTGATAACCTAAGGTACAGACCAGGTGTTCCATAGCGTATGTCTATGTTTATGTCTATTGATATATCCTGTCTTTGTTCTTTCCTTGTGTGAATGATTGCATACCCTATAAATGGGTACCTATGGCTTGTGTATACTGAGGAAGTCGGACTCCACACCAAAATATGGTTCTGTTGGAAAAGTGGAGCAGCGTATCCCATAATGCCAGCCTTGCTGGCACATTACAATAACAATATTAACAATATCTTTCTTTAACAATTATATTTTTTAATCTTCATTGTCAATATTACTCTCACTCTCTACAAAATCGGAATCATAAGTTTCTATATCCACAGTTTTGGGTTCTTCTGTTCATTGTTTTTTTGATATAATACATCTATTACTCCTAATTTAATTCCACAAGCACAGCGCAATTGTTGACCAGCACCAATCAACTTTCCAACTTTTTTTTATAGCCGTTGCTCCGTCTGTCATTGTGGATAACATATTTTCTTTCAGGGAAAATCCATGTTTCTCTAAATTATATTTAAGTACTTTCACCTATTTTTTGTCTAGGACACTTCCCAAGACATGTGTCAGTCCTACATTCCAATATTTTTGTGAAAGAATATTCATATTTAAATACAGTCTATTTCTTACACTTGTCCATTCATGAAATATGAGATTAAATTTCCCCCCATCTACTTTTAATTGCATTAACTAACGTTTTAATAACAAAAAAATGCTAGCACTCTCTATTACTATAGTTTATAACAGTTCTTATATTTTGTTATCGATGTTGGTAGATTTTTTGGCCTCTGACGGATAGTGACTTTCTTAATTCAGTAGAAAAGCAAAACTCGAAATTTCAAACTATCTCGTGCTGTCATTTTACTGATAATTTCCTCCAAATTCATCCTTTTTTTCCAAATAACCTAAAGTCCCTTGGGCATAAAAAATTTGCTTAAATTTCTCTCTTTATTGTAATTAGATTCTTCCTCTGTCAATCAAACGCCATGTTTATCTTCATCGTTTTGATTTTCAATCACTATATTTTTCTAAATCATCAATCCATCAATTTTGTTTAGGTTTCAAATAAATACTCAAACTTACTCAATGCGAGCTATAAGCTTATGAGCATAAAGCTCCAAAACAGTTTTTTGTCGTAATCTAACCTAGATTCTTTCTTCTTTAACAAATTTGTATGATGTTTCGTTTTTAAATTTATATGGAGTCCGCTTGCACACTTCCTCTCTTCACTTCAATAACTTTTGAATATTTATAAAATTGTGTGTGTTACTTTATTCTTTTCTTCATATAAATAATGAAACCAAACCGAAGCAGTTATCAACAGATATTTTTCTTATCTTACTTAAAATTACTCTTATTCATTATTTTATGGGTTTAATAATTATGAGTATGGAATAAATCGGAAAAATATTTTGAACCCAAAAGTATGATATAAAAATGCAATATGAATAACAAACTCGCCTATTTAATAAAATCTTTGAAATATTACCCACATTCTTCACAACTACAATGTTATTTTCATAGACAAATATTAGACTATATATCTGGCACATGTGCAGTATAGTCCTGAGTTGTAATAGGACAGTTTTTGTCCACCTCCTTGGGGATGATTCATTATTTGTATCATTACTCTTGGCAAAACAATGCAGCTTTGTATTCACAGTCTAATTAACCCCTGAACATATATGTTGAAGACTCCTGAACATATAGGGGAGACAATTTAAAAAATTTCTTGTAAATACCGAAAAAACGGTATTTAAACTTGTGAATATCATTATTACAAAAGTGTACAAATGACTCAAAATATTGGCATTTGCTATCCCAGTATTGCATATACCTACATATTTCAGTTAGATCCACAAATCACAACTACTTTTTAACATAAAATTATAGTGTTGGATATAAAAATAAACTTAAATTAATCACAGGATAAATAAAATAATGCACAAACGAAAGCTTTATTTTCTTTTGTATATAAATAACTACTGACACATATAAATACATCAAAGGTCTTTAGTATGTTTCAATTGATTTTATATTCCAATAAAATTAGGTTTACTTAAGCAGTTACAAAACTTTTGTGAGTATATATTCTCAATAATGCTCTTATCAATATTTAAATTCCGTAGCGAATTATTTTCACTTTCAATTTTTTTTCATAAGTCACATGTAATTTCGTTTTATGAAAATATTAGCAACATAAAGTTATCTTTTATATAAATCAAATTATGAGAGAGTTGCGGTGGCTTGGTGGGTTAGGGCGTCTTTCTCTTCATGGGAAGGTAGTGATTTTGAGCCCCGGCTTAACCGAAGAATGTTCGCTAATATCGGTTGGGGCACGTTAAAACTGGGCGTGCTCGCATTGTCCTCCAAGTGAAATGATACCTCTGGGAGCGGCAGACCAAATACTGGGAATTTTCAGCTTGGTCCAAAATCACGAAGACTCCACCCGGATGCTTCTATCTAACTGGTAGAGCCCAACCCCAGAGAGTGTTAGTGGGAGATATTCTAGTGCAAGAAAAACAACAATATCAAATTATGACTTGAAGAATGCACTGAATGCGAAGAATTAAATTAGTGGCTGGGTGATTAACCGTCTAGCCTTTAGAATGAGCAATGCAATGCATAAGCTCAATTTTCATGTTGAACATGGAAGTTTGTAATCTTGAACATGGAAGTCCTATAATTATAACTGTAATTAATAGTGGTATACAATGAGCTTAATAGTTATTACAAGAGTTGGACGAATTCTAAGCAAAATTAAATAGTTAACTATTTAACGAATTAGTACTCATAACTCTAAAGAATAGTCTTACCAGAGAGCAATAGTGAGATGATACCCATATGCGTAATATTTTAATTCTTCATAAATCATTTGAGTACTTATAATCTATATTTTGCTGCTAATAATTTACGGTAGTTAACTAAGAGTAATTCTTAATATTTAATTTTGGTAACATAGACACAGGAACGTGAATTTATTTTTGCTGCTTTTTCTTATGTTAAATCATAAATATTCTATAAACAATGTAAATATCTATCTTATTTAGCTTTAAAATCTTACCATTTTTATTGTTTTCGATTTATTTTAATGAAAAAAGTATTTCATTTTTCTTATTATTTGAAAACGGGCAAAATATACCTTAATATTTAAACTTTTTATACGATGCAAATTTATTGATGTAGAGAAGTAATGACTAGTTAGAAAGAAATAGATTATTATGATGTGTGCGAAAATCTTGAGAGATTATGAAAGAATTTCAAAGTATAATATTTCAAACATTGAATTAAATTCCTTCAAAATTTTAAACATATTTTCAGTGTACCACTGGCAAAAAAGGAACAAGATTTTTACAAAACTGTTCCATTTAAAAAAACAATCGTGTTTTTAACAAGAAATTAAACATGTAAAAATGATGTTGAGCAATATTCGGTATATGAAAATTTAATCAAGAGTTTTAATATTGTTGCCAATGTACTTTACTTATATGTACGCACAATTTGATAAATAAAATATATTCATTTCCATTTTGACAATATTTTAAACTTTCAGTAAATTTTGATTTAGGAATAAAAGTTGTCATTAAACTTCAAAAAGTATTGACATAGCAGGCTACACTATAGGAATGTATAATGATAAAATTC